>JAJJMC010005091.1:4217105-4299925 GCA_023531435.1 Papaver californicum
TCAGTAGTGGTGTTTTTGTTTGATGGGTCATGCTGGGTTGACAACCTATGATGTCCCATGCTTATGATTTACCTCTACTTGTTTGCATAAAACCTATTTTGGCAATATTTGAGCTTAATTTATTTAAAAGAATTACCCGATTAATCACATAAATTGTTAGAAATAACTGATTCCTGATTCCTGGTTTTCCCCATATTTTCTAAAAATCATCTCTAGTTTATTTTCCTGATTTTTATTAGTTTAGATTTAGTCTATTATTTTCTAAGATCATTACCTTCACAAGTTCGAGAAACGATCACCTTATTTACCACTATTAAAACCACATCAATGCATTATTGAGAATGCATCACTGAGCCAAGAATGCATCACCGTGATACATTAGCGTGTTCACTTGTAGCTTACCTGAGAATGATTTGCTTGGCCTTGGCAAGAAAGTTTCATTTTTGGCCTTGTGCAGTCGATGGATGGCACTTCCTATTCTTATATTTACTTGTAGTAATGCGAGTAAGACATATATAGGGAGGGGACGTTGGATGAAAAAATAAAAGCATTCCTTTTTGTAGCTTACCCGAGAATGCTTCGCTTGGCTTTGGCAAGAAAACTTCATTTTCGGCCTTGTGCAGTCGATGGATGTCACTTCCTATTCTTATATTTATTTGTAGAAATACGAATAAAACATATATAGGGAGGGAGATTTGCTTGAATGTGCATGAGCAGTAATGCATATAAAAATGCGACGTAGCCTATACGTTGGAGCGTACTTGATGCATAAGCATCAATATGCTTATAACTTAGCCTATAAAGCTTGAATTATGCGAAAGCATCATTCAATCGTGCTACGTACTTGAGAATGCATATTTGCATAATAACTAGCGATATTTATGCACAAGCTAGTGCATACCTTGCGAAAGTCGTTCGGCCTATACGGTCTAGGATTTGCTTGGCCTTTGTCCTTGCAATAAAGTTGGAAATGATGTTTTCTTTGCCTTAATAGACTTGAGTTGCTTGTTCCTTTCGAATTGACCCTTTGATGAAATACGGTCATACTTGATCCATTCAAGGTACGGGTTGGGTACGTAGGCAGCCGCAATGCAATGCATTGAGGTACAACACCTTGTCGCTCATATCATCTAATTTAGAGGTGATTGCGACATTTTGGTAACACGTATCATCTGGCTTGACAATGCTAAGTCAAGAGATGATTGTTGCCACACTTGATGAGGTAGTTGCAATTCCATTTGATGGATGTTCGTACTTCCTAGCAACCGTTTCGGCACGGAATGGCATGTGCCTGGATGTTGCACCCTTGGCAAGAAAAAGATCGGTGCAGGCTCCAGCATATGGTCGAAGCAGAATTAATGAAGCGGAAAATTAGGCTTGAAATGACCTAGGTGCTAGTCTAAGCATGAGTCAGGCCTTGACAATGATCATAAGTATGTGATGCTTTCCAAAGGCATTCACCATTCGCTTTTATGGCCTTGCACCCTTAGCAGAACAAGGGTGAGGTGGAACGGTATAAACGTAACTTGAATGATGTGGGAACTACATTTCGAGTATAATGTTTACAAGGCATGCTTGGAAAGCAAAAATATATCTGCACTTTCCAGCGAGAATTTAAGCTATAAGGTCCGTTACTCTCTTTTAATCGCGCATCGGGGAGTTCAGGCCTGCCCAGCGCAACGCGCCGGAGGCGAAATTTTCCGGTCCGTGATACCCTTTATCCATATATTTTCTTTAATGGCTAATTTGTCCTTGTTTAATTAGTGTTAATATTGATTAATTAGTTAGTTAATTTTGCTTATAGTTAGTGTTAGAAAATTATTTGAGTTATAGTTTTAGAAAAGAAATAGAGAGTGTGTTAGAGAAGAAAAAGAAAAAGAAGTTTGGAAAAACTAGGTTTTACCTAAAACCAATAACAAACATGGATGAGTATGAGGAAGAAGGTAAGAAACATCATGAAGAACATAATATTGAAGCTTCAATGACGTTTAGAGATGACGATTTGGGATATTTTTTGGATGATCCAACTTTTGGTGTAGAAGAAACCCTAGACGACGATTTAACGAGAGAAAACGATGAATCACATCAAAATGAAGATAATAATGCATCAAACAATCAGGTATTGTGTTAAGAAGTTCAAAAATACACTTTGTATGCATTTGTATGTGATCGTTAACAAAAAAAAATATTTTTGCATGCATTTAATTCCATGGACGTCCCAGAATTGGTAGATAATAGAGTACCATATCTACCGATTACACTGGACTGAGCCAAAATTAGGGTATAATCGGTAGTCTCGTGAAGAATGATTGTTACCGATTAATCAAAATCACCAAATCGAATTTTGTTTTCATAATCGGTAGATTAAGAATACTTATTATCTATCGATTATAGTTGTCGCCCCAAAAATGAATTTCTCCAAACTTACAAAATTTCTAATTCTCCATCTTTCACAAACGGTAGTGGGTGAATATTTTTATCTATCGATTTAGAATTGGTAGTTTATAAAATCACATATCTATCGATTGTGATTGTAGCCAAAATTGAATTAAACTTAAAATTTTGAACTTTGTAATCGATAGTTTAAATATCAAATTTATCTACCGATTCCATTGTAATCGGTTGTTGTTTAACAAACTAAACCTCCGATTATACTTGTTTTTGTGTATAAAACTTGTCTTGGTTTTTTTCTATATCGGTAGTACGGGAACATAATTAACTACTGATTGTGGTTAATCGTAGTACGGGGATATAATTAACTACCGATTGTCATTAATTGGTAGTATAAGAACATAGTTATCTATCGATTGTTGCTGTCTGACTCATTGCTATTTTATGTAGATTGTTGAATCGGTTAATCATGTTTCATATGAGGGTCATGATACTTCCCTACACTATGCAAATGATTTGGTATGCTACCTACCCACTCTTGTCTTGTCCTAAGAATGTATGTTACATGGTTAGGCTTATGGTATTTGTTTTGTTATATGCGCATTAAGACATTTGGAAGTAAGGCGGAGGCAAAGAAATGGCTTATTAACAAGGCAAAAGAGAAGATGTGCATTGTAGTTCAGAACAATTGCGTGAGGGTAGATCGATTTAAAATGATTTGTGAGAGAGGTGGCGAGCGAAAGAGTCACGTGGGAAAGGATCGTAAATACGTAAAAGACGGAGAGGAAATACCGAGGTAATTCAAAGAAGATTGGATTCCTATTTAATATTATCTTCAGTAATCCCGACGGTAAGCAAGATAAAGTATAAAAAATATTTAGAGTTGTTAATGGTCGTCACAACCACGAAGATCCAGAAATTTTTGTTGGGCACGTAATAAGTGCCATTTTAAAACCAAAGGAAATGGAGATGGTGAAGTCTATGAGGAACGTAATGAAAGCGAGTGCAATCCTATCTAAGATAAAGACGGATGACCCCTCTTCATTATCTAGAATTAAGTCGGCGCTAGCAACGATCAAAATGACGAATGTGATAGTCGAATGGTTATGCAACAATGAGAGTGGTTATCCGAGAAACACAATTACATGTTGAGAAAAGAAGAAAGGGATGGTAAAGTGATTCGTATTTTCTTGGCACATCCGAAGATGATCCAATTGGCTCAATGATTTCATCAAATTTTGTTGATAGATGCTACTTACAAGACAAACAAGTACAACATGCCGTTGTTGAACATCGTTTGCCACACTTCGGACAAATGCACATTTACGATGGCGTGGGGTATAATGGATGCTGAGAACGATGTGAGTTTCATTTGGATGTTGCAAACATGAAGGTCGATTTATAATGGCGAGGATTTTCCAAGGGTTATTATAACGGATAACGATCAAGCCTTGATGAATGCAATAAAGGTAGTGTTTCCGGAAGCCCAAACTTTGTTTTGTACATAGCACATTCAATGCAACATCAAATCCAATTGTAGACATCATATCCAAGCTAAAAAACGAAACAAAGGTATCAAGAGGTCGAATGAAGAGGATGAACGTATTAGTAAACTAACCGTGGAAGAACGAGAAGAAGAGAAAAGGTTAGATGATGAAAAGTGGGCCGAAGATGGAATAAAGTGGTCTTTATTTATAAAAGCATGGGATAAGCTAGTTTGGTCGATGAAGGAGGAAGTTTATGAATATAACTTGAAGAAATTTAAGGATGAATTGGGCAAGAACTATCCCAAACCAGTTAAGTATTGCAAATCACAATGGTTGGGACCGCATAAGGATAAGTTTGTGTTTGCATGGACATATGAATATCATAACTTCAAGAACGAGGCAACAATCATTGAAGAGGCGTCTCATGGATGATGAAAGAAAATACTAGTCGGTAGTCAAAATGGGGTTGTGTCGGTCGAAGAAGCAATCCATGTGTTCACCAATCGTGACCTCACTAAGATTTACGGTTAAATGGAAAAAAGTCGGCATAGATTCCCGTTGGCACATTTAAAACATAAAAATCTTCTGAGGGGTATAGGTTACAAATTTTCTTGGTAGGAAATAAATTACATGATACAACAATTTGAGTTGTATAGAGGTCATGATGATGAGACTACGGTTTGCAATTACAAGACGATGATAGTTATTGGACTCCCGTGTCGTTACATGCTTGGTAGGTATGTTGAAGTGATTGACACTAATGATATTCATACCTTTTGAAAGTAATTATCTTTCACTCCAAACACCCCGGTGGTTGATGGTGCGTCGTTCCTGGAGACGGAAATGTTTGCACGAATACTCGAGCGTTACTCTATGTCAAATGGGACACAAAAGCAAATATCCATGCACCATTTAGAGGAAGCCCTTCACCCATGTCTAAAGGTTGTTGAAGAACCAATGAAAGGAAAGGTGATGGGTAGGCCGAATACCGAAAACCCAAGTTCAATTCAAAGAAAATAGTTGAAGGAATGGATATCGAGTCAACGAGAGCTTTCTAGGCATGAGCATACTGAAGCTGAATATCAAGATGTGCCGGATCTAAGGAAAATGGGTCGTCCAAGGAAGGATCAAGGTGGACCAAGATCACGACAAGTCAAACCTAAGGTCTCTACGATTCCTTCTCAAGTAAGTCAAACCCAACCTATACACAGAAGACCAAATCGAGGTACGTATACAATATACGATGAGTATTTGGAACAACTCCCTTTACTCATTATACCATTTGTTTTCTCCATCGACGATGTCTATAGGGATGACAACTGTGGTTTTCACGTTGGTTCAAAACAAATAGGAGACTTTAGTGAGGCGGTTACCGAGAATATCACCCAATGGCAATATTTAAGAAATAAGATGGCCACCCAACTATTGGAGGATAAGGAATTCTATATTGAAATGATGAAAGAATGAGATAGACATGTTAGAGAACAAGAGTTCAAAGAGTTATATACTCGTGTAGAATGCCAAAAGAGATTGAAGACAATCGGGTCCAAGTATTGGATGGTAATGCCGAAATGTGGGTATCTTTTAGCGGATGTTTTGAAATGCGTGGTACATTATTTCTATCCTCCTTCCTTAGGAGTGAATTTTACGTTTACACCCACAAGGAAGGGTTGTGATGATTCGGTAAAGGATAGACGAATCATTATGGCAAGGGTTAATAGAAATCATTTTATCGGTTTAAAGTTAACGAAAGATTGTTCATTACCTCCATTGAGTAGGTGGTCGGATTATTTCCCAAATAACCATTGAAAGGAGTGGTTGAAGCAATACGAGTCCAACAAGAGCGTTGGGATCATTTAACAAACTTTTCCAAGGACCCAACTGAATTGACCGATGAAGGTGAGTAGTTTAGTTAAACATGTATTTTGAACATTGCATTTTCAAGTGATAGAAAAATATTAATACAATGTTTCGGTGATATCGTCATTGTGTTTTCTATATACAAGTGATTGAAAAATATATTAACGCTATGTTTTTTTGTTATCTTCATTGTGTAACATGGAGAAAGTTTTTTCACAACATTATATTGTACAATCGGAAGTATCGGGATCACCATTATCTTCCGATTTAGACAATCAGAAGTAGATAATTATATTGTAATTCCGATTATATTGAATATTGTCAACAGGAAATCAAGTTAAAATCAAGTGAGACAACCGGTAGATATATGACAACTATAACTTTCGATTATACTAAAAAATAAAACACGAAAACCCATTTTCCCTAAATAGAGAGTTGTATCGTCATAATATTTTCAGAAAGTTACCATAAAGACTATAATCGGTATATAATAGTATATTCTAACTACCGATTATGTATCCATGGTAATTATTTCGTGATTCATATTCTGTCTTGGAGGATTCCCTTCACTTTAAGCAGCGTGGATGAACCTTAAATGGGTTGAATCTGTCCATCACCTTAAGGATATTGAAATGAGCTTCGTAACGGTAATTTGATCGTTTCCATGTCGCTATTCCTCGAGAGACCTCGTTATAACTTCAACATTAGTTTCACTCCTCAAACGATATCGATTGACAAGATAAGTTAAATTCACAAATGGATCAACTTCTCTGCTTATGCAATTAAATCGACAAAAAAGATCAGCTCTATTACGGTTATTGGGGTTACCAGTGTCAACGCAAAATATTCGTGAATGCTTTCCAAATAACTCATACTCATTACACCATTTTCCCTACGTTTTTCTCCTTGCTTCGGATAGAATAGCACATAGCGCCTACATAGCAATAAATCTTCTTCTACCGTGAACGGTTGAGCCATTAATCTTGAAGATGATTACTCCGATGTTGGAGAGTTAAAATGTATTGGAGGTGCATAAATGAGAAGAGGTCACACTCCTTATATAGATTAGCGTCCCAACGACTTTTTTTTTCAAAAATAAAAAGAGTTTTTGAGACATGGTGTAACAAGAGTGTACAGAAAATATGTACACTAAGTTCATATAAACATAAACAATCGGAAGTATCGGGATCACCATTACCTCCCGATTTATACAATCAGTGGTCTATGAAACTTTATTTACTACCGATTATAGATGTTGCCCCAAATTCGAAATTGAAAAATTTATCAAATTTCGAAAATTTTCATATTCCATAATCGACAGTCTATGAAAATGTATTTATTACCGATTGCAATGTAAAATGTGTTCAGAAACCAATCAGTTCCATCATCTTAATCGGTACATAATTAACACCCGATTGTACTTCAACAAGTATAATCGGTAGTATAAGAAAATGTATTTACTACCGATTATAGATGTTGCCCCAAATTCAAAATTTAAAAATTTCCTAAATTATCATATTTATAATTGGTAGTCTAAGAAAATATATTTACTACCGATTGTATATGTTGCCCCAAATTCAAAATTGCAAATTTTATAAAATTTTCAAAGTTTGCATACTCCATAATCGGTAGTCTAAGAAAATTTATTTACTACCGATTATAGATGTTGCCACAAATTCAAAATTGAAAAATTTGTTAAATTTGTAAAATTTCCAAAATTATCATATTCATAATCGGTAGTCTAAGAAAATGTATCTACTAACGATTGTAGATGTTGCTCTAGATTAAAAATTGAAAAATTTATAAAATTTCCAAAATTTGCATACTTCATAGTCGATAGTCTAAGAAAATGTATTTGCTACCGATTATAATGTAAAATATGTCAGAAACCAAGCAGTTCCACCAGCAGGTGTAATCGGTAGATAATTATCACCCGATTTAGGATCATCAGGTATAATTGTTAGATAATTATCATCCGATTATGGATCAACAAGCTTAATTGGTAGGTGATGCATACCACTTATCTACCAATTGTAATGCGAAATTTCAACAAAGTTACTTATGAAGTATGATTCTCTTTCAAATCAATCGATAATTCATAAAAAGAACCTAAAATCTATTCATCATCCATAAAGTAAACCATTCATTAACATTAAACATAATGTTAGAACTTATAATCCGAAAAAAACCCTTAAAACTAGGTTGGCTTTAGTATGAAAATGATGTTAGAACTTATAATCCAAAACAAGTTTTTTGCAAATCAATTGAAAATGATGTTCTCTAACAAGACAATCACAATCTAATTTCTAGATTTTTTAGTACGAGCACGAAGAGCACCAGGGATATTTGCTTCAGCGGCTTCACCATCAGCACTCGATGAACCACGAGATCTTTTATTGGGCTTTGCTGTTGGCCTCTTAGGATTATTCGAAGCTTTCTCCCCAAAATTACTTGGAGAAAAGCACAAACCTATTTTTCTTTTTTTAAGCAATAAAAATCAAACGATTATTATCTAAAATATTGAGTCATAATATTAAAATCAAAAGGAAAGAATATTGCGTACCAGTCTTCCATAACCAGAGGTTTTTCTTTGATGATACAAGTATAATCGGAAGACTTGGTGGTCTTTCCTTTATCTTCACGGATCACATGAAGATGAGAATGCTCCCGGTACCATTCCATATAGCCTGGATCTACTTCATCACCTCGGTTGACAGGTCTCCCATCGTTGATCAAATATTGCATCCTGTTATTCCAATCTTCAAAGGATGGGTTACCAGAGTAAACTACTATGATAAAGTCCTTACCACATACACAATTCTCCACGTCCAATTTGAACGTGCCATGCATATACTCCAAGGTTCTTCTTGTACATAACTGATTTGACGCATCACCCTTGAGGCATTGTACATAATATATCATGTGGGGTGCCACAAGGGTCCATAATAAAATGACAACTCAGACCTTCCCGCTATATGTCCACTAGATCGGTCTTCCTTGTATGGATCAATGAATACATCTTTGGACGTCATCAAGGTTAATTTCCTCCACAAAGAAATCAATTGTTGATCCTTAAACCTTGAACGGTTATTGTCAAAGATGTATTTTGTTCCTCTGGATGTTCCTTTCGGCCATATCGAGTTCTCTTTGGCCAAATAGAGGAACGAGAAGTGGTCATAGACCCATATCTAGTGTACATATCAAACCAAATATGAAAAAATTGATTTCTAAAAGAGAAAAAAATAAATAACAATCAAAGCATCGATAGAGTTACCAAAATACCTATAGTAGGCTCACATTCCTGGCAATTTGGCTAGTTGCTTCCCTGGATGCCTTTTTTAACTCTTCCATCAAGAACGCATGGCATGCGGTGTCGTACGAGTAATCACGAACTTTATTGAGAGGTTGCAACAGTTATAGAAGGTTGGTGTCGACCCGGTTGCCACTACAATTGGGGAAAATGACACATCCAAATACATAGATGAGATATGCAGTGGCTGCAGTATTCACTTCATCGTCGTTAAACTATGGATTTTTTTCTTCTTTATCCTTGGTGCCTTTGAACATATTCATCAAGTGGACCATGTTGAACTGTCTAGTTTTTAAGGAAAGCACAGGTTGAACCCAATATCGGATGTCGCTCGATCCCAACCAAGAAACTTCTGAGTGTAAAAATAAAGTTGTTCCCAGCTTAACTGTTTTAAGTAATCAAACTTGACGGTTGTACCTTGGTCAGCGAGACTAAGAATCTCCAGCACATCATCTGGAGTGATCGTCATCTCTCCAAACGACATGTGGAAGGTGTCGGTCTCAGGATACATTCTCTCCAAGAAGGCTGATATCGACACCCAATCATGCTCTAACATTGAATTCTTGGCAGCAGTAGATAACGAGTCATAAATAATTTGATTGAACCTCTCACACTCTCCATCTAACGGCCAGTCTTTCTATTTTCTTGGTGCAGCTGTAGATTTGAGTAGACGAACCGTATGAGAATGGTCCTAATATACACGACGAATTATAAAATAATTAGAATATCCGTTAACACTTCTACGAATAAAAATACAATAACTTAAGAATGGTGTTTTATAATTATTACCTCAGTTGAATAAATTTCTGTGGCCCATGAGTCTTTGTATCCAAATAACAGATCTCCTTCATCTCTTGGGAACCCATGAATTTGGCCTGCTTCAATACTCTTCATCTTCAAAGAGGTGGGGACTTGGTGTCCTGCTTTCTCCTTAATTACCTTCTTTGTACCTTGTCCTTCTCCTTGTATGTCACTTGGTTCTCCTTCTTCTTGGGTTTTATCTTGTAGAGCACTTGGTTCTCCTTCTTCTTGGTTTCTAACTTGTGGAACATTTGGTTGTAAACTTGGTTGAGTTCCTTCGGTGATAGAGATTCCGCTAGCGCTCTTTTCTCTTCTTGCACTAGCTATTACTTTCTTACCCCCTTCACGACAAGGACCCGAAACAATTGTATTTTGGGCTTGCTTAGCTCGCATTTCCCTAAAAAAACAAAATAAAGAACAATTAGCTCGTAATCACTACATAATCGGTAGAAAAAGTACATAAAAATTGGATATACTATTATCTCCCGATTATGCATAAAAATTGGTTCAAAAAACTCTAAGCTATGGACACATATAATCGATAGTCAAACACAATAACAAACGATTACAAAACAATCGGAAGTCAAGTACAAAACCTATCTACCGACTAGGTAAAGAGAAATCAAAGGTTTTAAGGCAAATATAATCGAGAGATAATAATCACACATAACTACCGATTATGATGTAGCACTAACATTTTTTCAACTTCAAAATATCTTAATCGGAAGTTAACAACAATTACATATCTACCGACTAATTCAAAAATATATTCCACTACATGAAACCATCTAATATAATCGGTAGTTAGATAAAAAAAATTAAATACCGATTAAGCCTAAATTTTAGTACAGAAAGAAAAGTTGTAGTTAATGACTAAATATAACTACCGATTATAGTCGATGTGCTTGAGGAATGATGAGTTCTTTCATAATCGGGAGTAAACCACTACTACATATCTACCAATTGATTCAAAACTATATTCCTACACATCGAAACCATCTAATATAATCGGTACTTAGATAAAAAATTAACTACCGATTAAGCCTAAATTTTGGTACAGAGAGAAAATAACCATACCTAATCGGTAGTTAATGACTAAATCTAACTACCGATGAAAGTCGATGATCTTGAGGAATTGTGAATTTTGTCATAATCGGGAGTTTAAACCTATAAGAAACTACCGATTCTGGGTAAAAACCGAAAACCATAGAAATTATAGTGACGATTTTAATCAATTGAAGCAAAATAAACCCAAATAGTGGTATACCCTTACCTAATTGTGGCCATCATACACTGCTGGAGAGTTCAACTTTCAGAATCAGTCTTCGTATCTAGATCATCATCTTCGTGTTCTTCATCTTCTTCACTATGTTCTTCAACAATCTCTTTATTTCTTAATCTCTCCACAAAATTTGGTCGATTACTATTATCAGATTGACGACTTGTTTGTTTCTGTCGATCCATCTTTATATCAAAATATCGACGATGATTTAGTACGACGATTAACAATAATACGATGAATTGGTTATGAAAATTTCACGAGGGAATTTTTTTCTCACAATCGGTACTCAAGAGGAAGAGAAGAAAAAGAGTTAGATTTTTCTCACAATCGGTAGTAAATAGGAAGAGAAGAAGAAGAGTTAGAATTAAATGAAATGAGTTTACGTTTTACACTTTTATTAGTGAAAGGGTATGTAGGTATTTTACCTGCCATTAGGACATCCTATAGCCACATCTATTAGATGGGTATAAATAAGTCGCCCCAAATTCTTTTTGAGTGGTTCTCAAAAACGTGAGGATAAAAATAAATAAAAGAAAACAAGATCAACAAAAAGATAAAATGTGAGAACTATAGAAAATATTAATTTGGATTTGACACTAAAATCATGTAAATTATGCATTTATCACTCTCCAATATCATATTTTATTCGTCTGAACCCCCAAATAATAACACACTCATGGTGTAACTCAATCGAACGCTTTAGGATTTGTGATTTTAGGTTGATCCTAGTAGTTAAACTCTAATCTCAAGGTCCACTTGCTGGTGTTATCTTTACTCGTAATTGCTCCAATAATCTCTCTGCAAGGTCTCACAATGTCTACTTGTGTATATTGTTCTTTGAATATTACACCTGTCATCCAACTTTCTACTAGATATATAATAACCAATAAATTAATTAGTTGCGCACCTAAACCAACTAAAGATCAATCGTAAACTTTCTATATAGTAAATACAAGCGACGTGATGATTAGAGATCCAAATAAATTTATATACCTAATTAAGCTTCATGCTTAAAACACTGGGTTCATCTTTAATCAACAAAAGATTTAGCTACTCATGTTACAAAGAAGAAAAAGATAAAAAGAAGAATGGTTCCGTATTAAAGGGGTAAACCCAAGGTTCAAGATGTAGAAGATGTGATAAGAGAGGTAGAATATGTCTTGTTTGAGCCTTCAATATCTTATTTTATTTCCTCCAATGGTTGGCGCTCAAGTTTCCTCTCTTTCTAGGGTTTAGAATCCTTTCGAGACCATGTTTCCTTGTTTTAAAAGTCAATTTCGCATCCAAATATGACCCAGGTTCGGATAGGTCCAATAACACACTTCCTATCCAAACATCTCTATGTAAACTCTTCCAAAAACTTGATTTTCAGACTCTAGGTTCGGCAGGTCGAGTTAGGGAATTCCTAGCCGAACTTCTTTCTGTACACTAAGTCTTTCAAGCTCGTTTTTGTCCATAAATTTTCCGTCCGACGTCCGATTGACCTTATTCTTTCTCCGTTGGCTTCTTCACTTGTAGCATTTACTTTATCATTACTTTTATAACCATTTTCACTTATTTTGGATGATTCACCTAACAAAAAACATAAGACAGAAAACTGGCATAATAAAAAGTAATATGCAAGAATTATAGTAAATATAAACATAAATTTGACACTAAAGATATGTAAATTATACACTTATCACAAGTTTAAAAGGAAGATATGTATTGCTGATGTGGTGTAACTGCACATTTCACATACTTGTCATACTGATAAACATGTTATTGATTTATATCAGTCATCCATAAAGTAACCAACAACTGATGTTGAGACAAATCCTACCGAAATTAATGGTGCATCTACTAGATTTTGAATTTCTTATGAATTCATAATAAAAAAAGTGGGACATATTTGATTATCTAAAGAAGTTAGATGACGATAATTTTAACTAGTTATGTATACTAGTTGTGAATCAGTAATTTTTTTATTATGGTTGTATGCGTGTTGTAAGTGGTATTTTGGTTTGTTCTTAATATCTTTTTATATGTATAATTACATGCTTATTATAAGATGTATGTTTTATCAAATTCTATGTTATTCATGTATTATATCCGTGAGAAGAATATGAATTTCAGGAGTAATCTATCAACAATCAATCTAAATGATGAAGATATATATTTAATAGCAGCACACTTAATACAATATTCGTAGTAATAAGTATTTTACTGATTTAAAAGGATATAAGGCAAAGGTAAATACTTTCCCTAGTTCGACATATTTAATAGAAAGTTTGGGGAAAGTTAAATAATATCTTACCTAAAGGTACAAAACTAAAAATCAATCATGCCTTGTATTTAATATGTTAAGTTTCAAAGATATTCGCCGGAATTGAAATCATCTTAGAATAATAAATGAAGATACTACGTAGTACTTATGTAGCACTTCATCAGATATATATATGTGCCAGAGACGTATCGTAGAGAAGCTTACAATTGTCTTTTGGATTGTTTCTGACAATAATTTTATTTATTGAATCTTGTAATGCTATAACCCGAAGTTTAATGATTTAAGCTTTAGTATAACTGACCAGAATACCTAGGATCTACCGTGATGGGTAAAATTTTATAGAATTCTCAAATACATCGTTTATAGAACCGGAAGTTTCTATTAACCACAAATCTAATCTATATTCCTTGCTCTATTAGAAAGTTGATCATAAAATTAAGGAAACTTAAAACCCCATTCATGAGAAGAATATGACTCATAAACTCTTTTGGAATCCTTCACAATTTCTTAGAAACCTTGAAAGGGAGGGCTCCTTCTTCTAAATAGTGTTGGCTCCGAGTTCCACAGATAGGTATCAATGGAGTATAAAAGAAGTAAAAACAAACATGGATCTTTACTGCACTTCATATCTGACAGCTGGTTCTTTAGGACACTGTTTATTGTATCGTAATAGACATATACCTGCTCTTTAATGACGGCTCACTTGCCTAATTGCAGTAGTAAGTATAGGTGTGATTTCTGATAGGATCTTATGAGCTCGTGATCAATTTTCCATATCCCAATTAACAAAATTGGTCTCCAAGTTAAAGTTTCTTTCCAAAAATAAAATAAAATAAAGTCTCCGCATAGTTATTTGTAAAATTGAGCAAAATTTATCACGAATTAATATCAATCAAATAATTTTATATATTATCAGTTTATCACACACAAACAAGAACCAAATTATAAAAAAAAAAAAAAAAAAGAAAGAAAGAAGAAAGAAAGAAGAAGAAAGACAAACATGTTAAAAGATTAATCAAACCAACAGATTTTGTTGGTCTTTTCACAACTTAAACCAAATTGATTGCTTGAATTTCATTATGCATATTTCTCCATTTATCTCCGACGATGGTTTAGCTTAGACGTCACACCCATTACTTGTTTGGATTCTATGACTTTCGGAGAGGGAATGTTAGTATCATGTAAACTTTGAGACCGTAAGTAACTAGCCGTACCACTATAGCTTTGATCAAACATTTCAGTTGTGGATGGTGGTTGAAACTCCGACCGTGTTCTTCGATGACTTGAATCTTCGGTATTAATTAATTGATGGTAGCTACGGTTACGACTCGAACCCTCTGACAGACACCGGTAGTTATTCTGAGGAGTACTTTTCTTGTTCTTCATTGCATGAAGCAGAAATGGAATTAGACCTTCCATGTATAATCTTTTTCTTCTTGGCTGATTTTCTTCTTCTTTCTCTTGCTTGCTGTTGAGATTGTAGTTGTTATGACAAATGTGTGATTGCAAGGTCTTTATTTATAGTGTAATCAATCAAAGACATTATGGATATAGATTGACTGAAGTATGTCAGAAACAAACGAAATCTATAATGACAATAATGCCACCATTGAAGTCAATATAAAAACAGAAATGCTGTTGAAATTGGGGAGTGAAAGTGAGTGGAAATGATCGAAATGAAGATTAATTTATCTAAATGACCTTCCAAATTTGACATTGTTTACTTTTGACAATTGACATATGCACAACGCCATGACCACATATTTAAGTGATGAAAATATTAGTTAGAGCCCGTGGGATTATGCAACTAATAGCCCCTACGCCTATTTATCTATGTGCTTGACTTCCAAGAGGAAAAGTTCTAACACGTTAATAATTTGAGATAAGAAGAAATCCTTATCCTAAAGTTCCATTGGAATCCAGCTGATCATACATTTTCTTGTCGTAGGTTTTGTATTCATTGTTGACCAGCATCGTTAGCGTGATGAACTATATAAAAGTCAAAGCGGTTCTCTCCATAGACTATAAACAAAACGATATTCAGTCCTTGACAGCAGTAACTACTTCCAATTACGCATTTTGCTTATGTTAGAGTATCAATAAATAAGTATTTCTAGTTATTCATTTGATATATATACTACGGATGCTTAGAGCGGTCTAAACGTTGCTCATAAGTTAAGTTTCCAATTACTATGGTATTCACACAGAAATACGTGTATCCGTTATCTCAATTCTCATCGCCGCGGAATCACTTTAATTTGGATGAGGTATACTTTATTCGTGTTTCCTTTTAATTTTAACTAGCGGTTAACTGGACATAGCCACAAAGCATTTGATTTCATGGGAGGCAAATAGTTTGTGATAATGTAATTTCATCAGGAGATATAAAAATATATTTCTTTCATCTAAAAAAAATAGATTTTTTTTATTTTAGAAAAAATAAGTGTTTTTATTTTTATATACTACTCCTTCTGTTTTCAAAAAAATGTTATTATCATTTTTTTATTTTATCTTAAAAATATATCAACTTAAAAAAATGATAATAACTCTTTTCCTAAAACGGAGATAGTATTTTTTTTAAATAAATCGTTTCTTATAATTAGTGTTACTAATATTTTCTCTAAAAAATATAAAAAATTTATAGTCATTTTTATACATGTTGCATCAATTTTTTTAGTAAACTTTTTTACGGTGTAATAATTATAAATACAAATTTTTTAATTTGTGTGGTATATCAATCAAAATTTTAAAATACAAAGAATAGATAAGGAAAAATATAGAAAAAAACTATTCTCTATATTCTTTACCTTGAGAATTATGCGGATCCTAAAATTTCCAATTTTTTGGTCCATGATATCAGAGAGGTTTTAGAATCCTTGAAAGTTATGCTAAATCGTAGAATAGTTCTTTTCATGTTTCTAATAAAATATTACGGCGTGAGTTAGGTAGGTAACTATCCAATAAAGAAAGAAATGAGCAGCTCCACTCAAATCATATGTTGAAAAAGAAATGTAACATCTTGGTGTGGTTGGCTTAGTTACCAATTTTTTTTTTTAAATAGTACTTATTCGTTATCAGGGGTGGAGCTAAAAATTTAACTAAAGGGAAAAAAAGTCTTCTTAAAGGTGTAAGAAAGCAAAAATGATATTGGAATCCTAAATTCTTAGAAATTTTAGGTTGTGGAGCTGGGTTGGGTGTGCAACTGCTCCGCCCCAGCTCGCTACCTTTTTATTACAGTTAGTCGAGCATGCTTTTCAAGATAAAATAAAAACGCGAAACTCCAACCAGATTTTACTTTTTCCTTTGGATGTCTTAATAGAATTTGAAATTTGAAATAACATTTAAATTGTACGTACATGTTAGCTAGGCTTGCTTTTACGCTTCACTAAAATTGCACATTGTATAGAACACGATATATATTATTGCTTATCACCAAAATGAAAATATTGGCTAGCGTGACATGAGAATGAAACCAGTTTAGGAGTAGTTTCTGTAACTTCAAATTAAAAGAATCGTAGTCGCTTAAAAGCTAACCTCTATTTGGCTACTAAAAATACAGATAAAGAGATATTAGAGAAAGAACTTGTACTTCATTGATAGAATCTTTAAGTTGGGTCCTTAGCTTTAAGGATAAAATTACATATTTATAGGCTTGAGTGAGCACCTCCTCAACAATCCAGTGCTCCTCAGGGGGTACATTAGTTAAGTTACATATATTCTAGAGTATTGCTAGACTTGGGCTTGGGCTCAACGCATTTTCTAAATACTAGCCCTTTGGGATTAAAATGACATATTGAATAGGGTATCCACATTTTGCATTTTTTTCATTACCTCAACGAAAGTGGTGATCTTAAATGGTTTATCTGGAAGAAGGTCTTCTGTCTTATCCGAACCCGGTGTGCTTCTGTGATGGTGCATTTGGTGTATGTTTGTCTGTGGTCTCTGGAGAATCGGTCGATGTTCGTATCTTTCGGAGTATCAGATAGTATTTGAAGCGTTTCGTCTGTTCGGATGTCGATGTTGTTTCTGTGAAACGTCGGATGTTGTCGAAGCATTGGGTCTATTTGGATGCCGAGCTTGTTTCTACATAATGTTGGATGTTGTCGAAACGTTGCATCTGTTCAGATGCTAAGGTTGTTTCTACGGAGTCTCAAATGTTTTCGAAGTGTTTTGTCTGTTCGGATGCTGAGGGGTAGAGGTGTCTTTTATCGTCGGTGTTGTATAAATATTTCTTCGTATTTTAGTGGTTTTCGCGGTGTACAATTTTCACTTCTTTTGTGCCTTCTTCTGTAACTTCTCAAGATGGGTGATTACGTATGTTTCTTCTCCCGAGGCTGCTCACGCTTCCTCTGATTTTTTTTCTTTCTTTTTGCTTCACTTCGGATTTGGAAATGATATATACGTTGCAGACATTTATCCGTTGCTTATAACAAAATATATGTTCCACTAAATCCTGATTATTAGAAAGAAAAAAAGAAAAAACAACATGATTTCCTTTATTAAAATAATTAAGGGCTTAAATATCTACTGCAATCTTATTATTCTCTTTTTCTCTTCTGAGTTCATTTTCTTAATTTCTTATCTCTCTCAAGACACATCCAGTTCTTTTCTTATTTGCTCTCTCTTATGAACCTAAATTGACATCTGCAAAATCAAACATATTTCTCTTAAACCCTGATCTCATAGATCAATATAATCCACATGGGCAATAACTTTGTATATTGAACTAAGTGTATAATTCACCGAAAGACTTTAAATATCTTGACTTACAACATCCACTAAGTTTCAAGTCCTTCAACATTTTGCTGCCACCTTCTAGCTAGTCAAAACTTAACCACCTAAGAATTTCATGTTAGTGATAACACTTTTTTTTTCCTAACTCTGACTTGTACTGAAAAGTGAGTTTTTATAACATATTGAAACCCTTTATGAAGTAAAATCTCTTCCATTTCACTGTCATGGACTCTGCATTTTAATGATGCGTATACTTTAGGATCTTTGTTAAAAAAAAAAGAGATTACTATGGATTTTCTTTCCGTTTAATCTTTTAGACAGTAATTCGTGATCCAGCTGGCTTGCTACAATAAGAACCTTTTTCCTGAAAGGAATTGAAATACAACTACAAAATATTGAGCAAAAGAAACGCAGGTAAATAATATTGTAAACGTGACATATTTTGACTAATACAAAAAACTTTTATACTGAAAGTCTGAAATAAAAAGCTCGCGTTTTTTAGCACGATCTAAAATTTTTTTGGGGCGATTAATAAAATAAAATAAGGATACTAAGAAGTAATATCAGTATACCCATTATCCATATATTTTTTTTAATGGCTAATTTGTCCTTGTTTAATTAGTGTTAATATTAATTAATTAATTAGTTAATTTTAGTTATAGTTAGTGTTAGAAAATTATTTGAGTATGAGGAAGAAGGTAAGAAACATCATGAAGAACATAATATTGAAACTTCAATGACGTTTAGAGATGACGATTTGGGATATTTGTTGGATGATCCAAATTTTGGTGTAGAAAAAACCCTAGACGACGATTTAACGAGAGAAAACGATGAATCACATCAAAATGAAGATAATAATGCATCAAACAATCAGGTATTGTGTTAAGAAGCTCAAAAACTCACTTTGTATGCGTTTGTATGTGATCATTAACAAAAAAAAAAATCATTTTTGCATGCATTTAATGCCATGACGTCCCATAATCGGTAGATAATGGAGTACCATATTTACCGATTACACACGCCTGTGCCAAAATTAAGGTATAATTGGTAGTCTCATGAAGAATGATTGCTACCGATTAATCAAAATCACCAAATCGAATTATGTCCAAATTTTGTTTTCATAATCGGTAGTTTAGGAATAATTATATCTACCGATTATAGTTGTCGCCCCAAAAATGAATTTCTCCAAACTTACAAAATTTCTAACTCTTCATCTTTCACAATCGGTAGTGGGTGAAAATTCTTATATATCGATTTAGAATCGGTAGTTTGTAAAATCACATATCTACCGATTGTGATTGTAGCCAGAATTGAATTAAAATTAAAAATTTTGCACTTTGTAATCGGTAGTTTAAAGATCAAATTTATCTACCGATTCCATTGTAATCGGTTGTTTTTTAACAAATTAAGTCTCTGACTATACTTTTTTTTTTTGTACAGAACTTGTCTTGATTTCTTTCTATAATCGGTAGTACGTGAACATAATTAACTACTGATTGTTGTTAATCGGCAGTACGGGGATATAATTAACTACCGATTGTCGTTAATCGGTAATACGGGAACACAATCATCTACAAATTGTTGTTGTCTAACTCATTGCTATTTTATGTAGATTGTTGAATCAGTTAATCATGTTTCATATGAGGGTCCTGATACTACACCATGCAAATGATTCGGTATGCTACCTACCCACTCTTGTTTTTTTCTAAGAATGTATATTACATGGTTAGGCTTATGATATTTGTTTTGTTATATCCGTATTAATACATTTGGAAGGAAGGCGGAGGCAAAGGAATGGCTTATCAACAAGGCAAAAGAGAAGATGCGCGTTGGAGTTCAGAAAAATTGCGTGAGGGTTGATCGATTTGAAATGATTTGTGAGAAAGGTGGCGAGCGAAAGAGTCATGTGGGTAAGGATCGTAAATACGTAAAGAAGACGGAGAAGAAATACCGAGGTAATTCAAAGAAAATTGGATGCCCATTTAAGATTATCTTCAGTAAACCCAACGGTAAGGAAGGTAAAGTATCTAAAATATTTAGAGTTGCTAATGGTCGTCACAACCACGAAGATCCGAAAATTCTTGTTGGAAACGTAATGGTTTCCAAGTTAAAACCAAAGGAAATGGAGACGGTGAAGTCTATGAGGAACGTAATGAATGCGAGTGCAATCCTATCTAAGATAAAGGCGGACGACCCCAACAACTTGTCTTCGTTGTCTACAGTTAATTCGGCTCTAGCAACGATCAAAAGGACGGAATGGGATGGTCCAACAATCAGAGTGGTTAGTCGAGAAACACAATTACACGTTGAGAAAAGAAGAAAGGGATGGTAAAGTGATTCGTATTTTCTTAGCACATCCGAAGATGATCCAATTGGCACATTGCTTCATCAAATTTTATTGATAGATACTACTAACAAGACAAACAAGTACAACATGTTGTTGTTGAACATTGCTTGCCACACTTCGGACAAATGCACATTTACGATGGCGTGGGGTATAATGGATGCTGAGAACGATGTGAGTTTCATTTGGATGTTGCAAACATTAAGGTCGATTTATAATGGCGAGGATTTTCCAAGGGTTATTGTAACGGATAACGATCAAGCCTTGATGAATGCAATAAAGGTAGTGTTTCCGGAAGCCCAAAATTTGTTTTTTACGTAGCATAATCAATGTAACATGAAATCCAATTGCAGAGATCATATCCAAGCTAAAAAACGAAACAAAGGTATCAAGAGGTCGAAGGAAGAGGATGAACGTATTAGTAAACAAACCGTGGAAGAACGGGAATAAGAGAAAAAGTTAGCTGATGAAAAGTGGACCAAGGATGGAATAAGGTTAACATTGCAGAGGAGTCCCATGGCCGATTAAAGAAAATACTAGTCGGTAGTCAAATGGGATTGTGTCGATCCAAGAAGCAATCCATGAGTTCACCAATCGTGACCTCACTAAGATTTAAGGTTCAATGGAAAAAAGTCGACATAGATTCCCGTGGCATATCTAAAACATAAAACTCATCTAAGGGGTATAGTTTATAAAGTTTCTTGGTGGGCAATAAATTACATGATACAACAATTGGAGTTATATAGAGATCACGATGATGAGACTACGATTTGCAATTGCAAGACGATGATAGGTATTGGACTCCCGTGTCGTCATATGCTTGGTAGGTATGTTGAAGTGATTGACATTAATGATATTCATCCCTTTCGAAAGCAATTATCTTTCACTCCTGGTGGTTGATGGTGCGTCGTGGAGACGGAAATATTTGCACGAATACTCGAGCGTTACTCTATGTCAAATGGGACACAAAAGCAAATATTCATGCACCATTTAAAGGAAGCCCTTTACCCCTGTCTAAAGGTTTTTGAAGAACCAATGAAAAAAAAAGGCGATGGGTAGGCCGAATACCGAAAAGCCAAGTTCAATTCAAAGAAAATAGTTGAAGGAATGGTTATCTAGTCAACGAGAGCTTTCTAGGCATGAGCATACTGAAGATGAGTATCAATATATGCCGACTCTAAGGAAAATGGGTTGTCCAAGGAAGTATCAAGGTGGAACAAGCTCACGACAAGTCAAACCTAAGGTCTCTACGATTCCTTCTCAAGTAAGTCAAACTCAACCTATACACGGAATACCAAATCGAGGTACGTATGCAATATACGATGAGTATTTGGAAAAACTCCTTCTACTCATTATACCATTTGTTTCTCCACCGACGATGCCGATGGGGATGGTAACTATGGTTTTCACGTTGCTTCAAAAAAATATGAGACTTTAGTGAGGCGGTTACCGAGAATATCACACAATGGCAATATTTAAGAAATAAGATGGCCGCCCAACTATTGGAGAATAAGGAATTCTATATTGAAATGATGAGAGAAGGAGATAGACATGTTAAAGAACAAGAGTTCAAAGAGTTATATACTCGTGTAGAATGCCGAAAGGGATTGAAGACAATCGGGTCCAAGTATTGGATGGTAATGTCAAAACGTGGGTATCTTTTGGCGGATGTTTTGAACTACGTGGTACATTATTTCTATCCTCCTTCCTTAGGAGTGAGTGTTACACTTACACCCACAAGGATGGTGTGTGATGAGTCGGTCAAGGATAGACGAATCATTATGGCATGAGTTAATAACAATCATATTATCGGTTTAAGGTTAACGGAAGATTGTTCATTACCTCAATTGAGTAGGTGGTCGGATTACTTCCCAACTAACCATTGAAAGGAGTGGTTGAAGCAATACGAGTCCAACATGGAGCGTTGGGATCATTTAACAAACTTTGCCAAGGAAAAAATTGAATTGACAGAGGATGGTGAGAAGTTTAGTTGAACATGTATTTTGAACATTGCATTTTCAATTGATAGAAAAATAATAATACAATGTTTCAGTGTTATCGTCATTATGTTTTCTATACACAAGTGATTGAAAAATATATTAACGCTATGTTTTTTATGTTATCGTCATTGTGTAACATGGAGAAAGTTTTTTGACAACATTATATTGTACAATCGGAAGTATCGGGATCACCATTATTTTCCGATTTGAACAATCAAAAGTAGATAATTATATTGTAATTCCGATTATGTTGAATATTGTCAACAGGAAATCAAGTTAAAATCAAGTGAGACAATCGGTAGATATATAACAACAATAACTTCCAATTATACTAAAAAATCAAACACGAAAGCCCGTTTTCCCTATATAGAGAGTTGTATCGTCATAATATTTTCAGAAAGTTACCATAAAGACTATAATCGGTAGATAATAGTATATTCTAACTACCGATTATGTATCCATGGTAATTATTCCGTGATTCATATTCTTTCTTGGAGAATGCCCTTCACCTTAAACGACGTGGACGAACCTTAAACGGGTTGAATCTTTCCATCACCTTAAGAATAATGAAATGAGCTTCATAATGGTAATTTGATCGTTTCCATCGTCGCCATTCCTCGAGAGATATCGCTATAAATTCATCATTAGTTTCACCCCTCAAACGATATCGATTGACAAGATAAGTTAAATTCACAAATTGATCAACTTCTCTGCATATGCAATTAAATCGACAAAAAAGATCAGCTATATTACGGTTATTGGGGTTACTGGTGTCAACGCAAAAATGTTCGTGAATGATCTCCAAATAACTCATACTCATTACACTATTTTTCCTATGTTCTTCTCCTCGCCTCGGATAGAATTGCACATAGCGCCTACATAACGATAAATCTTCTTCTACCGTGAACGGTTGAGCCATTAATCTTGAAGATGATTACTTCGATGTTGGAGAGTGAAAATGTATTGGAGGTGCATAAATGAGAAGAGGTCACCCTCCTTATATAGATTAGAGTCCCAACGGCTTTTTTTTTTCAAAAAAAAAAAGAGCTGTTGAGGCCTGGTGTATCAAGAGTATACAAAAAATATGTACACTAAGTTCATACGAATATAAACAATCGGAAGTATCTTGATTACCATTACCTTCTGATTTATACAATCGGTAGTCTATGAAACTTTATTTATTACCGCTTATAGATGTTGCCCCAAATTCGAAATTGAAAATTTTATCAAATTTTGAAAATTTTCATATTCCGTAATTGACAGTCTAAGAAAATATATTTACTACCGATTTTAATGTCAAATGTGTCCAGAAACCAATCAGTTCCATCATCTTAATCGATACATAATTAACACCCGATTGTACTTCAACATGTATAATCGGTAGTCTAAGAAAACGTATTTACTACCGATTAAAGATGTTGCCCCAAATTCAAAATTGAAAATTTTATCAAATTTCGAAAATTTTCATATTCCATAATCGGTAGTATAAGAAAATGTAGATGTTGCCCCAAATTCGAAATTGAAATTTTTTTATCAAATTTCAAAAAAATTCATATTCCATAATCGGTAGTCTAAGAAAATGTATTTACTACCGGCTGTAGATGTTGCCCCAGATTCAAAATTGAAAAATTTATCAAATTTCCAAAATTTGCATACTCCATAATCGGTAGTCTATGAAACTTTATTTACTACCTATTATAGATGTTACCCCAAATTCGAAATTGAAAAATTTATCAAATTTTAAAAATTTTCATATTCCATAATCGGTAGTCTATGAAACTTTATTTACTACCGATTATAGATGTTGCCCCAAATTCGAAATTGAAAATTTTCATATTCCATAATCGGTAGTCTAAGAAAATTTATTTACTACTGATTATAATGTAAAATGTGTCCAGAAACCAAGCAGTTCCATCAGCAGGTGTAATCGGTAGATAATTATCACCCGATTTAGGATCAGCAGGTGTAATGGGTAGATAATTATCATCCGATTATGGATCAACAAGCTTAATCGGTAGGTGATGCATACCACTTATCTACCGATTTTAATGTAACATTTCAACAAAGTTACTTATTAAAAATGAGTCTCTTGCAAATCAATTGATAGTTCACAAAAAGAACCTAAAATCCATTCATCATCCATAAAGTAAACCATTCATTAACATTAAATATAATGTTAGAACTTATAATCCGAAAAAAAAAACCTTAAAAATTAGGTTGGCTTTAGTACGAAAATAATGTTAGAACTTATATTCCGAAATAAGTTTCTTGCAAATCAATTGAAATTGATGTTCTCTAACAAGACAACCACAATATAATTTCTAGATTTTTTTGGTTTTAGTACGAGCACCAGGGACATTTGCTTCAGCATCAGGGACATTGGCTTCACCATCAACACTCGATAAACCAATAAATCTTTTACTGGGCTTTGTTGCTGGTCACTTAAGATTATTCGAAGTTTTCTACCCAAACTTATTTGCATAAGCTTCATCATGAATGTTATCCATTAGGTCTTTATGCTCTTTCACCTTCTCAATTGACAAAGGCACTCCCGCCTTTATACACCCAGCAATCTTCTTGGAGAAAAACGCAAACCTATTTTTCTGTTTTTATGCAATAAAAATCAAACGATTGTTATCTAAAATATTGAGCCGTAATATTAAAATCAAAAGGAAAGAATATTACGTACCAGTCTTTCATTACCAGAAGGTTTGCCTTTGATGATACAAGTATAACCGGAAGCCTTGGTGGTCTTTCCTTTATCTTCACGTATCACATGAAGATGAGAATGCTCCTGGTACCATTCCATATAGCCTGGATGTACTTCATCACCTCGGTTGAAAGGTCTCCACCGTTGATCAAATATTGCATCCTGTTATTCCAATCTTCAACGGATGGGTTACCAAAATAAACTACTGTGATATAGTTCTTACCATATACACAATTCTCCACGTCCAATTTTAACTTGCCACGTATGTGACTCCAAGGTTCTTCTTGTACATAACCGAGTTGACGCATTACCCTCAAGGAATCGTATATAACATATCACGTGGGGTGCCACAAGGGTCCATAATAAAACGACATCTCAGACCTTCCCGCTATATGTCCACTAGCTCGGTCTTCCTTGTATGGATCAAAGCATACATCTTTAGACGTCATCAAGTCTAATTTCCTACTCAAAGAAATCAATTGTTGCTCCTTAGACCTTGAACGGTTGTTTTCGAATATGTATTTTGTTTCTCTGGGTGTTCCTTTCTGCCATATCGGGTTCTCTTTGGCCAAATCGAAGAACGACAAGTGGTCATAGATCCATGTCTAGTGTATATATCAAACCAAGTATAAGAAAATTGATACTTATAAGAGAAAAAAATAAATAACAATCAAAACATCAATAGAGTTACCAAAATACCTATAATAGGCTCACATTCCCGGCAATTTGGCTAGTTGTTTCCCTCGATGCCTTTCGTAACTCTTTCATCAAGAATGCATGGCATGCGGCGCCCGACGAGTAATCACGAACTTTATTGAGAGGATGCAATAGTTGTTAAAGGTTAGCGTCGGCCCGGTTTCCACTACAATTGGGGAAAATGACACATCGCAGTACACATAGGAGATATACAGTTGTTGTAGCATTCACTTCGTCGTCGCTAAACTCTAGAATCATTTCTTCTTTATCCTTAGTGCCTTTGAACATATTCATCAAGTGGACCATGCTGAACTGTCTAGTTTTGTAACGAAAACACCGATTGAACTCAATGTCGGATGTCGCTCGATCCCAACCAAGGTACTTCCGAGTGTAAAAATAAAGTTGTTCCAAACTTAACTGCTTTACGTAATCAAACTTGACGGTTGTACCATGGTCAGTGAAACTAAGAATCTGCACCACATCATCTGGGTGATCGTCATCTCTTCAAACGGCATATGGAAGGTGTCAGTCTCAGGATACATTTTCTCCAGGAAGGCTGATATCGACACCCGATCATGCTCTAACATTGAATTTTTGGCAACAGTAGATAACCCCGAGTCATAAATAATTTGCTTGAACCTTTCACACTCACCATCTAACGGCCAGTCTTTCATTTTATTGGTGCAGCTGTAGGTTTGAGTAGACGAACCGCATGAGAATGGTCCTAATACACACGAGGAATTATAAAATAATTAGAATAGTCGTTCACTTCTGTGAATAAAAAGACAATAACTTAAAAATGGTATTTTATAATTATTACCTCAGTTGAATAAATTTCTTTGGCCCATGAGTCTTTGTATCCAAATAACATATCTCCTTCATCTCTTGGTTACCCAGGGATTTGGCCTGCTTCAATACCCTTCATCTTCAAAGAGGTGGGGACTTGGTCTTAATTAACTTTTTTGTACCTTATCCTTCTCCTTGTATATCACTTGGTTCTCCTTCTTCTTGGTTTCTAACTTGTGGAACACTTGGTTATAAACTTGGTTGAGTTCCTTCGGTGATAGAGATTCCTCTAGCGCTCTTTTCTCTTCTTGCACTAGCTGTTACTTTATTACCCCCTTCACGACTAGGCCCCGAAACAATTGTATTTTGGGCTTGCTTAGCTCGCCTTTCCTTAAAAAAACAAAATAAAGAACAATTAGCTCGTAAGACACCGTTTAATCACTACACAATCGGTAGAAAAAGTACATAAAAAACAACTGATCATTCATAATCGGTAGATCGGGTCCTAGATTATCTCCCGATTATGCAACAATTTTGGGTCATAAAAGTCTAAGCTATGGACACACATATAATCAGTATTCAAATAAACAAACTAACAAATGATTATAAAACAATCGGTAGCTCGGGTCCTAGATTATCTCCCGATTATGCATAAAAGTTAGATCAGAAAACTCTAAGTTATGGACACACATATAATCGGTAGTCAAATAAATACAATAACAAACGATTACAAAACAATCGGAAATAAAATACAAAACCTATCTACCGATTAAGTAAAGAGAAATCAAAGGTTTTAAGGCAAATCTAATCGAGAGACAATAATCACACATAACTACCGATTATGATGCAGTACTAAAAAATTTTCAATTCCAAAATATTTTAATCGGAAGTTAACAACTACTACATATCTACCGATTGATTCAAAACTATATTCCTCTACATGAAAACATCTAACATAATCATTAGTTAGATAAAAAAATTAACTACCGATTGAGCTTAAATTTTAGTACAAAAAGAAAATCGGTAGTTAATGACTAAATATAACTACCGATTATAGTCAATTTGCTTGAGGAATGATGAATTTTTTCATAATGGGAGTTAACAACTACACATCTACTGATTGACTCAAAACTATATTCCACTATATTGAAACCATCTAATATAATCGGTAGTTAGATAAAAAAAAATTAACTAGCGATTAAGCCTAAATTTTGGTACAGAAAGAAAATCGATAGTTAATGACTAAATCTAACTACCGATCATAGTCAATGTGCTTGAGAAATGATGAATTCTTTCATAATCGGGTGTTTGAACTTATACGAAACTACCGTTTCTTACCAATTCACCGAAAACCCTATAAATTCTAGTGACGATTTCATTTAATTCAAGCAATATAAACCCAAATAATGGTAAACCCTTACCTTATTGGAGCCATTAGATAGTTCTGGAGAGGCTGATTGTCAGAATCAGTCTCCGTATCTAGATCATCATCTTCCTGTTCTTCGTGTTTTTTATTTTCTTCACTATGTTCTTCAACAATCTCTTTGTTTCTTAATCTCTCCACAAAATTTGGCAAATTACTATTATCAGATTGACGACTTATTTGTTTATGTCGAGCCATCTTTACATCGAAATATCGACGATGATTTGGTACGACGATACGATGGATTGGTTTTGAAAATTTCACGAGGAAATTATTTTCTCACAATCGGTAGTTAAGAGGAAGATAAGAAGAAGAGTTAGATTTTTTTCACAATCGGTAGTCAAGAAGAAGAAAAGAAGAAGATTTAGAAATAGAATGAAATTAGTTTAGGTTTTCTACTTTTATTAGTGAAAGAGTATATAGGTATTTTTACCTACCATTAGGCTATCCCATAGCCACATCAATTGGATGGGTATAAATAAATTGTCATAATTTTTTTTTAACTCACCCTAAAAAACACAAAAAATAAAAAATATTTAGAATACAACTTACGTTACTTTGTGATAATATAGCGTTTCCCTCACAGCTTAAACTTTAACAACATACAATATACTATTGAAAATTAAATTTAGTTTCACCAACCTAATAGATCATGCTTCATATGTATGCATATGTGGCTCAATTTTAGAGAACTTTCAAACTACCCATTCTCTTGTAAATCTATATGAGTGAGTACATTAATCTTTGAATAGATTTACCTTTTTAGATTTCGGAATCTTTAGTGAAAATTATCCATAACCAAACATTTGTTCAGTTTTTCCAGCACTTTCTTATTATAATTTACAGGTTTTTCTTCTCTTACCTAAACCTAAATGTTGCATTTAGTCTCAAATAAATAGGGGTAAACTAGAAACGAAAGCCAAAATAATTATTAAGAGGATGACTCGCTTCGTTTTTTTAGCATGACGCTTCACAAAAAAGGTACCGTCCCTGTAATATCCTTTAGATTTCATCTCCTGATGATATGGTTGAGTTTTACGTCGGCTCGTCAAACCTGTTATCACCTTCTCTTTTTTATCCTGGTTGAGGATATACTGTGAAGGCAAAAAACTACATAGGTGGATAATTTTAGTTAATCGTTTAGTTAACGATTACTCTAAGATGCAACTTCAAATGCCACTAAAAATCTACAAATACAACATCATTTCTTTAAATAATTTATTTGCAATCCACTTTCATAACACACAAAATAATGGAAGTTACCAGCTACTTTGTATTCAAAATATAATTTCAAGCTCATAGTAAAATTCAAAAATTTATATGATAGTTCGTATTATTAATGTCTTGAACAAATAGTTAGAATCAGAGTAGACCCTTTCTGCTGGTATATGTGTTACAAATCCACTTTGTTATTCTCTCAACTATTATTTGTGATGTCCTGCTGTTGAAATGTAAATTGCACCATCAACATTCAAACTTCAAAAACATAAATTCTGAATCATCCAAGTACACTATTATTTGAAGATGGCTTCTAAGTTTTTAGTTTACAATGGGCTGGGGATGCGTCTTTTAATGTGCGTGGATTGTGATAGATACATTTTTGTGTCTAATTTGTCTCAATTCTTTATATTGATAGTGCTCGATTGTGTATTAATTGTGCTATTTTATGTATTTGTAGGTATATTTTGGAAATAAATAATTATGGAAAAATCAGCTCGAAAAATTATAAAGGCACCCAATGAATTGATAAAGGAACCCGGAATTGATAAAGGCACCCACTTCCTACATTTCAAATTAAATTTTTGTCGGGAACATTTTTCTACCAAATTTTGAGATTCTGATTGTGAAATTTGGATGAGAATTGGTTGGTTTTATGACCAGGATATTCTTTCCTTATTAAAAGGAAAAGTTGTACAAAAATTAATCACGTGAAGCAAGTTAATCACGTTAAGAGAAATTCTCTCGGGATATTATGTTTGATCCGGTGTAATGAAGAGATATTATTCTCATGTCCAAATAAGAAACAAAATCAACAGAACCAGTAAGAAGAAGAAAATAAAATCAGAATCGAGTTAAATCAAGGAAGAAAATCAGATCATGACATGAAAAAATAACCGAGAAATATTTTCTTCCCGAGAATTGTTTGTGAGAATTGATTGAAGATTTGGAGGAGTTATTACGAGTTGGGGAGGTTGCACTATAAATAGACGAGTTGTAGGAATGATCAGGGGGGCAGGAGAGGCCAGAAATCAAAAAAAATCAAATTCCAGAAAATTCTCATGATGAACAAGATGAAGAAAATGTTGCGAAAAGTTTGAAGTTTCGGTGGCAAAAAGTTTGAAGATTCCGTTGCTAAAGCTTTTAACTTTGCAACGTTTATCTTCATTTGCAACATTTATCTTCGGTGAAACATTTTCCTTCTGTAACAGTGAGTCTGTAACGCTTATAAACGTTGCAAACTCGTTGTTTTAGTTATTTTCACTCCTTTTCATCATTTCTAAACACCTTTTTGAGCAATGAATGAGTATTTTGATAGTGTTTTCAATATGAGGAGCTAAACCCCATCACTGGGCGATTGAGGAAGCTATTTTTTCCAAAAATTATGTGGTAATATTTATTTAATTAATTTGTGCAATTTTTTATAATTAGTTGCCTTGGTTAAAAATCTATTTATTGATTTTTATTAAAAATTTGTGATTTCATTAGATGGTACATGCTTGACCTAGGTTTTAGATGTTCCATGCTTTTGTTATACAATTGTTGTTTTAAAAATCCACTTGTTGCAATATTTTGGAATCAAATTAAATGTAAGAATTGCATAATTATAATTATTGAATTAAATCACTTTAAAATTTGGAATAGTGGAATCTGAGTCTCAGTCCCTTGTAATTTTGTCAATATCTTTTAATTGCTATTTTTAGTCTTAGAAATTAGGTTTAAAAACAAATCTTCACAAGTCTTGAACGAACATTTATTTACCATAACTACAGAACAGAGACGCGTATATGCGTTACAGAACAGGGTTCAGCCGTTACAAGAAGAAATAAGCAACAGGAAAGAAAAGAGAAGATGCAACAGGAACAGGTTGTAAAGTCTGGAAAAACTCAACTAAGAACTTAGAAGCACATAATAATAACCTGAATAATTGTGGATCCTCAAAGTCAATCATATTTGACCCACACAGTTGACTACTATGAAGGTGGTCATTCTTAAGCAAATGTGTCGATCCTAATTTCCTAAAGTAATTAGGCTTAGTCTCAAAACTTAATAACTGACACATTTGAAATTCTAACGTTCCCACATATGGAAGAAAATATTTTGGTGGGAAAAAAAAGTAAATCTTGGTATTACTACCTAGGTAAACAACATCGACCAGAGGATGGGTTTCTAACAACTGAACATCTTTCTGGAAGTCAACAGGCTCAGGGAATCTAGTTTGAAGATGATCTTGTAAAATGGTAGAAGTACATATGTCAAGTCCCAAGTTAGGGACCTTTCTAAGAGTTAAAGGTAAAGCACAGGGAGAATGATAGTTACCCCCAAACTTAAATTTTTTAGTGTCTCTAGATAGACTAATCACAATTTCCCGAATTTCTAGATCGTCAGATTCCCGAAAATGGTCAATTGCTTCTTCTAGGTTATAATCCGGTGGTGCACCCTCAATCATATTTAAAATCTCTACGAGTCTATCGTTGTTATCTAAGACTATTGTTTCTAAATCGTTGGACTTTAAAACAGTATTCTCAGGATAAACCCGTTCCTCTAAACCATTATAGATTTCAAAACAAGAGAGTTCTACATCGTCTAAAACAGTGATATCTCTAGTCAAATCCTCTTCCTTTTGAATAGGTGAATAATCATTAAAATTATTTGAATTTGAACTAGAAATAACACTATCATCGTGAAGCACAACTGGAGTGACAATTTCTTGATCACTCTGCCTGTATATTTCAAGTTCTTCACCAATACTATCCTCATCATCATAATAATATGAAGATGTTTTAACCTCGTCTAAATAAGTAGTGTTACCAATTCTATCCTCGTCCTCTTGAGGAGGTGAATAACTATCAAGGGTAGCACTATATTGGGAATTAAGATTATATTGAGCAATATTGTTCCTTGCAGAAATTTCATTCATACTTAATACGAACCTATTTTTATCCTCAATCATCTGCTTGTTATTCTCATCTATCAGCTTGAGGGTGTCTTCTAGAGTACGAGTTGGGCTACTAATTGTCATCCCCATACTTAATTTAATCTCATGTGTTGCCTCAGATAAATTCTTGAGTGATTCTTCTAGAGGTGTAATGGGTTCATGATGAGTGATGGGTTGAAATTGCTCTAGGGCATTCCTCCAAGACAAAGAACTCGAATTTTGCTCATTTTCGTGTTCATAAGACGGGTGCATGTATGAATAGTAATTGGGACCACCTTGGTATGAGGAATAACCCCCAAAAGGTTGGTGATGGTCCTGATTACTATCCATACCATGTTGATAGTACGGATAATGTCTATTTTGAAATTCGGTCGGATATTCATTGTATTGGTCCTCATAATACCAGTTCGACATTTTCTAACAAAAACCTCCTAATATATACAAAAATAAACTCTAAAAATAAATCCTACCGGAAGGGGTTCTAAACATACACAAGCAAGGCCGACTCAACCAAATCAAACCTATTGAATCTAGCAAACAAAAAGCATGATGGTTCCACTTAGATTGTTTCTAGACCAGCTTCTATTCTTTCAAAAGGCAACTGGTTACAATTTTAGCAAACCTATCAGAACGATCCGAATTAGATTAAGTCGAAGAGAAACATGATAAGCTTTAAGGAGCTTTGATAACCCTGTCTCTTTGGCACTTTTCCCTGGGTTACAAGGCGGCTCTAATCAACTTAAAATAATCTTCCTGAACTTCGAGTTAGGCTAATAAAGTAACCAGTACAGTCCTTTTGAACGATTTTCCAATAAGCTCGATACCCTATAGGTTTCTTTCTATTCAAAATTTTAAGGTTTTAGGTTCGCGTTTGGTAACGTGTTCCTAAAGCGGGCAAGAAAGAAACGGTGATGAAATCCGAGTCCTTATCTTGTATGGCCAGTTCTTGCCCTTTACTAGAAAAGTAAGTCCGTTTTCAGTTCCTCAACATATATGCATACGAAGGAATACAGTAAACCCACTTGCAGGGGATTCATGGGTTGATCGAGTCTTACCTCCCGTACCAGACGGGGGATGAATCAGTTGTAGTCGACTCGGGCCACCGACTCCTGTGTCAGTGTGCGAACCCAAGGGGCCGAGACAATATCGTAATTGTCGTCCCTCCCTGTAGGATTTTATATTTAATAGTACCCTTCCGTAGGGTTTAAAAATAAATAAAGTGTTCAAAGTACCAAAAATAATGTCCAAAAAGTGTCCAAAATAAAAGAAAAATTACAGAAATAATACAAATTCCTAATATAATTTTCTAAAAAAAACAAATAAAATAAAATCTAATTAATAAAAATCTCCGTCTTCTTTTTCGTTCTTTAAGCTTTATCTTTTAACTCCAAGTCTTTAGCTTTAATTCCAAATCTTTGGCGTACTTTCTTTTCGATCCAAAATCCAACCTGTAGCAAAAAGAGAAATACCAAAAGAAACGTAAAATAGAACAAAGTAAAATAATAAAACTAAAAATAAAAACCTAAAAATAAATCTAAAACCCTAAACCTAAAAACAAGTCCGCGTCGGCGGCGCCAAAAATTGATGTGATAAAATATAGTGGTAAAAAGAGGTTCGATTCTCAGACTTGTGAAGATTTAATTTCAGACCTAATTTTAATAAAAGAAAATAAAATAGATTAAAATAAAGATGACTTTTTAAAAATATGGGGAAGAACTAGGATTCAGGATTCCACTTTTAACCAATAAATCAAGTGATAGTAAGTAAAACATTTTATTTTGATTTTAAAGCATTGCAAAAATAGATTTTCAAAACAACAACTGTATAACACAAGCATGGAGCATCTAGGGACCTAATCCGAGGCATGCACCATCTAACAGAATCACAATTGCTTAATAAAAATCTTTTAAATCAATTTTCAATCAAGGCAATTAATCATAAATAAATTAAATAAATAAATTAATTAAATACATACCACTTAATTATTAGAGAAAAAGCTTCCTCTGTCATCCCAGTAATGGTGATTAGCTCATGGTAGAGAAAATATGCTCAAAATAATCTTTCATTGCTCCAAAAAGTGTTTACAAAGGTGAAATAGATGTAACACAGCTGAACAGAGACGCGTATATGCGTTACAGAACAGGGTTCAGCCGTTACAAGAAGAAATAAGCAACATGAAAGAAAAGAGAAGACGCAACAGGAACAACGACAGTTGTAAGCGTTGCTTGTTCGTCTTCTCCGTTGAGCTGCGGCAAGAACAGTCGGCCGGAATTCTCTGTTTTCTTCGGTGATGATCTCTGAGCTTCTCCTCTATTTTCTTGGCTTCTATTGGTATATATAGGGTGTAGGAACCCTATGGAGTCTTCCAAACCTATTAAAACTCTTAATAAATATGCAAAACACTCATAAATCCGATTCCAAGCCGGAATCCAAATTCCCGTCCAAGTTCACGGCTGTAGCAATATTCTCTGGCGTAAATCCCTCCAAATTGAAGTGTTTGAGTTGGTCTTGGACTCTTGTAGTCTTTGAAGCAATTTGGAACTCCAAAACATCCCAAAATTCACGTACACAGCGTACACAGGAATTTCACTTCGTTACACCCGTGTTCCCGCCACATTTGAATTTGAATTTGAATGAAAGGGGGTGCCCCCAATCCAAAGTGTGGGTGCCTTAATCCATTTTCCCGGGTGCCTTTAACACTTTTCGAGCCAATTTTTCCGCAAATGTTTATTTCTCAAAAATACCTACAAAGACATAAAAAGACGTAATAAGTGCAAAATCGAATACTACCGAAACAGATAATCGGGCGCAATTTAGACACAAAAATGTGCCTATCAGCCAACTAAATAGCTTGTTTAGTGTTTACCCTCAATCGTTCACAAGTAGCTAGTGCTTGAAGTAAAAGGTTATTTTGTGGGTACACCTCTTGTAAAAGCTCACAAGACTAAAAATCGTCTGATATGGACACCTATGGGTTTAAAGGCTTATTGCACAAGCTAGGTGCAATCGCGATGCCTGCGAAAGTGAGTTAGAATTTATTTTTATTTTCTAGATTAGATTTGCTCGAGGACTAGCAAATAATAAGTTTGATAGACACATTTTTGTGTCTAATTTGTCTCAATTCTTTATATTGATAGTGCTCGATTGTGTATTAATTATGCTATTTTATGTATTTGTAGGTATATTTGGGAAATAAATAATTATGGAAAAATCAGCTCGAAAAATTATAAAGGCACCCACTGAATTGATAAAGGCACCCAAAATTGATAAAGGCACCCATTCTTCGGTTCAGGGCACCCACTTCCTACATTTCAAATTAAATTTTTTAGCGGGAACATTTTTCTACCAAATTTTGAGAATCTGATTGTGAGATTTGGATGAGAATGGTTGGTTTTATGACCCGGATATTCTTTCCTTATCAAAAGGAAGAGTGGTACAAAAATTAATCACGTGAAGCAAGTTAATCACGTTAAGAGAAATTCTCTCGGGATATTATGTTTGATCCTTTGTAATGAAGAGATATTATTTTCATGTCCAAATAAGAAACAAAATCAACAGAACCAGTGAGAAGAAGAAAATAAAATCAGAATCGAGTTAAATCAAGGAAGAAATTTAGATCATGAGATGAAAAAATCACTGAGAAATATTTTCTTCCCGAGAATTGTTTGTGAGAATTGATTGAAGATTTGGAGGAGTTATTACGAGTTGGGGAGGTTGCACTATAAATAGACGAGTTGTAGGAATGATCAGGGGGGGATGGAGAGGCCAGAAATCAAAAAAATCAAATTCCAGAAAATTCTCATGATGAACAAGATGAAGAAAATGTTGCGAAAAGTTTGAAGTTTCCGTGGAAAAAAGTTTGAAGATTCCGTTGCTAAAGCTTTTAACTTTGCAACGTTTATCTTCATTTGCAACATTTATCTTCGGTGAAACATTTTCCTTCTATAACAGTGATTCTGTAACGCTTATAAAAGTTGCACACTTACTGTTTTAGTTATTTTCATTGTTTTTCACCATTTGTAAACACCTTTTTGAGCAATGAATGAGTATTTTGAGAGTGTTTTCAACATGAGAAGCTAAACCCCATCACTGGGTGACGGAGGAAGCTATTTTTTCCAAAAATTATATGGTAATATTTATTTAATTAATTTGTGCAATTCTTTTATGATTATTTGCCTTGGTTAAAAATTGATTTATTGATTTATATTAAACATTTGTGATTTCGTTAGATGGTATATGCTTGGCCTAGGTTTTAGATGTTCCATGTTTTTGTTATACAATTGTTGTTTTAAAAATCTACTTGTTGCAATATTTTAGAATCAAATTAAATGTAAGAATTGCATAATTATAATTATTGAATTAAATCACTTTAAAATTTGGAAAATAGTGGAACTTGAGTCTCAGTCCCTTGTAATTTTGTCAATATCTTTTATTTGTTATTTTTAGTCTTAGAAATTAGGTTTAAAAACAAATCTTCACAAGTCTTGAACGAACCTTTATTTACCACAACTACAAAACTATCAGATTGTACTGTTGTGACAGGACATGATTCTATACTGCTCACAATCTTTTCTGTAACTCTATGTTTCTACTTTCAAATAGTTTTTCTTAGATTAGTGACTTTTATTTCCATAACATGAGTCGTAACTATTTAAAACTGTGAAATCTATTTCCCAAGAGTCTGTGAATTTTGAGTTATAACTTTCCTTTCCATATTATGTCATGTGGCACTTTAATGCACATTTTTTGTGAGGATAAACATGTGACGATGCGTCTGCGTGAAGATTCTGCTATAAATTAAGAAGTATTGATTGTATATCTTGAGAATTTTCGAAATTGGTAAATTGGTATTTCTAATCAATGCCTTGGTCATAACACCGTATACAATGAGTCTTCTACTCCTACAAATTCTTCCCAGAATACACCTTCTGTAGAGTGTGGAAAAATCAACTTGTTAAAGAGATAAGAGTAATCTAGTTAGGTGAAACATCTTGAATTGCCTTTTGTTAAAGTCTTCTTTGGGATCAAGAAACCTTCAATTTTACCGTTGGTGGAAAACTAGATTGTTATTCAATTTATATCGATTACTTCTGTTTGAACTAACGGTGTAGTCATCTTCGGTTGGTCAAACTTGTTTATTCTAAGGTCTTTTTTTCTGCTTTAAAAACATTCAGATATATTTAAAGATTTGATAGAACATATCTGAGTGATTCTCTATCATACGTCAAATAATATTGTATGTTTTTTATTTTTACCATAGTGGCAAAACGAATTTGTATATCCATCCAGCTTGGCAAATATTTTCACTTGGACATTTTCACATGAATTTCCCATGTTTTCTTTTATAAATTTCCGTACACTTTGTTACCGGTAAGGCTTCAGTTATGGTCCCGGTGCACGTTACCTACACTGAAGTAGACATGAAAAAGAAAATGAAAGAAGTAGATTTGACTAGTGGTACTGCTTTATGTATGCCAAACGAGCTACTTTAGACATGAAAAACAAGGTGTTTAGGTTCCACCCTTGTTGTCCTACTCCTACCCATCTTTAGGATCAGATAAAGCGTTGGTAAAAACCTAATTCCATGGCCTAGAGGTTATCATATCAGCATTGGCAAGCAACAAGCATCAAATACATGTGTTTCTCAAAAAACAGGTAGTGCTTCCAGTAATAACTTTCACTTTATTACGGGTGCTGTGAACCGGAGAAATGGGTATTGCTAGGGAGCACGCTATTTTGGTGCATATCGTGTACTGTTGGATGGACAAACCTAATGAGATATATGCTTTAATAATCTATGCCGAAAAAACTGATGGAAACATGCCCCTTGATAGCTACTTGCTCAATGGTGTCGGCTTGACCCGATTTCAACCATCCATTCTCTTTGTTAGCTCGCATTCTGTCCGTTCCCAATCATTAATGCTCCGAGTAGCCAACATTTTGTCCAATGGATTGGCGTCCAACTTCATCCCTATTTTCAGACAGGCATTAATTTTAAATCTGACAAACCGGTAGATACTAATTGTAGTGAAGATTTGGTTTAATTCTTCAGCCGAGCCTGTATTCTGTCCTACCTCAACGCAGAGCTCGATCCAAGAGTTATATCCAGTGATAATGGCAAGCCAAGATCAGGTTCACCATATCTCGACCGGTATAGTCGCACCTGCAAGCTATAACGGTAGTGCTACAACTACAACTACTACTACTCATCCAAAGATTGACTTAACTACATGGGATCTCCAGCTTCTCATACCTGCATACATTCAAAGAGGTCTTCTATTTACTAAACCCGAGTTACAAGATTCTGAAACAATCGTATCTAACCTTAAGACCTCTCTTTCACAATCATTGGATCACTTCTTTCCCCTTGCTGGACGGCTTGCTATCGAAAAACATGGCGATGATGGATCCACATCTGTCTACATTAACTGTAACTCTACTGGGGCAGAGTTCATTCATGCAGTTGCTGAACGCATAACTGTAGCTGACATACTAGAACCGATCTATGTTCCTAGTGTGGTTGAATCTTCATTCTTCTCCCTAAATGGAGTCATGAATTATGATGGTTTGGTTAAACCATTGCTGTCAGTCCAGGTAACAGTACTGAATGATGGTATCTTTATTGGATGCAGCATGAATCATGCGGTGTGTGATGGAACATCGTTTTGGCATTTCATGAATTCATGGTCTGAGATCTCTAGATCTGCAGTTGGAGGTAAATCATCAATCCGTACCATCTCACGTCTGCCTATTCTTGAGAGGTGTTTCCTTAATAATGCAGATTGCCCCATTCACTTACCTTTCTCTATCGACGATGAACGTTTTCGAGAAAGCCGTGTATTTCGAACTATTAAGTCTGAATATGAAGTGAGATTCTACCATTTTACACGAGAAACTATAGCAATGCTTAAAGCAAAAGCCAATGCAGACATCGGTCCAAAAAATGGCTATTGCATCTCTTCTTTGCAAGCTTTGCTCGGTCACTTTTGGGTGGCAGTAACTCGTGCTAGGCATTTGGATCTAAACGTGGAGACTAGTTACTGTATATTGATTGGGAATAGAACTAGATTGGTGCCGCCACTGCCTCAAGAATATTTTGGTAATTCAGTTCACTTTTGTGTTGCGACTACTAAGGTGGGCGAGTTGCTGGAAAAAGGACATGGTTGGGGAGCATTGTTACTGAACCAAGTAATTATGTCCCGTGATGATGCAGCAATTCGGCGTTCTTGGGATTCATGGGTGCAGAAGCCTGTATTTCCAGACAGAGCAGCAATATTTCAAGGTACTACATTGCTTACTGGGGGATCTCCAAGGTTCGACATGTATGGTAATGATTTTGGTTGGGGGCAACCCATCGCAGTGCGAAGTGGAATCGCTAACAAGTCCGATGGAAAGATTTCTGTGATTCCTGGATTCATTGAAGGGAGTTTATGCGTCGAAGCTTGTTTTTCTCCTAAGATATTGATGGCTATGGAGAATGACATAGAGTTCGTCAATACTATCTCCATCTAATTACCTCAACTGGTCAATAAGCTAGATTAGGTACTTGTTCTAGGTCGATTGCAATATTCCTCACTCCCTTTTTATAATCCATTAGTGAGACTAGGTATGTAATGAAGCTTGTGGATTGCCGTCATCGCTGTGTCTGGCCAATATGTTGTGTAAGTTTATTAAGATTTTTATTGCTTGCTTCTTTACCATTTCCATATACTGGCTTAAATAAGCATATACGACGACCATCCTAACCAATTCATCGTGATATGCAACAAAAAATAATAATTCTTAGCAACACCATGAACAAGGCAACTAGTGGTGCGAAACGAGATTACAAAGATATGAATTCCAAGATAATTATGTAAAGAGTATACATGACTGCCTGATTATACGCTTACATTTACGAATGCCTGCCCGATAAACCTTACAGTCTTCACAGTTACCTCTCCATAAAGAGCTGAACCAATTCCACCAGTGTGCTGAGCAGCAAGACCAAAGATAACATAACCGTCATTGGGCATAACCACACTTGTCCTTTTTGTTGTCTACACAGTCCCCAGTGCTACATGCCTCAACATCATATTCCAACTGGTTTTGAGAATGGCAGTTCGGCATCCACATAACTGAAACGCATCATTTAAGTATAAAAAAGGATAAGGGTGATTATGTTAAGAGTTACAGATGTACCTTACAAACTACTTCTGAATCGTTCCCTTGTTTCTTAGTCTAAGTGGCATCAAAAATGTAAATCTTAACAGGCAAGATACTTTCTACCCAGTCCACCCACTTCACGGTATATCTCAGGTAGAAGCCTCTATCGTTGCTTGTAAAGCCTTCTCTCACTCTGCACTGGGTATCATCGTAGCAGCACTGCAGGCCTCCAGCATAACCCGGCGGCAGTGGTCGACCATACTCATCCTTTGTATCATTAAACAGAGCACAGCTGCACTTGTGCATCCTAGCTGATCCTCCACTCCACATATATCAATTGCGTGTACATTAATAAACTATCTCTCCTCATACCCATCTGGGATTTCTGGAGGATTGCCAGCCTCTACCCCATAAGGATCTGGTACGTGCGACGTGGTTCATCGTGTTTCAGATCCAATCCCAAAGTATTGGCCAACATTCTTGCAAACACCACTGTTTCTCACGATAGTGTTTTCTTTAAAGAGAAGTTTGTTAGGATCACTTCCCTCAGGAAATTTCTATATCCTTGGGAGCATAGTATCTAACAATGACCCAGTGGTGAAGAAAAGTTTCATACAGAGGGACGGAATTCCCACTCATCAATTATTTCAGCAATGTACTCCTTAATAGCAGTATGACCTCTTATACATTTACTTGTTTCTTTTGTATTTGTTAAAACCCTTATTCAGATACAGGAGTGAGTGTCAGATATCCAAATACTTATCAAATATCGGATATGAACGGTAAAAACTACTATATCCGTTTCCACAAGTACCGTAGGCCTACCAGCTTCCCCCACCATCTTTTCTTCTTCCACATTGCTACTAGTTAACTTTTTTGAAAGACATAAAGAAGCATCCCAAGTCCCTCTCATCAAAATCAGTCAGGGTCTCTCAACTTTTAAGAGATCTCTTAGACTCTTGTTATGAAAGACAGAAATATGACGTACACAACAGTGTACTGCACCAAAAGATTAAGTAGTGACATTAAGCAAGCAAAACATGTTAGGCTTTTCCCCATTTGACCTAAAATTAAGGGGAAAAAAATATGTGATCCATTTGTTGGGAAGTTACAACTGATCAAAGTAACCCCACTATTCTCTCCCACTTTTAGAAAACCACCCACTATATCTATCACGTAAACTACTCTATGATGGCTAGGGTTAGTTAACAGAAGTGATAGAAAAATCTGAATTAAGATCACCAAATTCATTCTCATACCTGTGTACACCATCTAAAATTGAGAAGGAGGGTTTGGAACCAAAGTTCATATCAACTAAGAAATTAGGGCAAACTTAAAGGATTAAGCTTTCAAATTGCGATGGCTGGAGGTATTTATAATCGATCTCTTTTATTGCTTCCGCTTTAATTACTGTATGTTCATATTAGGATTAGAATATATATGAAGATAAATATTTAGATTTTACATTTGGTATCAGAGTCTGTATTAACCTCTGCCTTGATTGAGTAATTTAGGTTCTTTGAGTTTGGGTAGTTTGATTCATGAATTGTGATTTCTACTAGTTTTGAGAGACAAATTTGCTCGAGCCAGAACTCGTTCAACCGTAGTATTATCTTCAGGTTTGTTATCAATATCTATTGAATAACAATTCTTTTTTCGAGTTGGGAATGCTCTCAGAGTGCTCATAACATTAGAATCGAAACCAAGTATATCCGTAGGTGCATTGACTGTATGAACCTCTCCAGTTTGTATATAAGGACCGTCCCCAACCCATACGATCGAATTATTGTCACTATGGGGTTTCAATGATGAAGTACCACAATCTATGCTCAAAAAAAAAAAAAAAAAAACAAACTGTGAAGAATCTAATAGATTGTGGTAGTTTCCCTGCCTATGTAGTTTTATCAAACTCCTGTACTAGTCGATTGGCATCCAACTGTATAGTCAACATGAGTGTTATTTCCCTAGAAGATGATTGGCTCTGTCCCCTATAGTCTCTTTTTGGTTTGTCGGCCATATTGTAGCCAGAAAATTCCTGAGGGATGAATCATTGATTGCACATATAAATGTACTTATCATTGTGTAAATCTTGCTTTGTGATTGTGTAAAATTATTACTGTATGCCAGTTTTGGTTATTATTCCCTTCATCTAAACGCATGTATTTTGAGTACGGATATGGCATACACTTTGGTACTGCAATTGCACTACCCAACAGAGTTCTGTCTAGACTTAGTTATACGTTGTAATTGTGACCAAAGAACTGTCCAGTAATTGTTAAATTACTACTCCGAAGAGCTGCCGGAGGTTGGATTAGTGCGAATCCACATGTAGGATTTTGGATTGTAACGACATCAATGAGTTCCCTGTAGGTGGTCCTCACAAACAGGACCTCACCTCTCATACAGGCCCTATAAGTCTCTCTGTAAGCATCAACATATAAAACATTTTATGGGTATACGTAGTTCGTTACATGTCCTTGAGAAGATAGGTTGCTTTATGAAGTACAAGGAGCTTGTTCTTTTAGTTGGTGAAACTGGCAAGGGAAAACTTTGCTTGTGCGTAAAATCTAGAAACGAAGCTGGGTCAGTCTTGGTACTTTCCCACTTTCTATTTTTCTCTATGGTTTCTATCCGTGAAGAGACACAAAGGCTGAAATAGAACCAGGATTTGTCCATTTTGGAAAGGAGTTGAAAATGCATAGTTAACATCCTAAGAAAATCCATTATATACAGAATTTTCTTAACAAGATTACTGGAGTCATTTAGAGAGTAGGACAAGGTGGTTAATCAACCCCATCACGGATAGCATTTGCAGTATATGGTGCCCCCACATGCATGGTCTGACGAAAATCGCAATTCGGCGAATTTTTTGTTTTAATCTCATATGCTACCGCTACCTGGAACTGTTGATGTAATATTTGGTGGTCCACCCTGCCAAGGTATTAGTGGATTTAATCGGTTCCAAAATTATGACCATTACGATACTTGTGATGTCTGGTTTCTCATGTTGTATTATTATTTGTTGACATGTGCAATGTTTATAAATAAAACCATTAGGATTGTACATGAACAAAGATTAAAGAAATATATCAAGTGATTTAATAATTTTAGTAATTAGAGAGTAGCCACAACATCTCTAGTTATTTAAAATTTTCTTAAGAACTCACATGTGGAAACTAGACATAAATTTTAATTAATCATACGTAATATGATGAAATATGCCCACGGGAAATTTTATTATATTTGTATGATTAATTGGGGTGAAATATTGAATTATGTTCCTTAATCTACCCACAAGAATTAAGGAATGAATATGGTTTAATAGTTTCATCATGTAGTTATGAATCTAATTTGAGTAGGACTTTAGCCCACAGATAAGTTTTATGTCACTAGATTCATATTTTTATGCATGACTTGCATTGGTAAATCATGATTAAGTTTAAGTATCGAATTTTTTGTTTATAAGCATGTATATATTTTTCTTTGCAGCAATTTTAACTGGAAACATTTCTGATGTCAATTGTGACATTCCTTAATTAAAGGGTGATAACTATAAGGTGTGGAAAGAAAAAGTGCTTTTATGATTGGGGTGGATGGATATCGACTATGTTATTCGGAAAGACAAACTACCTAGCATAACTGAGACTAGTACTCCAGATACAGTTGATCTTTATGAAAAGTGGGATCGATCTAATCGTCTCTCAGTTATGTTCATAAAGACCAAAATTTGTGCTAGTATTCGGGGTTCTGTCGATAAGCATACTAAGGTTAAAGATCTCCTTAAAGCCATTGATGAGCAGTTTGTAAGTTCTGACAAAGCTCTTGCTAGCACCTTAATTATGAAGTTTTCATCCATGAGGCACAATGGGTTTAAGTGTGTGAGTGATTATATCATGAGCATAAGGGATATTGCGGCCCAACTTAAGGATTTGGAAGTTACCATGTCTGATTCTTTCCTAGTTCATTTCATTTTGTGCACTCTTCCTCCACAATATGGCCCCTTTAAGATATCTTATAACACACATAAGGATAAATGGTCAATTAATGAACTTATGACCATGTGTGTTCAAGAGGAGGGGAGATTGAGGATGGAAGAGGGCGAAAAGGTGAACCTTACTACTGCTTCTTCTTCAAAGAAGATAAAGGATTACATTAAGGAAAAGGGAAAGCTTTCAGCTAACCAAGGCATAAAGAAGGACTCTACTTGTTTCTTTTGTAAAAAGAAGGGACACATGAAGAAGGACTGCATTAAGTTTAAGACTTGGCTTGAGAAGAAAGGTAATTTTCTAGCGTTTGTTTATGAATCTAATATGGTTAATATTAATCATAATACATGGTGGATTGACTCTGGTACTACAATCCATGTTTCGAATACCTTGCAGGGTATGACAAACCTAAGGAAACCAATGGGAAGTGAACACTACATCTATTCAGGCAGTCATATGAGTTCACATGTGGAAGCTGTTGGGACATGCAGTTTAATTTTAAGTAGTGGTTTTAATTTGCATTTAGAAAAGACATTTTGTGTATTAGGGTTCACTAGAAACTTGATTTCAGTTTCAAGACTTGTACCTTTAGGAATTTCCTTTAATTTTTCGGATTCTGGTTTTAGTATTCTCAGAAATTCTGAAGTTATTGGTTATGGTATTTTTGTCTGATGGTTTATATCGTCTTTATTTGCAAAATGATATCACTCATAGTTCTATGCATGTTAATACTGGGTTAAAAAGATGTATTATGAATGATGACTCCTCAATTTTGTGGCACCGGAGATTGGGACATATCTCCATTGAGAGAGTTAAGAGATTGGTAAAGGATGGGGTACTTGGTACTTTGCACTTTACTGATTTTGATACGTGTGTTGGTTGCACTAAGGGAAAGCAAACTAACAAACACAAAATTGGTGCCAAAAGAAGTTCAAACCTATTAGAGATCATACACACAGACATTTGTTGTCCATACATGATCGCTAATGATCCGAAATACTTTATCACCTTCATAGATGATTATTCATAATATATGTATCTTTACTTGTTTCATTCCAAAGACTAAGTTTTTGATGTCTTTAAATTGTTTAAGGTTGACGTAGAGAAAAAATGTGGTAAGCACATTAAGATTGTGAGATTAGATAGAGGTGGAGAGTACTATGGTAGATTTCTTTATAGCACTAGAATTGTGGAATCAAGAAATGCTAAATTTCTTGAGAATGACTTGATTAGTGGGAGTGATCAATTTCAGGATATTGTTCCTGAAAAAGATAATGATCAACTTCCACCTACTGTTTCAAGTGACAAGTTGATTGTCATTTACGCACCTCAAGCTAAATTACGTGTTAGACAACCAACCATTGAGGTTCCACAAGTTGACAACAATCTAATAAATCATGATGGTAATGAGGAATAAACTGTTCATCGTGAGGATGAACAAGTTCCATTGAGGAGATCTAATAGAGCAAAGAAATCAACTATTTCTAGTGACTCTTTAGTGTATCTGCGAGATTCGAATTGTAATATTGGAGCCGATAATGATCCTATGTCATTTTCACAAGCCATAAATTCTACAGATTCAGACTTATGGATCAATGTATATACCTTAAGGTCAGTGGGAGCAAGATTTGTTTCCTTGTGTTGGATCAATGTATATACCTTAAGTGTAGCACCCATTGTAAAAAGGTGATCGGTTCAGTTTGGACCAATGCCCCAGGAATGACATTGAAAGGGAACAAATGAAAAATGTTCCATATGCTTCAGCTGTTGGTAGCATTATATATGCTCAGGTCTATACTAGACCCGACATTTCATATGTCGTTCGAGTATTAGGAAAACATCAGAGTAACCCAGGAATCGATCATTGGAAGGCTGCGAAGAAAGTGTTGAGATACCTTAAGGGTACTAAGGATTACATGCTTATACATAAACGAACAAATAGTCTTAAAGTAGTAGGCTAAGTTCGTTTCTTGTTTTGAGACTACCTCACATGGTGTATGGCTGAAAGGCTTCATATATGGGCTAAGAGTTGTTGACTCTATTAGCCGACCAATAAGAATGTATTGTGACAATTCAGTTGATGTTTTATGGCTAAGAATAATAAGAGTGGAAGTCGAAGTAAACACATCGACATAAAGTATCTAGCCATGAAAGAACGTGTGCAGGAAAATAAAGTGATCATTGAACACATTAGCACTGAATTGATAATAGCTGATCCCTTGACTAAAGGCATGCATGTTAAAGGATTCAAGGATCATGTAGTAAGAATGGGACTTGGTCCCATTATGTAGTACATCTTTTATGTTTTTCCTGAAGCTTTCATTTAGTTGGATTATTTCTCATTTGGAATTATGTACGTACTTACTTTAGTTATCTTGTTGAGAAATATCATTATAGTTTGACCTAGAGTAAACATATGGTTTACTCATTAAGTTAAGTATGAGTGGTGAAAGACTAAATATGTTGTGATACATGGAAGATTAATTGTTGCTCGTAAAGAGGATTAGTCGTCATGATCCGTATATGGAATCTCTCGTAAAATGGATCAAGTGGGAGAATGTTAGGCTTTTCCCCATTTGACCTAAAATTAAGGGAAAAAGAATATGTGATCTATTTGTTGGGAAGTTACAACTGATCAAAGTAACCCCACTATTCTCTCCCACTTTTAGAAAACCACCCACTATATCTATCACGTAAACTACTCTATGATGGCTAGGGTTAGTTAACAGAAGTGATAGAAAAATCTGAATTAAGGTCACCAAATTCATTCTCATACCTGTATACACCACTAAAATTGAGAAGGAGGGTTTAGAACCAAAGTTCATATCAACTAAGAAATTAGGACAAACTTAAAGGATTAAGCTTTCAAATTACAATGGCTGGAGATACCTATAATCGATCTCTTTTTACTTCCGCTTTTCATTATTATATATTCATATTGTGATTAGAACATACATATAGATACATATAGGTTAACAAAACACTCAATCAAAACACTCCTCATAGTCACACTATTAACTAGACAGAAACAAAAAATCTTGTATGACATTGACATCCCTAGAGTTCTGTTTAATCTCATAGGGTTTCATGATTCCTACTAGTAGGATTTCATCACTCACTGTTCACACATCTTCAAAACTTCAGTCAACTTTTCCTCTCATTTTTTTTTCAATTTTTATTTGAATATTTTCTACTTTTTTACCTCCTAAGTTGTTCACTACTTGCCTAATCATCATTTGGGGACCTGTTTTGGTATTGAAAAATTAAACCAAGAACAAGTAATCAACTTCATAACAAGCTTATATGAAGTGGGGGTAAAACACTAAAAACTCATTGAAACGCACACAAGTTCTAACCAACTAAAGTGAATAAACACTCGGAAGATTGATGGGTTTCTTCTTTAATGAAATCTTTTTTCATTAATGAAACCACAATTTTGACCATAATCACCCAATGTAGTATACTTTCTCTTTTTAATTCTTGAAGCAGCGGAGACAAAACAAGAATCCTCAAGAACACCAGTTGAGGTTGAACAAATCGACGTCGAGTCCGGAGATTTTACAAACTTTTGTGTATTTGACTGCTCAATCTCCATTACCTTCATAACATTATAGCAAGACATTACATGTTCCTGCCAAAGAAAATACAAAAATGTATCAAAACTCAACGATTTCTTCTTATTGGTTCAATTAATAAATAGAATAGTAAAAAAGAAAAAACTCACATTGTTTGTAGACCCAAATAATGTAGTTGAATTCAGCTTAAGATCTAACATTGGTCTTGATAAATTATTATTCAATGCTGCTAAAACTGCTGCAGCAGCTATTGATGAAGGCGGGTGACCCATTACGTTCATTCCTGTTACATAATCAATATCATTAATCAAAGAAACCAAATTCAATGAAAAAAAAAGCCCAAATTAATTAGGAAATTTCATTATTGATTACCTTTCACTGATCCAAAGATAAATTTTGAAATTTGAGATAATAAATCTCTGGGTAGTTTGCCGTACCCATCGCCATCACCACTGAATTTGAAGATGAAGTAATGTAGATAAACAAATGGAGTTATTGGATCCATTCTCCATTCTAAGGAATTCAGAACTAAAAGTTCCATTCTTTGAATAGTTTTACTTTCAAAGCAATAATCTTTTACATTAATCTGAAACTCTAATAACGTTGGAACTTCACATTCTTCCATTTTTGCAGCAAGGGATAAACAAGCTATTGATAGTAATTTAACTGCCCAAAACTTCTCACCCTGTAAAAATAATAAGTCCTTAGATTGAGTGAGAGAGTGAAATAGAGATCGGAAGGACTGAAATACTTACATCAATGGGTCTCTTTGATAAGAATCGATCAAAGTATGTAAGGGATAAATAAGCTGTTTGAAGTGTAAACCCAAATAAATCCCTCGTCTGGTTCATCAAAAACAGAGGAAAAAGTTGAATACTCACAAAAAAACTTTGAATAAGCAAAATGGGTATATATATGAACCAAAATCTTACTTTTAGAATCCATTTGATAGCGTCCAAACGAGCACATTTGAGCCAATCTTGAGTAATGAATGCAGAAAAATCATGATTTTTACAATGGTTCTCTCTTTTAATCAACATTTTTATATATTCTTCATCTTCTGATTCTAAGAACTTGTAATTGTTTATGTGAATAAGTAAATCTACTTCAACCTTTATTTCTTCTTCTTCTTCATCATCATCTTCTTCAACAAAGCAAGCATCTTTATTTTCTTTGCAGAGAAGACTGGATAGTGATAAAGAAGAAGAGTCAGATTCCTCCTGCATTGTAGTACTTTTTTTTCATGCGTCTGCACAAAATGAAATCCTGTTGACTAGTGGAAGAACAATGGAGAGAATGAGAGAAATATAGAGATTTGGGGTTAGAGGGAGAGAAATGTGTGATGGGTGTAGAGAAAGAAGATTTGATGGTTTGCGGTTTCAATGCCGCCAAATCTAGCGGAGATGAGATAAAAAGTGCTGAAGTGGGGAAGAAAATTTCTTAACGGGGTTTAAGCAGTTACAGAGTGCAACTGTAGAAGAGAGAGATCATTGGGGTCTTATTAGTGTTCATTTTTTGAAGACCTTCATTTGCCTATTAAACTGGGCCAGCAAATAGTAGTTGTGATTTGTGAATGGAAGAAGTAGACTAGAGTGGAGTCCACGAGAGTTTTTGAGGCGCGAGATAATTGGCTAACTCGAGAGTTGTTTTCTTTTGTTGTTCGCAATTGGCTTCTTAAGAAAATGAAAATCCTTGTTTTTATTGACACCTAGAACGTTATTATATCCACATCTGAAAATCATATACATAAAATCCTAATCATCGGAGATACTTTCAAAGCATTCTCAATAGTGGATGTTAAAAAAGGATGGTTAAAAAAGTAACATGGAGGTCTCAAAAGTTTAGTTAAGAATTCTGTTAACGTTTTAAATTTATAGGATCCAATTATTGGATATAGATTTATCTAATTACAAGTTTAAAATCCTAGGTGTTAATAAAAATTTACACTTTTAAAACTATTGGAAACATAACCTCCGTATAATAAAAAAAATTAGACCTAAGGGCAACTCCAGCGGCGCGATCAAAATCAAAGACTAAAGATCAAAAAATTTGATCTTTAATACGCTGCAAGAACAACCATGAGTAGTCAAGCGAAAGGCTGGGGTCGCGTTTATGTTTGGCGAAGTGTTAGCGCAACGCTTGAGAAGACGGACGAACTCCTACTACCTCGCTTGCTCCAGACGGTGTGATAATATACCGCCTGACGTGGAGCGAAATTCCAAGTCTTCGCCCAAGTCGAGACAGTACCCCAGCACTTCACCCAAGTCGAGACGGTACCCTAGCTTTCCGCCCAATTCGAAACGGTACCCTAGTGTGACGGTACCCCAGCACTTCGCCAAAGTCGAGACGGTACCCCAGCACTTCGCCCAAGTCGAGACGGTACCCTAGCACTTCGCCCAAGTCGAGATGGTACCCCAGCACTTCGCCCAAGTCGAGACGGTACCCCAGATTTTCGCCCATGTCGAGACGGTACCCTAACTCTTCGCCCGGTCGAGACGGTACACAACGCCCGTGTTTTTAAGCGAAATCTTGGGTCGTCGTTTATTCACAAGCGAGACGGTAGTGCTTCGCTCGACTATAATTTTTAGTCGACGATCAGCGACTTCTTTTAATCCTGAACAGTGATTTTCAACGATTATAACCCAAATATAATCGCACGGCTGTGGTTGTTTTTCACCGATCATCGATCAAATGTAATCTTTAATCGTCAATTTGATCGATGATTGGAGATGCTCTAAAGATGATTTTGTCTACAAGACGTCAAGACTAAAACAATAAATATTACACCATAATTTTGAGATAGTTAAGTGATCAAATATCCAGATGCTTTTATCGTTGAATATTTTGATTATTTTTTACTAGTATAAGATTACCAAAATCTATAGAAATTTACCAATCTGGTAAATTTAGTTGTGAAGATTATTTTGTTTTATATGAATTTGTCGAAATATGGTAATTCCTTTAGAGTATCTCTAAGCGGGTGTAAAAAATCCTACGTAGAAGTCATATTAAGATCTTTATTTAGTAGGTTTTATACATGTAGTAAATATAGAACCCCATAACTAATAAACTATCTCCAATAGTATGTGATTTAAACCTTAAATTATCTTATATGAAAAATCTTAACCGTTTAATTTTATTTTAACCATTTAATTTTAATTATAAAGGTCTAACCGAAAGTTTAGTTAAAACTTTTTCTAAGACCTTCATATTTAGTATCTAATCCCTTCTAGTTTGTAGGACTTAACTATTGAAGATGAATTTATATTAAATAAGGGTCTAAATTTTATGTATCATAAAAAAATAATATTTTTATCCTTTATTAGAGATGTTCTTAGAAACTTTATAATATTTTTTATTTTCTATTGAAGGATGTTAAAAATGAAAAAAAGAAAAAAACTACCGATATAAGATTTTGTAATATGCCGTACTATTTAAATATGGATTATAAGGATCTTTGTTATCATAGACATAGATTATAAGGAATTTTGAGAGATGTTATACTGTCTAGGGTCTTGATTGAGATGGTGGATGGCTTTGGCATATTCTCTTACGTTTCTACCACTAACAACCGTTTTCATTGCTTGTATGTAGTCTATACCACTATAATGCATGTTACTCCCCCTGTTTTAATATTTTTATCCTCCATATTATTTTTATCTGTTTTAAGATTATATTTAGCTTCTGGTTATAGTTATATTTTATTAATATACTTTTATATATAATATATATTTATTAGTTTTTTATTATAAGTCCACCTTATATAGGACCGATATGAAATCATAAAAAATATTTATTTAACTAAAAAATAAATATAATCGACATCTTTCTTTTTCACCTAATCTTTTATACAAATATAATAAAGATCTTAAATTTCTAAATTTTAGAATATATTTTGTTCATTCATTTCCTATTAAAATAAGATTCCATATTCTTCTTAATATTTTAACTTAATCAGCACGGATTAAAATTTTAAAACAAAATAAATAATTAATAATGATTAATCATTGGTAAAAGGCTTAGCAGAAGAGATAATACCGAAAATAACTATAATTAATCACCAAGATATAATTAGAGTTCATAACTTGATATATTTTCCTAACAGGGAAAGAATACATTGACTAATAAATAAATAATGAATCTTTACATAATCCAAAATCCATTAATAAGATATAAATTACCTACATTGGTTAAATATTACTCAATTAATAAATGGTTGGGTGATATCAGATTATTTCTTCAAGCCAATTACAAAATGGATTATAAAATGATATTAAATAATTTCTCGTACCCAAAGGACGTGTATGCATCTCACGCGTCCGGTTACCCCACCACTAAGAATCTGTATAAGTACGAATTTTTTATTACAATGGATATAGTTATGTTTCAAATACTTTTAGCAACGGTTTTTTGTAACAATAATTTTAGAATAACATATACATTCTTAATACACATGGAATTGAATGTACGATGGATATTTTCATTCCTAAATATTTGCTACGCTCATCTTTCGTCACAATTAGCTACAAATATAAGCGTTGCTAATGACCGACGACATGGATTAAGAGTTCACATTGAAATCTATCATTATAACCAAAAATTTTTTGGAATCTATCTAATGGCTTTAAGTTTTTGGGCAGTTCAGATGGACTCAAAGTCAATTATAATTTTTGTATTGTTCATCCATTCTCTTTGGCTATAGGTTTTTTTTGTAATCAGTCTTCCAATAAAAAGCCTTTTTTTTATGGGTAAATCCGCTCTTTGTTTAAGAATTCCTTCTTCCTTAAAGTAAGTACGATGCACCATTTACTTTCCATGTTTATTGCATGACTATAAATCAAAATCAAAAAAGAAATACGTGTATTTTCAACTAGAAAACAAAACGTTACGACTACAACAACCAGAAAAATTGGCGTAGGCTTAACGAAGTTTAGACTGGTAAATAAGTCCATTTATGTCAAATGGATATGAAGATACGATTAAAAAAAAAATGTTTATGGAGGTCTGTGATAATCATATTTTGGTGGTAACGTGGAATTATTCTTTTAGCAAACCTATAGGTAAGAGTTTATGGTCAGGAATCCTGAAATGCAAAAGTTAGTGGTTAATAATTCAAATATTCATCTTATCTTATCTTACTAATATAAGAAAAAGAAGTATTTTTGGTTGGTCTAATCATGATATTATAAAAATAATTTTCAACATCATTAGTACCACTGTATATATTCAAGGGTAAAATGGTATATTAATATATATATATACATTTATAAAAATATTATTGTTTTAAAAATAAATCAAAATATCTCAAATCTACATATCTTTAAAAATACAAATCGAATTTTTATAAAATTTATATATTTGGAAAGCTCTTTGAATTATGCAATGAATACAAATAAGAATACTAAAATTTTATTTTCAGTCCGTGGGTTATAGCCCCAAAGGTGTCACTATCCATCTACAAAAAACCATCAAAACAAAAGTAACATAAAAACCTCATTTAACATAATATGTCTAGATTGACCTTTCTTTTAATTAACCCAATAAAAACAAAAAACCAACCCCACCCTATTTAAAGAATTTTAACATTTTTAATACAAAATTAACAAAAATTAAAATTTGTCTTCTCTTCTCACCAACGCCACTGCCAGCACCACCCCATCACCAATCAGCACCAACCAAAACCACCCCACAACCACCACCACCAATCAGCAGCTCTGCCCCACCAACAGTCAGTGCCACCACCACTAGCAACACCACAACCACCAACCACCAACTAGCAGCACCACCAACCACCACCACCAATGAGTAGCACCAACCACCACCATCAACGAGCACTACCAACCACCACCAATAGCAACCAGAACCAACACCAACGAGCACCTCCACCAACCACTACCACTACCAACGACCACCATCGCCACCACCAATACCCAACACCACTTACAATAACCAACCAGCAACACCACCACTAATATCACCAGCAACATTGGTTTCAACGATAAAAATGATCAACATAAAAATTGGTTTCAACGTTGTTTAGTTTTTGTAAAATTTGATGAAACCAAATTTGGTTCCATCATTTTCCAGATATTTCACCAACACAAAATATTGGTTTCAACCAATGTAGTCAATATCAGATTTCGATTTGTACCGGCCGAGAGTGATACACTGGTACACCTTTGTATCGGGGATATTTCGGTTCCAACTTCCAAATATCGGCAAATATCGGTCCATATATTTTATACCTATAATTATTATATCAAACGTTTTTTCCATATTGGACCTATTAAGATATAAAACTAGTACTCATTTTTCTAAAATACCATAAAAAACATGAGTAACAATTGAAAACCCTAGAAAAATAATAAAGAAATTTATTTTTCTTATTTTTTTATTTTTTTTCATAATTAAAAACCCTAATTTCGGCCTACCGGTCCATTTCGGCCATTTCGGTTAAACCGTATCGGTCAATATCGGTCGATATTTTTGGGTATAAACCGTTCGACCGGTATAGGCTGTTTTGTATCGGGTGAGGCCCGATACCTGTAAAACCGGCGATATTTCGGTCGTACCGGCCGAAATTAGCTACACTGGTTTCAACATTGTTCAGTTTTTGTAAAATTTGATGAAACCAAATTTGGTTTCATTATTTTTCTGACATTTCACCAACACAAAATATTGGTTTCAACGTTGTTTAGTTTTTGTAAAATTTGATGAAACCAAATTTGGTTTCATCATGTTTTCTGATATTTCACCAACAAAAAATATTGGTTTCAACGTTGTTCAATTTTTGTAAAATTTGATGAAACCAAATTTGGTTTCATTATTTTCTGACATTTAACCGACACAAAACCCTAATTTCGACAATGATGATGGCGGATCTGGACATTTAGTGGTGGGGGAGAAAAAATAAGGAGGAGGCGGTGATGGGGGAGGAGGAGATGTTGTTGATGTAAAATCAGGACATAAAAAAAGAAAGAGGTGTTGGTGGAGGAGACAAAGGTGTTGTTAGTGGCGGATATGGGTGGCAGAGCTCCTGTTGATGAACATAAAAGTAAAATAGAAAAAGAAGGAGGCATTGGTGGAGGAGACGGAGGTGTTGTTGCTATAGATCTATCTTTTCTCATTGGTTTGGTGGCGACGGAGCTACTGTTTCTGCTGCTGGTGATGGTGGTGGGGAGGATGAGGCGGAACAAAGAAGAAAGAAGAAACTGATGAAAATGAAAGAAAGGGCAGGACTACCATTTTAAAAAGTAAAAAAAAACTAGATTTAATTATTATAAATGGAAATGGGGTTTTTGTCTCATTTTTATTTCAAATAGTTTTTATTTATAAATAATAATATAAGAGGAGTTTTTATATGATAAGTATGGTCACCTTGGTTTTTTTTCACTTGTTTATGTTTTATTTTTAAATAAAATTTTTTATTATTTTCAAATTTCATGTTGCTAAGGGAGCCAAGCAGAAACATATGCATAGCACATGTTTCCTCCTAGTGTAAATAATTAGAATAGAGCTTTATTTTGGTTGGATGCTTGGAATAACAATATGATATTTGATGAGTCCAACTCTCACATGTTTATACATGGTGAGGTAACATTATATGTGTGAAATTATTTGCTTTTGAGTTTCGATGTCTAATGGGTGTTTATTAGTTTCTAGATTATATCAGAGCTTTATTGTGGGAATGGAATAAGAAGGAGTAGTGAAAAAAATGGAAGCATAGGACTTACTTCCATTTGCAATCTAATGGACAACTTGGATGGAGAGAGAGAAGAACCAGAAAGTCCACCCGACTTTCTGGACATAACCTGGACTTTCTTTTCCCTAAGAAATATGAAGCCCTACCACAATGGTAAAGAGATAATTCTTTATCATAAAGCTAGTGCGGCTAGTCTGTGACCTCAGGAACCAAGTGCCATTTTACCCTCTAATAAGAAATAGTGCCAACTATTAATTTAACCTCTTTGGTAGCCAATGGCGAAGCCAAGGCTAGGTTACACTTCCCCTTTAAAACTATTGAGCTTGCTAAGGCCTCCGAATGCTTCCCCTGTAAGAAAAGAGAGGGCAAGTGTAAGAAAATTGGAAGACTCAACGATAATGTAAAATATTTACTTTATAATAGGTATTTTTGTTGAGAACATCTCTATTGATAAGGTTTTTTGAAATTGACAAGAAACTATTTTGTAATAGCTTGTTTTTATTTATTTTGCTTTTGCTTTGTTTCCTTGAACTTTTCTTTTGTAAATCATTTGTGGATGCTTTACTTCTTTTGTGTTAAAAAAAGCTATATATATATATATATATAAACGGAAAATTGAACACTATGTGTACCAAAAAATACTTTCATTCTCAAACATTGATTTATATTTAAGATGTCGATTTTGATTCATTTATTTGAATTCTGTTTAAAAAAAAAAGATATTTCTTTTGGCTTTTCTTATTTATAGCCCACATATTTATTAATCATAACCCACTTGACTTTGGTCAGTGGATATTGATAAAAAAATTAAGTTTAACTATTTTTATTTTATATTCATAGCGCATAAACTAGGTAATTGATGTTAGCATTTTGTGTTTTGCGCAACAAATCTCCATATAGTTAAGGTAATTCTGTTTATATTAAGTTAAGTCGGATTAGTCGTAATCTGCATTAAGGTTTGTTAAGTGACATGTTATGGTTTAATCATGCACTAATGATTAGCTTAAGGTTAATGCTAGATAAGGTTGAAAATTAGCTTGACATGTCAAATGAGGTGTCCAATGTAGCCATGAGGTGTCTTCCAACTCATGATGGAAAGGTTGAAATGACATGTGGAAAACATGACTAAGACTCACTTCTAGCCTCATGTGTTTTATAAAGAAAATATGTTTTCATCCATCAAAAAGTAATGTGACGAAATAGAAGTTGATGATAAGTCATGAAACTTAATAGTGACTTAATGTTGTGCTTGTTCTATTTCCTTATTGTTCAATATAATTTAGGTGTGTACTATATGTAGTGTTCTTATTATGTATGGTGTTGTTTATGTGTGATGTTGAGATGCTAATCCTAGGTTCAAGTATAATTTCAGCATGTTATTAGCTTTATACGATGTTTACTACTAAAGCATAGAGATTAAGGAGTTGAAATTCCAACAATTGAATCACTGAGCAGGGGAGTCGTAGCTCAGTGGTCCAAATACCAAATAGAAAGCCAATAAAATTAAACAATTAAGATAACATCACGATGCTTATTAAGGAATTGATAATCCTGATATTAAAAACTGAATTGTTGTTTTGGTATACAGTTGCCTATCTCGTACACCATGATCTATTAAGATCCAGAGATTTGCACTAGGTTGTTGATGAGGTAAGAACATGATCAGAGTCGTAATTGTTGTGCTAAGTGGTGGCAGATTGATCAGTCAAATAGTATGACTTTAATTATCTTTGTAGCATCACCTGCATTTGGTTGTAGAAAATCTAAATAAGTCATAGACTTTGTGACTCAAATTTGAATAAGAAGCAAAGCTATACAATCGTTATTTACAAACCTTATATAGACTAACCCCAAAAGAACATATAGAGTCCGCAAATATGAGGTCACCGTTCATGATTTCTACTCTGATCAAGATCAAATATCTTCGATTAAATGAGTTTATATAATAATCAAACTCAAAAACCTATATAAAAAAACATGATTTATTTTTAGGGTTTTGGATTTTAAATTTTGCTCTAACTTACCTTATTAACATGATTCAGTTGAAGGAATTTTTCCAAACTTTAAAATAAAAATCTAGGGTTTATATTTGGTTAGAGAAGGACCAAATCAGTTGAAACGGTTCCAGTTTGAGTCGACTCCACAAACTAGTTATAAAACCCAACAAACTCTGGTTAACATATTTTGGGTTATAATTTGGACTATAATTAATAAATGAAGATTTTTTATAGGTTATAAATAATATGGGCTATGATTAATAAAACATAGATTATATTTAAAAGAAGTCTTTCTTTTAGACGAAACTCAAAGACGAATTATTATCGATTGAGATAAAGAAAATAAAGACGAATGCAATTTAATATGAATTTGAGAAGTAATATCAATGTCAAAACGGATCAAAACTTATAAAACAGTTTGATAACACTTGAAATGAAGAAGTAGAATTCTGGAATGTGTATGGATACTCCCAACATCGATAACAAAGAAACCGAAGAAAAAATCATGGCCAATAGTGTAATTTATATTCTTTTGGACACTTACTTGAAGTTTAAGACTTTGAGAAGCCATTAGGGGCAGCGCCATGATTAAAAGCAAGAAGAAGTTAAAAAAAATCCATTATGTGAAGTAAAAAAAGACTAAAAATCCTTACTTAAGGGGTTTTGTAAAAAAACGTACGTAAATAACCTTTATAACCTAGTTGGATACAGATGCATCTGTTTTCCCCAAACTGCGTGCCTCCTCCCCTAGAAGCCATAAAAGCCGACTGGAGATTATGTATAAGCGTATCATATCCAGAAATAATAACAAGCCATTGTATCCAAAGATAATAACAAGCCATTGAAAGAAAAAAAAAATCTAACAACAATACATAAATAAATTATTTATGCTTCCAAGGATTAACTTCAATTTTAGGTTTTCAAAGCATGAACTCATAGAACCTTCTTAAATACAAATCAAGAAGTCTTCTAAAATGACCAAAAAGCAAAAAGAGTTTAAAGTCTTTTGGACACAGTGGGACAACTCAATCATGGACTAAACTTAAATTTGGTTTTTGGTCCGCCCAAAATCAATCACAGTGGGGCGACTAAATTTGGGTTTTATTCCACTTTTGGCACTGCTGAGGATCAAATATGATCCGAGTACTGGACCAAAGGAGATTATGGTCGAGCGTGCAGCTAGGTATCCGTCTCGTGTCAGGCGTTGTGCTACGTATCCGTCTATCATCAGGCGTAACGCTAGACTTACGTTTCATTTATATGGGCGTGAACCAGAATTACGCCTGATGAAGCGTTCATCCAACGTTGCGTCCAGCGGAGCGTTACGGTAGGAGCACGCTCAATGAAGAGGAGTTAACCAAATCAACGCCCAAATCAAGCGTAAAGCTAGAGATCCGCCTAAGAGTGGCTGTAATACTATGGCTCCGCCCACTTCAAGCGTGCGTCTATGGCTCTGCCTAGTCCTAATCTTACTTCTAAGCGTGCGTCCAACATACCGCCTAACGTTATGTAACAGCAGTTGTCTTTAATTTATGCTTAACAATAGTTGCACTATTTTATATTTGATGCCTTGGCAATAGAAGTTGCTTCCTGCTAGGATATGAAGTTAGATTTGTCTTTAATGTATGTAAAGGAGAGCCAATAATCCTAAGATGGATTGGATGTCTTCAAATCTGTATCATGGGTTGTTACATGGATATCAAATTAAATTTCATACTCTTTTAAGTAAAAGTAATGGAAAGTCATTGCATTTGTTGTTATTAGGAAACAGATAGTGATGATCCATATACCTCAATACATTGAATGTTTTGATAACTGAAATAGAGATGAGATTTCAAATGGTGGAGACGGGCGTAAGCCCAACATACCGCCTAATAGAGCAGGCGTGGAGTTAAAAGCGCGCCACTCTTCATTTTCCGCACGAATCACCTGCATGTGTAGAAGGTTAACTCGGCGTATGGCTAGTTTCACGCTCTATCAGGCGTTCGTCCATACACACGCCTCTCATCTGGGCGTTACGCTAAGCATGCGTCTATCATCAGACGTTAGTTTGGGTGGCGTCTAACACCAAGCGTTCATTTTGCTTCCACCCCAACCAAGCGTTATCTTACGATAACGTCCGTATAACACAATTTCATCAGACGCATACCTGTGTGTGCGCCCAACGACAGGCGTTAGGTTATTCTAACGCCGATCAAATTTTAATCGCATCCCACTGCGTTTCGAGCGGAGTAAAGACCAAATTGTTTGCTCTTTAATCTTTGGGTATGATCGTCCCACTATGGATGCTCTAGAAATCAAAAAACAAAAAGATATTAGAGACTTTTTGATAGTTTTTTTTGTAAATGACTTGAGTTTATTTGTCTTTCAACTTCGAAAATTCTTCCGGTATCATTTTCTGTCAAGGAACACAACAACAGTTCTTGAACATCTAATTTTATTTTATTTTTGAGTTTATAGACCATAAGGAGTCTACAGACTGAAAGATTAAGAACCTAATATTTCTCCACCTTATTTAGAGGACTAAAATCTTTTAAATCTTTTAAATTTGTATGTATATGATACATAGTAAGCCTTATATATAGTTATGTTTCTCCACCAAATAAAGCGTGAACTTATAGCCATTAATTATCTATCTTGACTTGGTATCATGCCAGTCGGTCCTACAACCACGTTAATTAAATTTTTCTTCTTCTTCTCAATAAATTAATATGGCAGAACAAACTTCAACCTTTCAAGAGCTTCACATCAATCACCTTATTAATTTCGAACTCAATGACACAAGTTCCATATTATGGACAACCCATTTAAAACATCAACCTCCACATACCTGTTTTAGGGAAAGAACAGAGAAAATGGTGAAAAGATAAATAATAATGAATACGTGAGGTCAAAATCATACAAGGCTATCATAAACCAAGAAATGGCCGCTCAAGTCTTGCTTCTGTCACACAGGAGGAGAATGGTTGATTCTATAAAGGGAAACATATAAAAATAAGATCATAGCGTGATAATTCCAGTTTAAGAATATAAGTATATGTAGTTGAGTTCAAGTAGAGAAGGTGTACTTGTTTATAATAGCATGATGAACTTCGTTAAACTTAGATTATCCACTTGTTTATAATAGCATGATGAACTTCGTTAAACTTAGATTATCCTTTGTAAAAAGATGAAGTGATTTATTTATAGTGTTGAACTCTGATATCGTAAGAAGTGGAGAGGTGGAGAGCGTGGTTGAGATCGTGCCCATAATTGTAGGGAGGATTCTAGAAACCGTAACTCCCATCAACTCTTCATCCATTAACGTTCACATGAATTAATTCTTTCTCATGTGGATGTTCAGTTACACCGCACAGGTTGTAAAACGTCAGACCAATACCCTAATGAGTATCTCTCTGTGACATACTTAATGTCTCATAGATTTGATGGTTGGATCAAGTCAATAACTCTTTTAGTTAATTAATTGATTAGGTAATGTGCTTAGAGTGTTAATTAGTTAAGTACAACTATTAGTGTTAAGTTTATTAAGGTTAATAAGTCTATCAATGGCTCAGTACATCGAGTAGACTATATTATTCAACATTGTCTAGGAATTGTATCTTAGTAGTGTTAGTCGTGGGCATGGTGATGCCATTGTTAGTAATTTATGTCAGATGTCGATGGTTGAGTGAGTTGGTACTCATGATCAGTGAAGCACTTCATGGCATCAATGCAAGTAGATGAGTCACCATAAAGGAATCAAGAACGGATTATGCCAATAATAACTTGATATTGATACCTGATAGTCGTAGAAGCTAGTAATGATGCATGAACACTATCCTGCTACCCTCGTCAATAGACAATTAGTCTTGAGTGACCATGCATGATTTTAGGGATGACGTGAGACATGGGAATCACTTCATACATGATACACAATCATGGCATCACTTAGTGACTGATGCAAGCCTATGGCATATCTTTGCAGAAAGTGCCATCTCATAATATGGTAGTCGTATGGGTTCGTGGGACCCCTATTTGAGTGATTTGTGCTAGTGGTATCACTTTGTGAAAGATAACATCTTAGATCGCATCTAGTGCATATCTTCGTTAATTATGCACATGGATGGCACTGTTGAACCTTATTCATATGCCAGGTGTCAGCCATTTAGTAAGAATACTCAATTACTAGCTATCAGTAGCTTAATGCATGAAACAGAGTAGCCAGCCAATGACATCGACTGGCACATCTAAATACCAAAGAATGTGCATATGGGTCCTAAGGCCAATATCCAGAAGGCCACTACAATTGGGCACCAACACTAGGCTAAAGCCAAGAAGTAGTTTGTCACTGGGATTAGCCCTGTGTCGTGCAGCTGTGCTCGAGGCTTGGTCGTTCAAGCTACGTGTGAACCTTGGAGATGCAAGGATGCTCAAGGAATAGCCGCGCAAGTGATTCACAAGATTTGTCCGTGCAAGTATGCTCAAGGATTGGCTGTGCAAGGTACTCATGGATAGACTACACAAAGGTGCTCAAGGATTGGGAAGTGCAGCCGCAAGATTGGATGGCGGAGATGCACAAGCTAAAAAAGTGTGCATGCTAAGGAGATGCAGGCTTAAGAGATGCGCAAGCTTGGTGAGATGCACAATCTGATAGAGTTACACAATCTTGGAAATACGCAAGCTCGCAGGTTAGGAGATACGCTATCTCGAATACGCAAAGGATGGAAAGGTGAAAGCGCTTCTAGGTAGAAGCCTGGCACTAGGACTAACCCAGCATCGTACGTATAAATCCTGATAATGAGACTTCCCCAGCGTCGTACATATAAATAGTATGACGCTGGACTAGTCCCAGTGTTGTGCGTGTAGCAAGTCATGCATTGGGCTAGTTAAGCCGTTAATTTTGTTATTTTTATTGATTTTTTATACAAATATTTTTTATGTTTTTAAATGGCTATAATAAAAATAAACTTATAATTAAAAAATTAAGTGTATCTTTGAAAATTTATTTAAAAAACCATTATAAACAAAAAGAGGATATTATTATAGGCATGATGAAAATAGTATTAAGGACGAAAATAATAGGACGATGAGAGTATATACCTGTGTTTCTCCACCATCCACCAAGTAAACTGTGGAATTATAACAATGAATTATCTATATTGACTTTTCCGTTTTCCAAAAGTCAACATATTAATTTCCAAAAAGTTTTTTCAACACTACAAGAAAATATGGCTTTAGTGACAATTTTTTTAGCGACAAAGAAGATTTCACTGCTAAACTTAATTATTATGACAAAAGATATTGATTGTCGTTGTTGTTAGGTTTTCTGTTACAGGTTTCGGATTTCGTTACTGATAAGTTTTTAGTGACAACATTCAGAGACAAAATAATGTTTAGTCACTGATAAAATTTTTGCGATAATATATTTTTATCACCATTTAATTCATTGTGACGATGTTAAAAGATTGACGTAGAATATTTTTTGTGACAATTTATAACATTTGTTACAAAAAAAAAAAATTATACTGACAAAATTAATTCCTCACAAAATGATTTTTTAGTACCGAAAACAAAAGATTGACGTAAAATTATTTTTTCGTGATAATCTATAACTTTTGTTACAAAAAAAAATAATTATATTGACAAAATTAGTTCGTCACAAACTAAAAAATTTGACGCCATTTTTATTTTTAATGACCTCCAAAAAAATTTATAACAATAATTTTTGATCGTCACAACAAAGAACATCTACAACGAACTAAATTTTGTCGTTTTAGTCATTTTGAATGACACTATAATTTCACCGTCGTTTATGATTTTAGTGATTACTGAAATGTCATCGCAAAAATATTTTTATGATGACAAAAAAATACATAGTTGTTAGAAAATAAGTTTTTGGTAACAATATATATTAAAATAGAAATTAAATTATCAGATTTTGATTATAATCATTCAATTTGAATTTTCATCAAAAAATATTTTCAATTTATTAGAATTGAAGTATCAATTTTTGATTTTATTCATTCAATTTGATGCAATCACATCAATCCAAAATTACTGAATTTTCAATTCCTTCAATTTGACTCAATTTCTTCAAAATTGCTTGAATTCTTTCAAATTCGAACGAATTTTCATCAATAATTCTCAAATTAAAAGGAATTTGTTACCATTGAAGTATCAAATTTTCATTATAAGCATTCAATTTGATGCAATTGCCTCAATTATGAAATGATCTGATTTCCAATTTCTTCAATTTTACTTGAATACGTTCAAATTTGATGCAATTTTACTAAAACCCTCTAAAATTTACTTTAATTCATATGGATGAAGACCGAATTAAATCGGTTCTGAGTTGCAATCTCCTCAATTTCAAAGTGATTGGAATTCCAATATCTTCAATTTTACTTGAATTCTTTCAAATTTGATTTAGTTTTACTAAAATTCACCCAAAATTTACTACAATTGCACGGTAATCTTGTTAGTTATAACATCTACCATCGTAAATGTATCATACACACACATACATTAAACCATGGGCATGCAAACACATCATGGTTGTACCATTGAATAGCATTGGAGGAGCAGTTAATAAGGCCGATTGAAAAGATGCTTTTTTTATATTATGTCTATATGGGGTTGAAAAGTGTGTTGCTTTCTCTCTCCTATAAAACATTTTTGTTTTTTATTGAATCAAATTTGATCGAATTATCATCTATGATTTTCATATTAATTTTGATTTATTCAATTGAAGTATCAAATTTGACTATAATTATTTAATTTGACGCAATGCCTCAATTCAAAAGGATTGAATTTTCAATATCTTCAATTTTACTCAAATTCTTCAATTTTACTCGAATTCGTTCAAATTTGATGTAATAGTTTTTAATAATCTTACAATTTCACCATAATTTCCAAAAACTCTACTACAATTTCACTCTAACTCGTCTAATTTGGGTACTTCGTCGGCCCACCCTCTGTGAATACAGTCATATAGTAATCATTAAATTTGATGCAGTTGTCTAATTCAACAAAATAAGATTTCCAATTTCTTCAATTTTACTCATTTTTTTCAATTCTAACATAATTGTATCAAATTCAAACAAATTTTTACAAAAAAATCCAAATTTCTTTTATATTTCAATTGAAGAATCAAATTTTGATTATAATTGTTTGACTTGATGCAATCGTCTTAATTCAAAAGGATTGAATTTCTAATATCTTTAGTTTTTCTTGAATTCCTTCAAAAATGATGTATATTTTTCTAAATAATCATAAATTTTACCATAATTTTCTCAATTGTTACTAAATTCTACTCCAGTTTGTCCAATTTGGTTCTTTATCGTCTCACCCACCTTGAAAGCGGTTATCAATTTATTAAAATTAAGTAAACTTGAATTTCAATCAGATGCAATTTATGAATAATTAGTGAAAGTTAGTTAGATAACAAATTCATTTTGTTTCTCATTATTATACGCTCATTCCTTTATACTGTCCGAATTTCAAAACCTATTGAAGGCCGATAACAAATTTCGAATTCATTCCCATTTAAATATTTTGTTTCTCACTACTGCTAATTCCAATTGTAAAGCACTTCATGACATGATCCAACAACAGTATAACAAAATTCAAGCCCAAGATGACCTAATACGCACACCAAATGAGACGATCAAAAAATTAAAAGAACACATAGAAAGATTCACACAAAACATAATCCATGAACAACAAAATTTGATGCGTAGACTCGGTATAAGCAATACTATCACTGATATGTTTTAGACATTATTATTTATCAGTTGTTTTTGTAGTTTGGATATTGTTTCAATAATTTATTTTAATGACTAATTCTTTTCATTCAACTAGTATTATTTATATAAATATTTATTTATTTATATTTATTTTATTGGTAATAAATTTTCTTGAGAATGATGGATGATAATATATGCTAGTCACTAAAGAAAATTTATTGACCAATTCGAAGTAATGTATCGTCTACAATAATCTTTTGAGACGGATGACTTCATCGGCAAAATTGTTTTGTAGGCAATGATATTCGTTGTTGAAATGACTATATAGTGATAATTTCACTTGGTCTTTATAAGTACTTCTAGAGTCAAAAATACTTTTTTTTTAATTTTTTATTCTGAGAAAAAAACTAGTCGCTGCTAAATTATTTTATGTGACAAAATTATTTACACACTATAAATTTTTTTGAGACGAACCAAATTTTGTTATTAAAATTTCTTTTTTTGAGACGAACAAATCTTGCTGCTAAAATTGTTTTATGTGACCAATTTGTTTCATCACTATAAATTTATTTTGAGGCGAATAAATTTTGTTGCTAAAATTATATTAAGTGGTAAAATTATCTCCTCACCAAAAATATCTAAAGTGACGAAATTCTAGGTCATAAAATCACTGAACGGTGTCAAATTTATTTGCTCGCTACAAAAATATTTTTCGTGGTAATATATCTATTGTTGCTAATAAAAAAATTTGGTAACAATTTCTTAAGGTCGTCATAAAATACTTTCTACGACTCACGATAGGTGACGAAATTTCTTATGCCGCTGAATTCTTTTCGTTATGAAGAAATTAGTTTTTGCGACACAATTATTTGCCACCAAAAGCAACTTTTCTTGTTATGTCATTTTTGGGAATCTGTATATCCTTTCTTAATTTGAAAAAATTATTTCATATCACTTGTCGCCGTTAGCTTTGAGATAATGTTTTTTTTTTTATATCTAATCCAATATTTTCAATCGAAAAATATTGTTATATTTTAGGAGTATTTTACGTTACCGCCTTTATAAAGATTGTTAATTAAGAAAAACCTCCTCTAGATATTGAATATTAGTGAAACCTCCTATTGTTAAGTCATCACTTTAGCTGGTAGACAAATAACACACAAGATGTGTACGAATGACGTAGTTTTGGTTGAATGATAAAAATACCTTTTATAAGATACTACTTAAATACCACATGTGATGCGCATGTGTGTAAAATTAAAATATAAAATTTTGGGAAGACCTAAACATCCTTCAGATAAATTAATACTACGTGTCATTCTTTGGGTAATTTGATCTAATGGTCCGAATAAAAGTGAAAAAAATGAACCAGGGAAATTGATGCGTTGAAGAAGTCCGATATTATACTACACGTATTATTCTTCCTCTTCCTGAGAAAGAAAAACTTACTCCTTCGTTTAGGTCACCATTAAACCTGCAATCAATTTCTTATCTTTGCAGTACCAATCCGAAGTCAAACTCAACCAACCCTTGTAAATGTTCCCTGGTATCATAATCAACGACAACACAACAACAAGACAATATTGTTTATATTAATCCTTAATAAACAATTTGAAAACACCACCCCCAACAACAATAATGATATTATCAGGGGTAATGAAAATGGAGACCTAGTGATCGGGTATTTGTTAGGAGTTTATTCGTAATATTATCAAGTAAGCGTCACTTTAATTTTCTTTAAATTGATAGATAATTTTGATCAAAGGCTTTTTATTTATCTTTTATTAATAGTAGTTTTCTTCAAGAATGAGAACAATAAATCGTAGAATAACCAATTTAATTACAAAATCTGTTAGGAGAGATTAAAGAACCAGCCATGGAACAGGGGCCGAGCTAGCTTAGAGCAAGGGTGTGCAGTTGCACACCTTGCTCTCTTGCCCAGTTACATTTTTTTGACCTTTTTTTAATGTAAATAGGTTTTATAAATCAATTTTACACCCTTTAGAATGGATGGGAGTTTTTTTACAGCCTCTTTTTTATAATCCTAGTTCCGCCCCTGTTATAGAGTGCATTAGAATGACTATCATCATCATGAATGTAAAGTTTAGTATATAAGTAATTAAATAATCGTTATAATTGGTAAATTTTCTAAATGCAGCTATTGATGTTACTGCTGCTACACAAATTGATCATGATAAGAGACAAATTACTTGTGGAGATCCACTGAATCACTAACCAAAGCTTTTAGTCTTTGGGATTCAGACGTTTCATGGGGAACTTCGATGGGCTGCCGGTGATGATTCCGTAACCAACATTTTTAGTACTCTTGAAGATGCTGTGGAAACTAAAATCATTAATGAAGGAGGTGGTGGTGGTCACGAAAGAAGAGGTGGTGGTGGTCGTGAAAATAGAGGTGCTGGAGGAGGAAACAAGAGTTTTTAAAAGAGGTAATTTTTGGGGTCAAATCTAACCATAATGATTATTCATCGTAGGCTGTCCACGTGTTGAAGATGAGATATTTTACACTGAGAGTGTTTTGTGTACTTAAAAAACCATGCGTATCTTTTATCCAGGTGGACATAGCCGGTGAGTTAGTTAATTAGAAAAAGGATGAAAAAATTTAATGATAGAAATTTCACTAATATTTAATTTTTAAGAGAGGCCTTTTAATTAACAATTTTTATAGGAAAAGTAACATAAATATTCTTATATTTTAATTCTAAAAAACTTATTTTATTTGAAAAAATAAAATCAAATGAATATTTGAGTCCAATCCATACAAATATATGAAGTCATCTTAAACAGTAAATCGATTATGAATTTGCTCCCCCGATGTCTTAAAGTGTCTTCGTTGCAACAAAAATCATAGATTTATGGCTTTCCAAAACAGGGAATAATATGTGCAGTATGGGCGATGCTGTCACTCAATAGGGTTTATACAATCATAGTAACTGTGCAGACGCAGTACTGACTTCGACAGTCAAGACTGATAGATTTGCAGAGAAGCTATGGCTTAATAGACGTTTTCAGCCCATACAGCCACACGCATCGATTCCCCCTTCTCTATGGTTTTGTCATGTACAGCCCAAGGAAATTAGATCAATATATAGCCCGAGCAAAATCTTTGTATGTGGAATGCAGGATTTAAAGGCAGTGTGATAAAACTGACAGAGCCGTGCTAGCTGGGGTGCATGCATGATGAGCATGAAGTCCGTTGCATCCATTGTTCATATTGGATAAATAAATTAATGTTAAAGTCTACGGGTATCCAATTTAAAATCAATTGACAATGGGTGGAGTGACCCTTCCATATTATATTTTAAGTTCATTATAGAATATTAGCAATATGAGACTATTATCCTTCACACGCCCCCTCACGTGTATGGCGCTCTCTGTGGGCCTTTAACACGTGGACCATTATATGTATGGGTAGTCGTTGGACTAACTCTCGTACGAGTCTGACTCTGATACCATGTTAAAGTCTACGGACATCCAACTCAAAACCAATTGGCAATGAGTGGAGTGACCCTTTCATATTATATTTTAAGTTTATTATAGGGATATTAGTAATGTGAGACTATTATCCTTCACACATCCCCTCACGCATACGGCACTCTCTGTGGGCCTCTAACACGTGGACCATTGTATATACGGGTAGCCGTTGGGCTTACTCTCGTAAGTATCTGGCTCTGATACCATGTTAAAGTCTACGGGCATCCACTCAAAATCAATTGACAAAGAATGGAATGGCCCTTCCATATTATATTTCAAGTTTATTATAGGAATATTAGCAATATGAGACTATCCTCCTTTATTATTAATTAACAACAACTGTGAACTAATAAACGTAACATTCTTTTTGTTCTTCCATCAAGGTAGCAGAACCTAAGTGAGATCAAAGAATCCATTATATATTATCCACAAATTTGCATTCTTAAATCTATAATCTTATCTTTGGTGTATTAGATTAGGTTTAGTTTTGCGTGCATTTGACTAGAGCTTTGACTGATCAATCAATCCAATGTGGTCTACAACTATAATCTTCATTAACTATTATTTTGTATGGAAATGGAATAAAGACATTGCATTATTATACTAATGCCGTGCCCTTTCTGGCGATATTTGGTGGATTACCACTTCTAGGCTCTTGAAGTTTTCTTTTTGTTTGAGTTTCAATTTTTTAGTTAGACTACCTTTCATTTTTCGGGTTTGAAGAAAAAGAGAGACACAGAAGACTTACAATGAAACTTTCTTGTTTAAAAGCTACAAGAAAAAGAGGTCGGCCCATGCAACAGCCAACTTCAAGAATCAACAAAATGTTGCAACATTGTCCGACTACATACCATACAGTATATAACTTTGTACTAAAAACAAACTTAAAGAGGAGAATCATTGAAAAAACAAGTTTGAAGAGAAGGTTTTACCGTTATAGAGACAAGAAAAGATAGGGTAATCTATTAAGTATGTCTCTTGCCTAACTTCTCACATGGAAAATTGTCAGATTTTCTCCCAATCAAACCTAAAATTTTGACTTTCAGACATCATGTGTGCCTCTAAATTTAAACTTTGGTAAAACAAAATCATGAGATAAGTTTGGGTTAATAATATGGATACAAAATACTCCCTCCGTTTTAGGAAAAAAGTTACTTTCTTTTTAAATTTTTGTTCCAACAAAAAAGTTAATTTCATTTTTCAACATAACAAACTTTCAAAACTACCATTGTTATTTCAAGAAATGTTATTATTCTCATTATAAAGATATATGTAGTATTAAACTTTTTATTAGAGTAAATCTGGAAATAAATTATAAAAGTTATTCTCTCATCTTGCCTTAACAATAGTACAAATAGAAAAAGTAACTCTTTTCCGAAAACGGATGGAGTATAACTTATAATAAAAAGATTATATTTCATTCAATTTTACTTGATTTAAATAAAAAGAGGATTCGTACATGTTCTACATACACATTATCTTATAAATTTATGTCGATTTTTTATAAATCTTAAATAATGATAAATTTGAAAACGTAGAGTATATAATGTCATTTGACGATGTTAAACCATGGTTCAATTTAAAACATAAGAAAAATTATTGGGTTAATTTAAGTTCCAATTACCAACCAGTCCTTCAATCTATAATCATTTTCTAAAGCTCGAGTTGTTTGTTTTGTACACGTTTAGAATCTACTCCATGTACCATGTGCCAATATAAATTATTGCGGGGTTAATCGATTTGTGTGCCAAAATTTCTGACCAGACACCCTACAGAGATAGTTTAGACTGTTTTCATTTGCTGGTTTTTCAAAACAGTTAGGCACGCACTTGTATGAATACACCATCCTTTTCAAGAAAAGTGCCAGTTAAAACAATTTATCTTCCAAGATGGAGGCTTATTGGTGGCAGCAGTCAGAACTGCGCCAGGATTGATTCCCAATGTTTTGACTCGTTCAAACTTGAACTTCATAATCAAAACTAAACCATCATCCATCAGCACCACCACCTGCTGGCTAGAGTGACAGACATTGACATCATCCACATCACATGGTGCGGCACCACCAATGGATGGTCCACTGGCAATGCATCGATATGGTTAGGTAGCTTTAGCTTAGGTTGTCAATATCGGGTATCCCCTTCGGATCTTGACTGTACGTCTTGCTTGATTCAACTGCAATAGCACACGTATGACATGTAAGCATTATTCATTGGCAATCATAGAAGCAATACTTGGGGCCTATGTTGAGATTTGTTGTTACTACTGTATTATGTTTTGTGGATGATTTGCTGGTGGATCAGTAGCAGAATTGGAGCTGAGGGTGGGAGGAGAAATGTCATTGAGAATTCAAATTACGGGTCGATGTTATTGCAGTGTTGTTGATACGTCAAAATGAAATACCAGCAAGAGACTTGGAAAGAAGGAATCCCAGCCTCCCAGGGTCTTGCCTAACTAGGGAAACCTGTCTCTGGGCTAAGGCACACTTTCTATCCAGATAAGATTCCCGCTTAGTTGATGGGCCTAATAGCCCAATGCTTTAGTTCGAGTCGTGTTGCAGCTCAATGTATTTTTGGAGGTTTCTATTTTTTCTTTTTGGGTCTGCTTGAGTTATTTACGTCTAGGGTAGTGGAATAGGTAATGTCCCCGGTGGATGGGAAATGAGTAGTTTATCCTTTATCTGGGGCTGTAGCCTTTGGATTTTAAGGGCTTATATGATGATAAAATAGGATCATCTTGTAACCAATTTCAATGCTCTTTATCCTGATATCTTTAATAATACCTAGACTATTCTAAATTGATAAATGTTAATCCTAAACTAATTAATAATTAGTTAGTTGATTAGATTAACAAATTAGTTTAAAGTTAGTCTTTTGAAAATCAAAACATTAAGATCATAGTTTTGGAGGGAGAACAAGAAGAAGAAGTAGAAAAAAAAGAGATTTTTTTTCTTCAAAACCTAGAAAATTTTAATTTTTTCCGCCCAAATGAGTGATTCTAACAAGAGTTATGAGGTAGGTAAATCCTCTTCTTCTAAATCAAACAAGATATTCATACAACAAAACAATGATCCCGAGATGGCTGATTTTCTAGATAATCAAGAGTTTTTAACTCAAACTCAAGAATATAAACTTCATTATGATTTTGAATATCCAAGCCAAAAATATGAAGAAAATGAAGCTCAAATTAATCAGGTATACATCTAACTTAACTCCAATAATATTTTTGTTACATTATTTTACTTATAGTACGTAGAAAGTTTGATTTTCTTTTTATTGCCAGAAAACCCTAAATCCTTGACGTAGACTGGTTACGGCTGACAAATCATGGTTTCCTAACCGTATAAATTGTGCAATAGGTACCAATTTACTTGAGAGTGTACTAAATTTCATAAAAGACGAAACAATTTTTTACCTGGTTTTATATTGAATTTGGTACACTCCCAAATAAACTAGCACCCCTATTAGCAACCATGAAGAATTGGACTGTGTAGTCACTGTAGTGTGTACCCAAAGAAGATCTGGGTGCTCAATACCACCCTGCATTGATATATTCATATCAAAACTCAATGTATCTAGTAATAAGCGGTTGAAAATCAAACCGGCAGATTGTGAATTTATACATCACGAAATGTACTAATTTTTCGCAAGACTGGTTCGATTTAAGTCTTGTGCTGATGTGGTTTCTTTGACTCTCTCTGTATTTCTCCTATGTGCCCACCAAATGCTTGCCCAGTAGCGAAAATCCCCAAACAAAATTGACACGAATGAATGGTTCCTGTTCCAGCCGTAATCCTACCCTCTACTACGTCACTGCAATAGATAATATCACCATTTCATTCTTTCTGAATGTTGATCTTCTGCAGTATTGTCGATAGCAAAACAACCCTTCAAGTTCTTGTGGCTTGCACGGTGACCACCCAATGCTTGGTAGGAAGACCTTTCAAACTGAGCATTCAAATCGAGCATTAGAACCTTGACGCTGAGTTCTCATTCAATGTCGTATCCACAAACACACCGCGATTATCCTCCAATGTTTGATGGGAATGATAGCAACAATAAACTTGTGGCAACTTCAACATCTTCAATTCTCTACAGATATAACACGTGTTTAAATTGTCGACGAGGGTATTTCTACTTTTTAGAATCCATCAACAAGGGAGTACAAGAAGATACCTGCCTCGCCTAATTCTAGCATGATAAGCAAGGATATCGTCCTGTATGAGCTCGGTCATGATGATAAGAGTAATGACAAGGTGGTGAAAGTTGCTGAATTGATACACCAACTAATAATTTTGTAATCCTGATGATTGGTTTGAAGTTGGGGGTGGGGTGAGGGGGGGGGGGCTTTATAGTTTCCGCAAAACTCTTCTGTAATCATTTTTTTCCTTCTTCGTTTTTTGATACAAAGGCAATGATAATTTAGCCCTGCCATACAACATCTCTTATGAAAGAAGTACAATTACGCATGCCACAACTGCAACCTTTACCACCTAGGTTGCAATTTGGTGGCTTCAGAAATTCCTTTTGCATATTTGGATCACTAAAGGGAAGATTTGCTTTGATCTTAACCTTGAGCTTAGAAGAAAAATAAGTGAAAACAAACATCTAGCTCTCTTTCGTATGATGTTGTTTGAGTATTTAAGGTGGGCATTGTGTTGATATGCCTTGAATCATTTGTTTGCCGGAATACTACGGGGAGTCTGAGGGGCAGAGCCCCTCGGCGGTGGTCTCGCTGACCGGTATACGTAATGTATTATGACTGGGATTGTTTTCCGCTTTCTAGTCGAATTAGGGTTTATTTCTTTGCCCTATATATATGCATACGTTGTACCTAGAGTAAGTATCTTTGGTATTCTGCTTAGCAATAAAACTCTGGTTTCTCTGCCGTAGAGGTAGCTAACGTAACAGTTAGTGAACCACGTTAAATCCCTGTGTTCTTTATCTGTTTATCGTTCTCGTTTGATCTCTCGTTATAACACATTGTCTTAAAGACAATGAGATACTGAAGAGTAATTGCTCTACACGTCCTATATATAGGCAATTTTACTTTCAGAAGATTCTAGTGCATGATGATCAAGAGTTTGATGACTAAATCTCAGGAATGAATGTTTACCTGCACAGTATCATATGTTCATCGTACCAATTGCAACAGTCCCAGTGGTCTGCTTTGTTTAATTGCAGTCACCAATCTCTTTTCTTAATTAGAAATTCCACCTGACTTTTCATGGATAATTATGTTTTCCAGTGCTAACTGTATTCCTTTTGTTGTTCCCTTCCTTGCTAGTCTAGATGACCTTTGCACTAGCTTTACAATAGCCTAGCTATTGAAAATCCAAAATTTAAATGCAGAATAGTGAATTTTATTTTTTCAATACCCTGAATTACAAAAAAGGCTGACCTACTTTATAATAGAAGGATTGTTAAACACTGTATGTTCCTATGATGTTGTGATCTCTATCAACACTAGACTGTTCTCCATCTAAGCCTACGCCTATATACATTGAAAAATTAAACAACAAAAGAATGCATCATTAACATTCCCTCGACAAGAAGCAAATCTTCTTTAACTACTGAGCACCAATTTGCAAAAAATATGTGCGCCCCTTTGCCTATTACAGATGGCCGTGAAAACAATTTCAAAAATGTAGTTACTTAGGAACGGGACTTGGCATCAAGCAGAATGCATCATTATCGGTTGATTGGTGTGTGCATTCTCTCTACAATTCTATCAACAGCATCACGCGACATCACTAGAGTATCATGTTGCAAAATGCTGTACACATTAAGACCCTGCAAACATAACCAAATGATTACCAAATGAACAAAATAGTGGCTCCAAACATCCAAACCAAAGGCGCAATTCACTGAGATTAGGAGTCTAGGTTTTACTTCAAACATAGAGTCGAGATAGTTCCTCTGCTGTTTGCTTGGGCGACTAGATTAATGAGAAACGATAAAAGACAGCCCAATCCACGCTATATAGTCACCACTCGTGACGTGGCATGATCCATACTCTCGAATAATGGCATTAACCCAAACATGTTTAACCATTTCAAGAATTTAGGGTGTCTATATACACGCCACAATAGATGCAAGCAACTAGCGTGGAACGGGCGCGAACCCTCTAGATTCATCAAAATCATGAAATGCGGATTTTCGTTTGGGCGACTACAGAGTATCTAGTAACTGAAGCTAAAAAATATGAACGCAAGAAACTAGAAACAGTAGTAAATACTTACACTGGATGGTTGTACATTGACATAGTGAAGATTCTGAGTAGACAACTTGAGCTTCTCATCTATGGGACCTCCATCCACAATCAGAACTTCTTTGCTGTTCTCCATTTGCTCGACGTAGTTAACGATGTGCTTTGTTTTGTGGGTAGGAACTTCCAGATCATCAAATATCAGTAGCTGTTCATCAAAGATGGATCTGGGTTAGACTAAGTAAACAAAAAGGGATCCGATAATACGGTAACTGAGGATCTACAGGATACAAGTAAGGAGCACAAACATTGTACATAATTGCCATAACATTGACGACAGTTTCTTTTCCCTTCAGAATGGTAATATGCAACACAATCTGATTCATGCAAGAAATCAACCAACAAGGAACTAGGTTTTAAAAAGTTTGTACTTTGATTTACCCAGTGGTCCACCTAGATAAACAATCAGTTGGGAACTCTACTACATCTCTTCCTGCATTATCCATTTATCACTTGAAGGCAAGGAGAGAAGACCCGAGGCTTAATCTTATGGAAGGATGTAGCAGATGTGTAAAGCAGAGAATTCAGCACAGAACCTAATAAATTATGACTTCATTTTATGTTCAAAATCTAAATCTTGTTGAAGACTAAAAGCCTGCACTTTAATTAGACTTGTAGGAGTTGATAGTTTCCAGTACAAACAAAGAACTCTCATCTATCATGCCTCCAATAAACAAAGTGTAAGGTCCTTATCTACCCTTCCTCTTGTCGAATCATCTCAAGAGTGTGATCGAAATGCATATTTCAGTCAATACTTGGCTCATCACCATCGGAATCTTGCACTAAACAAAAATTACTCCTATGCTTCATGAGACTATATTGTGCGCCAGCTAATCTAATTTGGTGATAATATCCTGAAGTAAGTAAATCGTTACCATATGGCCCCAATCAACTTGCTCTATAAGAAGTCTGGTAGAAGGGCGTCCTACTCAGAAAATAGAAGAGTTCTCTTTAATTTAGCATTATTGAGTATGTTACACCAAAACAACGCTTTTTTTAAATTCAACATAAATCTTCAATTTTTAATATGAGTAACACAGCAGTTGAACTTAAAATGGTGTGTGAATCCATACACATTATAAAAATGATTATCATAATAGACCGATAACTTGCCTTCCCTTCAGCCATACGAGCTGACAAGGCACATTTCAGCCCAAGACGCCTAACCTTCTTTTGGAGCTTAATTGCATAACTTCGTCGCTTGGGGTCATGCATAGTAGCACCATGCCTAAACTGTTAAAGTACCCTTTCATTAATAACATGAAATAAATAAGCATCAGGCAATGAAAAATCATTATAGAACTCTAAATCACCTGTGGACCACGTAATGACCCATGTCTTGCTCGCCCAGTTCCCTTTTGTGGCCATGGTTTTCTCCCTGTGCCACTAGCTTCACTGATAGTTTTTGTTGAATGTGTATATGATGCGTGTCGTAAGTGTAACAAATTATTCAAGATATTTTTCACTAATTAACTGGTAATATAGCGGTAGTAAGGATCATTCTTATAGAAAGCTGTGTAATTGAGATGTTATTTAGATTAACAACTAAGAATTAATACTAAAAATGAGGTTTTGTAGATTAATTAACTAAATAAAAAGACAATAAAAGAAAGAGATGATTAGGGAGTCCTTCGTTGTTACCAAACGTTGACTGAATTAATATACTTATCTATTTTTCGTTAGAATCATTCGTCACCAACCATAGAATAGCAGGTACGCTAACCTATCCCCAAAACTCATTATTTTACCGGATAACAGGTATGCTTGGTCACCAGATTCTATCCAACTGAGCCGCCTTGAGGTACGCTTAGAAGTTGTAACTCGATCGAACGCTTTAAGATTTGTGAATTTAGGTTTGATCCTAGTAGTTAGACTCAGTACGCTCGGTCCACTTGCTAGTGTTGTCTTCACACACGATTGCTTCATAGAATCCCTCTGCAAGGTCTCACAATCTCTACTTGTGTAGGAGGTGATCAACAATCACGGATCGCTCAACTCTCTACTAGCAATAGAATGATCAATAGATTAATCTAGCGTTCACTCCAAAAGAAATCAATCATAAACTCTAGATAGAGTGAAAACAAACGATGATGATAATAACTTCAAACAAACTTGTATAACTAATAAAGTTTCACGATTAGAACATTGAATTCATCCTTAATCAACAAAAGAATTAGATACTCATATTACAAAGAAGAATGGTTTCCCTTAAAGGGGTAAACCCTAGGTTTAAGAAGTAGAATCGTAGTATCAGAGGTAAGATATTGTAGAGATTCCTTAATAGATGATATGATGTTTTGTTTGATCTTTAGATGTCTTCTTTTATAGCCTTCAATGCTTGGACCTCAAGTCTCCTCTCCTTCTAGGGTTTTGAATCCCATTAGAACTAAGTTTCCTTATTTTCAAGGGCTTGAAATTCTTTCGGGATCATGTTTTACTCGTTTTAGAAGTCCATAAACGTGTCAAGTAGTCCGCATACATCTGGGAATTGATCCCACGACCCAATCGTAACTAAATATGAGTTTTTTGGGGTGAAAGTCCGAGTCACTTACGTCTGGGCCATGCTAGGCATTCCTGGCCGTAACTGAGCCTGGATCATACTTCTTTCCTCCACCGTTTCGGCCATAATTTCCTCATACGACGTCCGATTAACCTCATTCTTTTTGTGTTGGTTTCGTCTCTTCGTCCTTTACGAGATGGTCTCTTCAAAATATTTCATCAAAATTGCTAACTTAGGTGTAATTTTCTTACCGTAAATATAGCTCTGACACTTCTTTTGCGAACTTTCTTCTTCTACGGCTGGGTTGAGATGATTTCCCAGCCGTAAATCTGACATAATTTTATTGTAACTCCCAGTTCTATGGCTAGCTTTCTATAAAGTCCTATCCCTAAGTAGATCCGAAACTTGGTCCTTTTCTTCGACTTGTTCTACGACTAGGTCGTGAGATCTTCCTAGTTGTAACCTCTTCTGAATATTCACTCCAAAAGTGTATATTCAGCTCTAGGTACTTCTTCTCATGCCGGAACGAACTCCTTTCCTCTTCTTAGCTCTATTCAACACCATTTCCATTGATTTCAGATGATTTTTTCACCTAATAAAACAAATAGAATAGAAAACAAAGTAATAACAAAATAATATGCAAGAATTATAACAAATAATTAGTATGGATTTGATAATATAAACATGTGAATTATGCACTTATCAGGACCCTGCACAAGATTACAGACTATAAGTAAAAAATGCACTGACATACAGTGAGGAAAATTCGTGAGCACACTGTTACTCCCCATGAACAGAAAATTGGCACCACATCTCCATTTTTAGCTATCAACAGTTCAAATTTATTGAAAAGGTTCACGGCATTGCAAGACAAGATTCATAGCAAAATCAAAATTATCTAATAGACTTAGAGAGTAATCACAGAGAAATGTCAGTATGTTAGAAAAAGGAGGAGATATTTACATGAAAAAGATTAACAAGACAGCGGTGCTAGACACACCGAACTTTCTCCTGAATTTTTTCCCAAATTTAAATCCAATAGATAAAGGGGAATGACTCTAGCATTGGGATTATGAATAGGCAGAATAAGTCCCATTCTCTCTTTCACAGTGTAGATTTTTTCGGGATGAAGTTTCGGTACCTTTGTCATTTTTATTAACAAAATAAGAACCAGCTCTGATCAAAAGTTGATGGAAAGAGCAACTCAACATAAACATGACAATAAAATACACCTGATTATATCATATGGTTTTGGATCTTTTACTACATTGTGCAATACAAAGTAATACCTGTCTTCTATTCTCTAGCTGCCATTTCACAACACGATGAACAATATCTTTCCTGATAGGAACATCGAAAACATCACCAGCCAGACGCATGAAGCCCTTCTCTTCGTTATGGAAATTTGTCAATGGAAATAAACAGTCCTGGTACAATCCGGAAACATAAATGAATTTTTGATGAATTAGAAAACATTTATTATTTAGTTTGTATATAGTCGAGAACTTGAAAAGAAAGTCGGGATATTTGAACAAGAAATATGCTATGGTTTTGATGGCCAAATGACCCGAATGTACACGTGAAAAAACAAATCAAGATGGTTTATTCTGTAACTTTTAGGCGTGGAATATGCTATAGTTTTGCATTTCTCTGAGAAATTTCAATGTTGCTGGAACTTGCGCACCGCCATTCGCAAATTTCTTTGTAAAGTTACTGACTCATAAAAGCACCGTTGGGGTTTAGTTTTTTTTTTTCCCTTACCTTGTTGGCGATCTGAGGTTAACACAGATTTATTCGATAACAGATTAGCTGGAATAGAACCCTCACATGATTGAGGAGTCAAAATCGTAGTAGAAAACCTTCTATTTGTGATAAAAGAAGAAATCATTCCCTACATAAATATACAGAAAAAAAAAAGGTGATATTCTTAAAACCCTAAAAAAATCATGAATTTTTCAGATTTACGAAATGATAAATGTAAGAAGGAATACCAAACCTTGCAAATTTGTGAAGAATCAAAAGCAGGACCTTTGAGTGTTGTTTAAAAGGGACACAAAAAAGAAGAATTATAAGAAATTAAGAATATTGAACACTGAATAAAGGTAGAGCCAAAAAAGAAAACCCATGCCGGAAGAAGATCGAAATGAAGATTTAGAGGAGGATTCAAAGCGAGAGAAAAAAGATGACAAAGAAGATCCAAGTGACTTTATAATCTTCCTGGAGAGAGCCATGGTCATTTTTTACGTCGTTTACAGATTTACAGAGCAACTCTAGCAGCCTCAAGCCTTCAGAAGCAACAACCACAAAACTGGTACCTGAACCCAATCGAACAACATATTATGAATTTGGGACAGCTTACTCTAAGTTGTGTTACAACGACACAAAGTGTTTTAAGGGAAGAATTACCAAAGACCCAGTGATACTTAATCATATTCAGGATTTCTCATCATCATATTGAAGAGAACGAAGAAAAAAAGCCAACGGCGAAAGAATAAGATCATTCTGATTTCATATGAAAAAGTATAAGAAAAACAAGTTCAGACTTTTCTCAGAGGGTCAAGCCATCGAGACAGACAATATTCTCGGAGGATCAAGCCATCGAGAAAAGAAAATCCAGAAAGAAATAATTTTCTCGGAAGGTCAAGCTATCGAGAAAATCAGAATTCTCGGAGGGTCGGGCCATCGAGGCATATACGAGAGCTAGGTATTTTTGACGGGTTTTTATGATATTTTTGAGTTTCCAAAACCTAGTATGATTGGGATTCGAGCACGGGCACCTCTATTTTTGGGAAACCTATTTAAGAGACAATTCACTTCTTTTTGGTATCTTTTATCACTAAGTTTACGTACAAGGAGAGAAGAAAATGAGCTTTTGGTTTTGGAGATTCTTCTACAAAAACTAGGGTTTGCTTTATTTTTCTACTTATTATTTTTCCATGGATTTTAAGAAATCCATGAGTAGCTAAACTATTCATATTGGTTAAGGATGTAGTCAGATATCATGAACAAGTCACTAACTTAATATATTAGTTTTATCATCTTAATCAAATCATTATTGTCGTGTTTTACTAATTATTATCGCCATATATGATTGTGTGAATGTTTGTTTAAGAGCGCTACTAAATAAGCATGAATGCATATCTATTTCTAGACTAGGGTTTTGAGATATGGAATTGTTGATGAACCTTGTCATTAGTAGCATATTGTGATTACCAATTGTATTCAAAACCTTTGTGTGATTGCATGTAGAAGTTTGACCTATGTTAAATAGATTACTTGTAGTACATCTATTGCATTGATTAGTCTAATTCATAGAGCTTAATGCTCTTGTATGATTAAACCTAATAGCATGTTGCATTAGGTTGTTTTTTGAGTAGTAATTGCATATTCATCGTTATGGTATGTGATGACATAAGGAATTTACCGGAGCTTGCTCTCGATGGGGCACTCTAGGACTCTTGATAATAAATGATTAAGTGATAACTTTAGTTATTAGTTAAAGTGTACGTCTTATGATTGAAGATGAACCCTTAACCAATACTTTCAACCTATTGATTCTCTTTATTCATTTTTTTTCTAGGATAATTAATATAATTACTTTAATTTCGAAACACAAAATCCCCCATATTACTTAAGTCTTCAAAGACAAATAACAACCCAGACCTCCCAGATAAACGAACTTGTTCTTATCATTATACTTTAATCCATATTTTGTGAGTGAAAGAACTTGAAATATTTTTGCTTGGCTGACAACCGACCAAATTTCGGCGTCGCTGCCAGGGAGGCATAACGAATTGTTATCTTGTTTTTGATTTCTTTTTTTGTTTTGTTTTTTAATTTCGTTTTAAGAATTGTGTTTCAGGTACTTTACTGAAAGATAAACCGAAAGAAGCAACGGATGATGCAAATCGTACATTCAAAGAACTAGCTTCTCACAAGATGGATACACATGAATGGTGTACTCAAACTATATCTAACTTCGAGATCAAGTCAGGGTTGATTCGAGAGCTTCCCAAATTCCATGGAATGACTAATGAAGATCCAAACAAGCATCTAATGGATTTCCATAACATGGTCATGGCCATGTTACCAATAGAGACTAATGCAGATGGATCTATGTTACAGGATTTTTCATTCGACTTAGTAAACACCGCTAAGAAATGGCTATACTATTTACCTGCTGGTAGTGTAACAACATAGAAAGGTTTGAAGAAACTCTTTTTAGAGAGGTATTTTCCTGCATCTAAGGCAACTCAAATTCATAAATAGATTTGTGGGATTAAACATATGGAAGGAGAAATATTGTATTAATGTTGGGAACGTTATAAGGTATTGGAGGCCATCTTCCCGCGTCATCAATTTGGTGACTCATTGATTATCCAGTATTTTTACGATGGTTTATTACCAGGTGACAAAAATCCCATTGACGCTGCAAGTGGTGGTGCTTTAATGAAAAAAACAATATCAAAGGATAAAAAATTAAACAAACTTGTTCTTATCATTATACTCTAATCCATATTTTGTGAGTGAAAGAACTTAAAATATTTTTGCTTGGCTGACAACCGGCCAAATTTTTGCGTTGCTGCCAGGGAGTCATAACGAATTGTTATCTTGTTTTTGATTTATTTATTTTTTTGTTTTGTTTTTTAATTTCGTTTTAAGAATTGTGTTTCAGGTACTTTACTGAAAGATAAACCGAAAGAAGCAACGGGTGATGCAAATCGTACATTCAGAGAACTAGCTTCTCACAAGCTGGATACACATGAATGGTGTACTCAAACTATATCTAAATTCGAGATCAAGTCAGGGTTGATTCGAGAGCTTCCCAAATTCCATGGAATGACTAACGAAGATCCAAACAAGCATCTAATGGATTTCCATAACATGGTCATGGCCATGCTACTAATAGATACTAATGCAGATGGATCTATGTTACATGATTTTTCATTCGCTTTAGTAAACACCGCTAAGAAATAGCTATACTATTTACCTGCTGGTAGTGTAACAACATAGAAAGGTTTGAAGAAACTCTTTTTAGATTCCTGCATCTAAGGCAACTCAAATTCATAAATAGATTTGTGGGATTAAACATATGGCAGGAGAAATATTGTATGAATGTTGGGAACGTTATAAGATATTGGTGGCCATCTTCCCGCGTCATCAATTTGGTGACTCATTGATTATCCAGT
>JAJJMC010005091.1:4300325-4312505 GCA_023531435.1 Papaver californicum
AGTGGTGGTGCTTTAATGAACAAAACAATATCAAAGGCTAAAAAATTAAACGAACTTGTTCTTATCATTATACTCTAATCCATATTTTGTGAGTGAAAGAACTTAAAATATTTTTGCTTGGCTGACAACCGGCCAAATTTTTGCGTTGCTGCCAGGGAGTCATAACGAATTGTTATCTTGTTTTTGATTTATTTATTTTTTTGTTTTGTTTTTTAATTTCGTTTTAAGAATTGTGTTTCAGGTACTTTACTGAAAGATAAACCGAAAGAAGCAACGGGTGATGCAAATCGTACATTCAGAGAACTAGCTTCTCACAAGCTGGATACACATGAATGGTGTACTCAAACTATATCTAAATTCGAGATCAAGTCAGGGTTGATTCGAGAGCTTCCCAAATTCCATGGAATGACTAACGAAGATCCAAACAAGCATCTAATGGATTTCCATAACATGGTCATGGCCATGCTACTAATAGATACTAATGCAGATGGATCTATGTTACATGATTTTTCATTCGCTTTAGTAAACACCGCTAAGAAATAGCTATACTATTTACCTGCTGGTAGTGTAACAACATAGAAAGGTTTGAAGAAACTCTTTTTAGATTCCTGCATCTAAGGCAACTCAAATTCATAAATAGATTTGTGGGATTAAACATATGGCAGGAGAAATATTGTATGAATGTTGGGAACGTTATAAGATATTGGTGGCCATCTTCCCGCGTCATCAATTTGGTGACTCATTGATTATCCAGTATTTTTACGATGGTTTATTACCAGGTGACAAAAATCTCATTGACGCTGCAAGTGGTGGTGCTTTAATGAACAAAACAATATCAAAGGCTAAAAAATTAAACGAACTTGTTCTTATCATTATACTCTAATCCATATTTTGTGAGTGAAAGAACTTGAAATATTTTTGCTTGGTTGAGAACCGGCCAAATTTTGGTGTCGCTGCCAGGGAGGCATAACGAATTGTTATCTTGTTTTTGATTTCTTTTTTTTTGTTTTGTTTTTAATTTCGTTTTAAGAATTGTGTTTCAGGTACTTTACTGAAAGATAAACCGAAAGAAGCAACGGGTGATGCAAATCGTACATTCAAAGAACTAGCTTCTCACAAGCTGGATACACATGAATGGTGTATTCAAACTATATCTAACTTCGAGATCAAGTCAGGGTTGATTCGAGAGCTTCCCAAATTCTATGGAATGACTAACGAAGATCCAAACAAGCATCTAATGGATTTCCATAACATGGTCATGGCCATGCTACCAATAGAGACTAATGCAGATGGATCTATGTTACAGGTTTTTTCATTCGCTTTAGTAAACACCGCTAAGAAATGGCTATACTATTTACCTGCTGGTAGTGTAACAACATAGAAAGGTATGAAGAAACTCTTTTTAGAGAGGTATTTTCCTGCATCTAAGGCAACTCAAATTCATAAATATATTTGTGGGATTAAAAATATGGCAGGAGAAATATTGTATTAATGTTGGGAACGTTATAAGATATTGGTGGCCATCTTCCTGCGTCATCAATTTGGTGACTCATTGATTATCCAGTATTTTTATGATGGTTTATTACCAGGTGACTAAAATCTCATTGACGCTGCAAGTGGTGGTGCTTTAATGAACAAAACAATATCAAAGGCTAAAAAATTGATCGAGAACATGGCATCAAATTCTCAACAATTATCAAGTTGCTTATCAGACCCATTTATCAAGAGAGTTAATCAAGTTGACGAGATGACTGAGCTACGTTAACAAGTAGGCAACCTGACAACAATTGTGCAACAAATTGCAATTGTGGTGGCATAACCATCACGTCAAGCTTATGAGCATGTGGAGCATGTCAATGCTCTATTCTCAAGCCAACAAATACAACAATGTGATCCTTAGTCCAACACCTATGATCAAGGATGTAGAGACCATCCACACTATAATTATGCTATCAAGAAAGTTACAGTTGCAGATCTTGTTCAGAACCGTTCTAGTGAGTTGCAACATCAAGTACAACAACCAAAAATAGCTCAAAACTCATAATCATCATATATGCTTACTTTGATGAAGACTTTAATCTCCGTGGTACAACTGAATCAACAACTATCAGATCTAAATCAGCAGAAAAATGATAATGTCAGTACTGAGTTGCGTACGCAGATATGTGTTATGGCTAGTGATATTAATCAGTCAAAGGCACAGGATAGTGAGAAAGTCCCATCTCAGACTCCTGTTAAACCAACATAAATTGTTAATACTACAACACTGAGAAGTAAAATACAAACTTTGCAACCAGAAATTAATGTCAAGGGTGATGAAAAGTCATTAAAAGATCCTACTAAGGAGGGAAAGCTCATAACTCCTCCGAAATACGTCCAGGTATAAAAAAAAGCCTCAATCTTATTTTCTACTTATATTCCTCCTCTACCTTTCCCTGGCAGGTTCGCTAAATCTAAGAAGGTAGAACACGATAAAGATATTTTGGACGTTTTTCACGAAAGTCCAAGTGAACATTCCTCTCATTGAAGCAATCAAACAAGTTCCTCGTTGCATGAAGTTCTTGAAGGATTTGTGCACTAATAAGCATAAATTAACCGGTAATGAAGTAATAAGTGTGGGGGAGAATGCTTCGGCCTTTCTTGAAGAGAAAAAACTTCCACCTAAATTAAAAGATCTTGGTAGCTTTACTATTCCATGCACAATTGATAAAACCAGGTTTACAAAAGTTTTCCTAGATTTAGGAGCATCTATTAATTTTGTTCCTGCTTCAATTTATAATGTTTTACATCGTGTTCATCTCAAAGAGACTGATATAGTTATTCAACTTGCCAATAGCTCTAATGTTTACCCGAAAGGGGTTGTAAAGGATGTTTTTGTGTAGGTAAAAGGACTAATATTTCCAGTGGACTTCTATGTTTTAGATGTGAGAGATGATAATTCATCCTCGTCTACACCTTTACTTCTGGGTAGACCATTTTTGAGCACTTCTAGAACGAAGATTGATGTCCATGAAGGCACCTTGAATATGGAGTTTGATAGAGAGGTGATAAGTTTCAGTATCTTTGAAGCAAATCGATGCCCAAGCAATGCTCAATCAAGTTTTCATGATGGCGTATTTGACGCAGGCTAAGGAGTGGCTAGAAATCTAAAGTTGGGCTGACGACGTTAAACCAAGCGCTAAATGGGAGGCAACCCATTGGTTTTGTATTTTTCTCTTATCTTTTTAGTTTTATTTTTCTTATCTTTTCATATCATATCATAGGATTTCCCACCTTGAGTTTTACGTTGGACGAATCAATTTACATTGAGGATAATATAATGTTTAAGTGTGGGGGAGTGGTTAAGCATTTAGATTCTTAATATTCGCTTTTGTAGGTAGAATTTTCAATCTTTTTGTACATATTTGCATGAAAACCTCCAACTTTTAGATATTATAGAGTCACTTAGTATACTTCTACCTAAGTATACATACAGATTTCTTACCAAAATAACTGAACTTAAAAGTAATAGAGAACGACATTTGGGTTGCTTAGTTGTTGAGAGGCTAGAGCTGACAAAAAGGGACTTCAACCGCCGGTAGAGAATATAGTAGTAGAGAATCTGATCATTCAATACCCATGAGTGAGGCACTAAACCTTCAATTCTTTGTACCTGTCTAAATTTTCCGTTTAGAGGGTTTCATCTGTGCAAATTCCCGGTAGAATAATGAGCTACCCAACTTCGCACCAATTTCAACACTACTTTTTGATCTCTTGAGTGTTATTTCTTTAATCATGAGGGTGTTATCATACTTGCTAACTCTATTTTGTAGTCTTGTTTTCAGTTGGCATCATTCTCCCGACAAAGCGGCAATAAAAACATATCATCATCAACAAGCGGAGCGACATCAAAATCACTAAGAAAGTTGAATACAATCAAGGTTTGCAAGCAACAAAAAGAGGAGTAAAATTTTATATCAAAAGTGAAGACAAATCAAAGTGAAGAGGAAGAGAAGTAAAAGATGTGAGTTTTTGAAGTTTATACGATATCAAGGCAATACGAGTTGTTATGAATCAGGTGCTTAAGTCATTTCCTCATGGCCATGTTAATTTAAGTTTTACTATTTTTGTAGTTGTTATCTTTTTGTAACAATTTTATTTAAAAAAATTATTTTAATTTCATAGTTAGCATGTTATTTCATTAGTTAAGTCCATGATAATGAAGAAATATATAAAGAAGTTTCAAGCAACAGGAATTTGAGGAAAAGAGTTATAAGTTGTCGAAGTTCTACAAAGTTCAAAAGTTTATCGTCAACAGTTGAAGACCAAAGAAGAAGATGTTTCTATTTGCTGTGAGAGTAGTGTTGATTGTGAATCGGTGAGAAGGTAAGTAAGCGTTCCCATCCTTGCATAGTGGTTGATTTCCTTTCGTAGAGATTATCAGAGAAATAAAAAAAAAGGTTCTTTTTCGTCCCACGTTTCTATGGGATAACATATTCATTTAATTCGGAAGGTTACTTTTCCTTCCCACCATTCAACGTGTGCATGATTTCTATCTTCACTCCTTCCTGCACACATGAGAACCATAGAGTGCCTCTTTTGATTGCAAATTCATAAGACCATATTGGTGAGGCAGAATTCGAAACATTCGATAGCTCTCGAACCTGGATTCTTTTATATGGTGGTTCTCTCCTAACTCAAGGGCTAAGTATGAGAATTTTTTTTCTTTGATACTTCTAACTTCTTATTGTTAGTGTGCAGAAACTTTATGTCTTCGTAGATCTTTGGATGCATGTGCAATGGAATTTTTGAAAGTTGGAATATAGGTTTTGTGGGTATACCTCTTGTAAACCCTCATGAGACTATAACTTGTCCACTAGGGACACCTAGGGGTTTAAAGGCTTGTTACACATGTTAAGTATAACTCTATCCTCAACGAAAGGGAGTTGTTGTATTTTAGTTTAGTTAGGTTAGTTTGGATTTGTAGTTTGCTCGAGGACTAGCAAAAGGAAAGTGTGGGGGGAATTTGATAAGTGCATAATTTACATGTTTTGAGTATCATTTTCTTACGCTTATTTGCTAGATTTCATGTGAATTACCTTGTATTATTAACTTTTGTATTTTATGTCTTTTGTAGGTTACATCTCTTAAAGAAGTGGAAACGAAGTATTATAAGGGAAAAATTTCCAAAGACCCAGTGGTACTCGGTCATATTCAGGATTTCTCATCATCATATTGAAGAGAGCGAAGAAAAGAAGCCAACGGCGAAAGAATGATATCATTCCGATTTTATATGAAGAAGTATAAGAAAAACAAGTTCAGACTTTTCTCGGAGGGTCAAGCCATCGAGATAGACAATATTCTCGGAGGATCAAGCCATCGAGAAAAGAAAATCCAGAAAGAAATAATTTTCTCGGAAGGTCAACCTATCTAGAAAATCAGAATTCTCGGAGGGTCGGGCCATCGAGGCATATACGAGAGCTAGGTATTTTTGATGAGTTTTTATGATATTTTTGAGTTTCCAAAACCTAGTATGATTGGGATTCGAGCACGGGCACCTCTATTTTTGGGAAACCTATTTAAGAGACAATTCACTTCTTTTTGGTATCTTTTATCACTAAGTTTACATACAAGGAGAGAAGAAAATGAGCTTTTGGTTTTGGAGATTCTTCTACAAAAACTAGGGTTTGCTTTATTTTTCTATGGATTTTAAGAAATCCATGAGTAGCTAAACTATTCATATTGGTTAAGGATGTAGTCTGATATCATGAACATGTCACTAAATTAATATATTAGTTTTATCATCTTAATCAAATCATTATTTTCTTGTTCTGCTAATTATTATCGCCATATATGATTGTGTAGATGTTTGTTTAAGAGCGCTACTAAATAAGCATGAATGTATATCTATTGATAGACTAGGGTTTTGAGATACAGAATTGTTGTGAACCTTGTCATTAGTAGCATATTGTGATTACCAATTGTATTCAAAACCTTTGTGTGATTGCATGTAGAAGCTTGACCTATGTTAAATAGATTACTTTTAGTACATTTATTGCGTTGATTAGTCTAATTCATAGAACTTAATGCTCTTGTAGGATTAAACCTAATTGCCCATTGCATTAGGTTGTTCTTTGAGTAGTAATTGCATATTCATCGTTATGGTATGTGATTACCTAAGGAATTTACCTGAGTATGCTCTCGACGGGGTACTCTAGGACTCTTGATAATGAATGATTAAGTGATAACCTTAGTTATTAATTAAAGTGCATATCTTATGATTGAAGATGAACCCTTAACCAATACTCTCAACCTATTGATTCTCTTTATTCAATTTTTGCTAGCATAATTAATATAATTACTTTAGTCTCGAAACACCAAATCCCCCTGTTACTTAAGTCTTCAAAGACGAATAACAACCCATACCTCTCAGAGGAACGAACTTGTTCTTATCATTATACTCTAATCCATATTTTGTGAATGGAAAAACTTGAAATATTTTTGCTTGGATGACAACCGACCAAGGGTCACTTACGGTTGGATAATGTTCTGGAGCTACCGGTGACCATGAATTTTAATTTGCGTGTTTTATGGTTTGGTTTTTTCAATGACGTACGAGCCGTAAATGACCTTGACTTGAGTTTTTCATCTATTTGTACCATAAATCACTTAACAATAAAAAAGAAACTACAAGTCATTCATTCAAGCTAATTTATCATATTCATAATAAAAGAAATAATAAAAACAAAGGCAGTATATCCGTTCAAATCCATAACCAACCACACTACGACAAAGTATTAGATAGCAAAAGATGAAACACTAAGGTTCAAGAAAGTCCGTAACTCATTCATTCACTACGACCAACATTCTTTTGAACGTCCTCGCTAGATGGTGATAAATATCCAGGACTCCTCTTTGAACACTTTCGTTGGTCAGTGATAAGTGCATATTTTACATATTTAGAGTGTCAATTTCACGCTAGTATTTGCTACATTTCTTGTGAATTATTGTATAGTACGCTTGTTTTGTTGTTTATGTCTTTTATTAGGTGAATCATCCAAAAAAGAGCTACAAAGTGTTAGAATGTGTGAGAAAACAAATGCTACGAGTGAAGAAGGGCCAAAGACCATGTGGAACTTGTCCAAATCCAGGATTTCTTGTCATCATATCGTAGGGGACGAGGAAAAAAAAGAATGAAGTCATTTTGACTTCAAATGAGAAAATTATGGGCGAAAAAAGGATCTAGACTTGTCGGCTCCCCGGAATGGACAATTCAAGAAGAGTTTAATGGAATTTATAAAGGCACCAACCTTTCTTACTCAGGGATGCCTTATTTTGAATAGTTATACGAGCACCAACTCTTCTACTCAGGGCAGACACCTTCTTCTTCCAAATTCAAAAATAACAGAAAATTAGGGTTTGCTATCAATGGTGGTTTCGTTTATCTGATTAGTGAGGAAAATGGCTCGAGTGTTGTTATTTAGACTGTTGGATAATTCATGGAAGTTAATGATTTCAATGATTGTTGGAGATATAAAAAAGGTTAATTGGAAATAATTTTAGTGAGACGAAGTGATGCATTGATGGTGATTAACGGAACTATTAAGAAGATTTGGTGGTTTGAAAAAGAGAAATCGAGTCCATGGCTTTCTGATTGGTTGTGGTCGACAGTGAAGATGAAGAGAGCTCGAGGATATGGTCGAGGCTGTGATAAACTCGAGATTTGGGTGTTTTATGGAAGAGGTAATCGAGATTGAGGCAGTGAATGGCAATTTGAACCTGTAACGGCGAAGATGAAGCTTGCTCAAGCCTGTGATGAATTTGGGATATATCTGTGGAAAATTTTGATGGCTCGGTGATGGAAGATGTATTTGGGTTTTAGTTGCTGCCATTTATGGTAGTAATGTGAGCCTGTGATGATGAACTATTGAAAGTGAGATATGGGTTGATCGAGAATTCAGGTAGTTTAGAACTGTAATGACAGTTGAGTCGATAAAGGTGACACTGATGATAGAAGAAAATGGAGTTGTTGCTGCTATTATTATGACTGTGATTCGAGTGAATCAGTAATGACTATGATTGATATTACCAGTTAGATGAATTTGGAGATGGAGTGTCGTTGTTGGGTAAATATGGCAGAGAAGATGGTTTGATGAACTGGTGGAAGCGAGATTAAGAATGGTGATGGAAGCTGTGGTGTTGAGCTTGATCTGTGTGATGGAAGAGATGTTGGTATTCTTGGTGAATTTGAGGATTAAAGGAAACAGAACTTGAGTTTGAGATGGAAATGGTGACCGTGAATGATGATTGATCTCAAAATGTGGTAAGGTTGTTGAGATAATTGTAGTGACTTGAGTTTGATGAAATGGCAGTTGGTGAATCAAGTTTAGATGGTTGATGGGGTTCTTCACGTGAATTATGAGTTGTTGGTGATTAATGGAGGGGATGATGATTTATATTTGAGATGTTGATGGCAGTGGCAATGATGGTTCGATTAATCAGGGAATTGAAGATGAAATTGAAACTCGAGTTGAATAGATGGAGTTGTTGTGGTTGAGAAAGTCAGGTTTGGTGAGTGATAGACACATTTTTGTGTTTGATTTGTCTCAATTCTTTATATTGATAGTGATCGATTGTGTATTAATTGTGTTATTTTATGTATTTGTAGGTATTTTGGGAAATAAATAATTATGGAAAAATCGGCTCGAAAAGTTATAAAGGCACCCAAGAAATAGCTAAAGGAACCCAAATTGTTAAAGGCACTCATACAATGGATAAAGGAACCCACCCTCTTCCCAAATTTGAAAAGAGTTTTTGGACGGGAAAATTTACTATGAAGATATCAAATGATATTTTTGGGTTAACTTCAAGAATTTAAAGCAGGATATACTCTTTCCTTATTAAGGGAAGAGTTCTACAAGAAGAAAACTCTCAATTTGTTGTGGTTTGCCGAATAAAAATGGAAAGAGAAATATTATGTGAGTTTTTATTCACGAGTTAAAACTAGGAAACATATTTTTCTCTCATATTGTAATAGAAGAATAACATCAACAGAAAGGAAACAACCCAAGAGATCATCGAGAATTAACTGCCGAGAGGAAGAAAAAAATTCCCGATAATGTGATTGGACGAGTTGTGGGTGTTTAGTTATGAATAGAGGAGTTGTGGTAGAGATTTGGGGGTTGGCTTCGGCCAGAAAGCTAAAAAAAAAAACAATCAAAAATTCTGCATGTGAAGAAGATGAAGAAATTGTTGCTAAAAGGTTGAAGAAACCGTCCCAATAGATGTAAAATTCCGTGGCCAGAAATTTTATATTCAGCGCTTTTGTAACCGCTAGAAACAATGATCTTTTCTTCTCTGCAATAGTTATATCCGTAGCAAATTCTCTGCGTCAATTTTTCTTCTTCATTTTAGACACTTTGTGAGCTATGTATCCATCATTTGAGAGAGTGTTTTCTAAGATGAGCTAAACCCCATTGTTGAGGCTTCGGAAGAAGCCATTTTAAATACCGCTCTCAATGAACTTAAGACACATTTAGATGAAATTGAAGAAGAAGAACGATTAGTTGTTGATATTGCTCAAAATGAACATAACTGCCAAAATAATGTTTCCAATTTGACCCTTGATAACAATGATGAATATTTACCTAACTTAGAGGACGGGGTTAGAATAGATGACACTACATATTTATATAAGGTTCAATCATCTTCATATTATTATGATGATGAGGAAATGTTGATGAGGAAATTGAAATCCGTAGTCATAATGATGAGGAAATTTTTACAACAATTGAGCTTCACGATAATAATGATGTTTCTAGTTCGAATCCCAATAATATTGATGATTATTTTCCAATTCAAGAGGAAAAGGATTTAACTAGATACGCCATTGTTATAAACGGTGAAATATTTCCTTGTTATTATGACAACGATGATGGCTTAGAGGAACGAGTTTATCCCGAGACTAGTGTTTTAGAGTCTAACGATTCAAAGACCATAGTCCCTGACGAAGATGATAGACTCGTAGAGATTTTAAATGTGAGTAAGGATACACCACCTGCTTATGACTTAGAAGAATCAATTGACCATTTTCAGGAATCTGATGATCTAGAAATTAGGGAAATTGTGACTAGTCTATCTAGAGACACCCAAAATTCTAAGTTTGGGGGTGATTATCATTCTCCCTATGCTTTATCTTTAACTCTTAGAAAGATCCCCCACTTGGGACTTGACATTTGTGCCTTTACCATTTTAAGAGATTATCTTCAAGAACTGTTTCCCGAACCGAATGATGTCCATACAGAAGTTCAGGCGTCAGAAACCCATCATATGGTCGATGTGGTCACCCAGGCGATAATACCATAATTGACTTTTTGGTCCCACCAAAATTTTATTTACCAAATGTGGGAATGTTTCAACTTCAAATGTGTCAATTTTTAATTTTTGAAACTAACTCAGATTATTTTAGAAAGTTTAAATTGACACATTTTCATGAGACTGACCACCACTCTCATATGCTCCATTATGGTTAACTTTATAAGTCAAATCTGATTGACTTCAAGGATCCACAATTATTCAGATTATTATTGTATGATTCGTAAATTGTTACTAATCCTTTCTTGGTCTGGCTGAAGACTTTAAACTTAGTGCTCTATAGGAGGAAACCCATATGCTCTTGGTACACGGTGATGGTAACTTCTTTACCTATCTCTTTCATTACTTTGCTCAGTATTTCTCCTTGTTCATGCTTTTACTCATTTATCTTTAGAACATCGAGGATAATGTTCAATTTAAGTTTGGAGGTAAGGGATATTTTTTTTAAAAAAAAAATAGTTGTACCAAAAACTCCAAAATTTATAGACCTGTGAACAATTCAGGATGACACTAATCATTCTAGGTAGAAGGAAACAAAATTCTTGTCTATAGGAGTTGGCGTGCCCAGCTAAATGGTATATTAGTAAAAGGACAAAGCTCAGGTGTTAGAAATAACATGATAGTCGTCACCATGTCATGATTTGTTTTTGTTTTGCAAATTTTTGTGTTTTTCTAAGTGATTTAATGGGGCACTAGTATCACCTTGTTGTCGCATCTAGGATGAAATAAAATGATTGAGATCAAGCCCCATTATTTTAATTGAGCTTGACAAAAAAAAAAGACAATTGGATATCAATATGTGTGTATTCTCCCTGTCTCCATCGCCTAAGCAAGCGTGGAACGCATGATCCATGAGAACTATCATGTAATCTGCTGAAAAGGAGCATGCGCTTAGATTTAAAAGATATAATCATGTTGTCGGAAAAAAATAATTAATTATTATATATATTTAAATAATCGATCGCTGGGGCCCTTTTGTATACCAGCCGAGTTGATACTAGAATTAGGATTCAGACCAGTGGGTGCGTATCTCAATCCATTAGGGTTCATCTTGACATGATGTTTATATAGATATTCTGGAAAACACCGTTCACCTTAATCAACATGCACACAATTCTATCTCCATATCCATCTTCTTAATATATTCATGTGATTGTGGTTTTTTTAAATTCCGAGTATCGTGGCCCATTATACGACTTTATGAGTAGTTCTTTGTTTTCTTATATATGAATTTTAGTACGCTTGAGTAAAAACTCGTATACAATAGTTGGACTCATATAGGGTAATGATTCCCATAGCCAAAGAATTTAGTAGTCACCTAAATAGCATGTTTAGTGTCTACCCTCAATCGTTCACAAGTAGTTAGAGTTTGGAGTAAAGGTTTTGTGGGTATATCTCTTGTAAACCCTCAAGAGATAAAACTCATCCACTAGGGACACCTAGGGGTTTAAATGCTTGTTGCACACGCTAAGTGCAATCGTGATGCCTGCGAAAGTGAGTTATGACCTTTTGGAGCTATGTATCCATCATTTGATAAAGTGTTTGATATGATGAGCTAAACCCCATTGATGAAACTTCGGAGGAAGCCATTTTTCTAATAAATATGTTGTAATTTTTATTTTATTAATTTCTACGAATCTTTTCATGATTAGTTGCATTGAATTAAAAATTGATTAAATTATTTTGATTAATTAGTTGTGTTTTCTCTTGATGGTGCATGCTTGGTCTATGGATTTTTTATGATTCATGCTTGCGATTAACAACTAATATTTTGAAAATATAATATTGGCAATACTTTAGAATCACTTTGAACGTAAGAATTGCAGA
>JAJJMC010005091.1:4312515-4344450 GCA_023531435.1 Papaver californicum
GAACGTAAGAATTGCAGAAAATTGTTTTTAACCGAATCACATAAATTAGTTAGTGGTGGAATCCTTTTTCTCGGCTCTTTCTATAGTATTGCTACCATATTTTCTATATATTTGCTAGATTAAAAGTAGAATGAGGTCTAAAATCAATATCAACAAGTCTGAGTAACGAACTCTTTAAACCACTCGTCTACAAATCACATCAATTTTTGACGCTGCCGACGCGGACTTGTTTTTAGGTAGGGTTTTAGATTTTTTTTTAGCTTTAGTTTTTAATTAGTTTAGGGTTTTTGTTTTTATTTTTATTTTTATTTTTTGTTAAATTTTACTTGGGTATTTTTTTTACCTTTGTTGTGCAGATAAAGTTCTGCAATTTATTGTAGAAATTGCCTACCATCTATAATTGAGTCTTCACAAGTCCGAGTGAACGATCTTCTTACCACTTGTATATAAAACATATCAGTGACATATTCTCGGCTTGAAGATAAATATAGAGGGAATTTTAGGAAAAATCAGGAAGAATTATTTTTCACGGAGGGACAACCCATTCGAGACACAAACGAGAAAATAATGAAAAAGTCAGGAAGAAAAGAATTTCTCGACGGCCATACCAATGCAATCAAGACCAATCGAGGGAACTAGGTGAAGAATAAAATTGAGTTAGGCTCGCAGTCGACCGAAACTGACAAGCCAAATACTAAATGGGATGGATTTTATTTTGTATGCGAGGACCAATAGCAATCATTTTCACGAGCAAGCTTTGGGACGTGACCTATTTTGGAGTCTGACAAGTTTTGGATATCTATTTCTATCGGGATTCGAGCGCGATAACTTCTACAACTTGGGTTATCTATTTAAGAGACTTTTCCGATTATTTTTGGGGATCTCTACATACTTCTATACACATATAATTTGGAGACCTAGGTTTTACACAACAAAGAGGAAGAGATATTTATTTCATATTCTAGGGTTTACCCCTTTAGGGGGAAACCATGTTATTTCTTCTTCTTTCTTGTATCAAGGGTAGCTAGTTCTTCTTTTTTCCACTAAATCTAGGGTTTATAATTGATTTTCTAGATTATTCAAGTGATCAATTGGATTAATCTATTCACCAGTTTAATGCTAGTCAAGAGTTGTGAGATAAGTGTAATAATCGAACACCTCCTACACAAGTAGCAATCGCGAGACCTTGCAGAGGGATTTCGTGTTGAAATTGCGAGTGAAGACAAAACTAGCAAGTGGACCTTGATCTAAGAGTTTAACTATTGGGATCAACCTAAATTTACAAAGCTTAAAGATTTCGATTGGGTTACACCTTGAGTGATCTACTACTTTGTGGTTCATACGAATAGAATCTGGTAGTTGAGAGCTTCTGTATCCAGTGATAAAAGGATTTTTGGGGATAACACTAATCTAGCTGCTATTCTACGGTTGGTGATGAATGATTCCGACAAAAGATAGATAAATATACTACTTGAGTCAACTTTTGGTAACGACGAATGACTCCCTAATCATTTTTTCTTCTTATGAATAATTTTTTTTTTTGTTTTAAATAACCAATCCCCCTTTAGTATTGTTTTTGTTCTTAGTTGCTATTCTAAATAACATCCCAATTACATAGCTCTTTGTGAGAACGGTCCTTACTACCGTCATATTACTAGTTAATTATTGGAAAATATCTTGATTAATTTGTTGGACTTACGACATGCATCAGTCAGGTTTAGCTATCTCTTTAAGCCCCTGTAGAAGTCTCTTTGTTTTTCAACACTCAACAACTCCCAAGCGTCAATGGAATAGCTTAAGTCCTTGACCAACCACTTTGCTCCTAAAAATGTTTAAAACAAGCAAAAATTGAGGAAAAATTAGTTTCACAAGTATATTTACGGTTAGGATAAACTACACAACCCAATTGTAACTAGGTTTACAGTTGAGATTGTTATCATTTCCCAACCATAAGAATGGCATAAATACCCAATTACTTTAAAATTCAGATTAACTTACGTCTAGGAAAACAAACCATAAAGAACCATTTACGGTTGGGAGTTCATATTTTACCAACCTTAAAATAAATCTATGACTGGGAGTTCATCTTTTCCCTACCGTAATGAATAATTTACAATTAGGAAATGTGGTCATCCTAACCGTATATAGTTCAGAAAAAACAATTGAAACCCTAACTTAATCAATCAAACCAATTTTTTTAATAAAAACCTAATATAAACGATGGGTTTTTCAATTGTTTCATAATAGCATATATTTCGATAGGATCCACTGGTGATTGAACTTTTTCATTCACCAAATCTTTATTCTGTGGATCAACAACGAAGGAGGTTCCAGATTCAGTTGATAATGAATTCAAACCAATTCGGCCTGATCTTGTAACTTTTGACTGTTCATCTTGAGAATCAACATGAAGTTTTTTGATAAATGCAGTGATAATCGATGAAGATTTTGGATGGTTTAGTTTTTTTTTAGATTTTAGAAGAACAAGAGAAAAAGAGAGGAGTTTGATTTAGTTTTTGTTTTGTTTTTTAGATTTGAATTAGATTTAGGTTATTATGAAGGATAGTAATGTAATAATACTAATCAAAGGGTATTTTTGACTTATGGTAAAGATTAGGTCCCTCCATATCCTTATTCTGAACATTTTAATCCATTGAAGCCCTCAAAAGTTTGGGGCTGCAGCCCCATCAATAGGGGTTCTAATTATTTTGTTTCCCACTATACAAAATTTTATTTAGGCAGTGCCCTAAGCTAAACAATGCGTATCTATTGGAAATCACATAACCAACATTGGATAGGTCGGTTATGTTAGAATTAACCAATTGTGAATCGTGTTCTTGAGTTTTGAAAAACTAATTACTATTAGCTAGGTTGTGAATCTTGGACCTTGCCGATTGTAAAATTTGTTCATCGTTTTTGAGTAGCACATTATAATAGGCTAGGTTAGATTAAGGTTGTCAATAGGTCCGGTTCCTCCCAAGTACCATACTATCCGGAACTGGGTCCGATTATCTTTTCCAGTTTCGGGGTTGTTTTTAAATTAGTGGACCTAAAACCGGACTCAATTAGACAGTCGGGTATCCACCACTTCCTGATGTCAAGCGAGTATTTCATGTTCATTTTCACACTTTTACTAAAGTTTAAATATAAACTTTAATACTTTCATAAAAATCTCCAAAGTTATACAATGTAACAAATCAAAGGTCCCAAACACATAAGAATTTTATTAAAACAATACATGAGAAAAAAAATGAATGTAAAAGAATGTTTAAGTCTGATTGTTTAGGACTAAGGGATACCCCAATCATCTCATAAAAAACTAAGGACGATAGTTATGGGTAAGATCAAACATATTCAGAGTCTAACTGAATTTTATTTCTAAAGAAGTGAAACCCTAGATTTTATAATGTCGTCGCCATCACCCATGACCAAAACTTTAACCACCTCCATTGAAAACCTTACTTGCGATTTCTTATTCAAGCTTACCTTTTCCCAAAACTTGAAAATATATCGTACACAACACCATTACCAACAACTTCTCGTCATTAGTAAATAGTGGTTCCAACCCTTGTTAACACTTACAAACAAAAAAGCTGCGAGCTTAAGCTTGAGACTTTGGTACTTGTCATTGCACTATGTCAATGGTGTTAGAACTTTGATAAAAAGGTGTGAGCTTAAGCTTGAGACCTGGAAAATTTAGACACAAGTTAAAACAAAGGAAATAAAAGAGGAAAATGATTAGAATGATTCGTAAAGATAGAGGAAAGTGAGATCGTTAGAGCAATGCTCAGTTGAACCCACAAGTGATGGTATGTCAAACTTTTTGTAAATGTCATCTCTTAGATGACCAAAATTATATATTGGTTTGAGCTACTAAGGTCAGTTTCGTGCTAGGATCAAATTAGGTAGTCGAGTCTCAGAATTCATTTAAATCCCTTGAAGATTGAAGACCGAAGATCACACGAAGACATCGACGAGAAATTCATCAATAGAGGTAAGTGAAGACTGATTTCTTTTGAAATCTTGTTTATTTTACATTTTCATCTATCGAAATAAAGTACTCACCCTTTGGAATAATACATATGACGGTAAATATACGTTTGTGTATACATCAAAGGACAATTGAGCCTAAGACTTTAGTGAGAATGACCATTGACCTTGAAAAGGGTCTTATATTGTAAAGAATGAAACTGCTTTCAAATAGGCCAACACTCTTGAAACTATTTTCCAGTGTTTAATTCTTGGATTACTTAAGAAACGATATAACACTTCCACAACTTTGGCTATGTTTGGTCATACATAAGACTTCCAATAATATTGGAAAACTCAAGTTTCCCATAAGTTCGTTCAATGTTCTTCATTAAATTGATATTAGAAACTAAAGGAGTAATGATTGGGATGTCATCGAAATATAATGACCATACTTTTTGAGAAATTTCTCAAATTAATGAGATTGGGTTAAAGCCAACTCATCACCCTTCATTAGGATTTTAATTCTTAGGATCACGTCAACCTCTCTTAAATCTTTTATATCAAAGTTAAAACTAAGAAACTTTTTTGTTTCTTCCCACGAGATATGTTACATCCAAAAATAAGCATATCATCAACATAAAAGAAGAGAATTATACATCCAAAACTATCATGCTTGCATAGATCCATTTATCAACATCATTATTAACAAAGTCATATGACAACGCTACTTTGTCAAACTTTTCATGCCATTGCATATGAGCTTTCTTCAAACCATAAAGAGATTTTACTAACTTTCAAACCTTTTTTTCTTGGCCTGGTAAGATGAAACCTTCAGTTTGTTCCATATATATGACTTCTTTTAAATCACCATTTATAAAAGCATTTTTTACATCCTTTTGATGTATAAATAACTTGTGAATAGATGCAAGTGCAATTATAGGCTTAGCACTAAGAAATAAGTCACAGGTGATCCAAGTACCGTTTGACAAAATTAAATTCTTCTCATCATTGATAGCCTCTTTCCATATAGTAGCATATATGGAACTCATAGCCTCAGAGTAAGTTTTAGGATCATCATCAAGATGCATAACATACTTAGTCATGTTAACAATAACATTATTATTACCCTCTATAAGATATGTTATACATCCTGGACCATAATCTTTCTCTATTTTTGTTTTATTACTCATTTTAGGTTCAATATATTTACTATGAACTGAAATATCATCTTCATTTTAAGTAGGAGCAAAATGCTCATCATTGTTATTAGTCACAACAGGTTCTAGACTAGGGGGGTTGATTTTGGGAACTAAATACATCTACGGATTCTATAATCTCAAAAGTTTCAAGGATTAAAAATCTATAAGTGAATTTGTTAAGTGAATAACTTACAAAAGCACATTTGTAAGCCATATTTCCTAACTTTAATCTTTCAGGATCCAGCTTTCTAACATATGCTAAACAACCTCAGACCTTAAGTATTTTCAAATTTGGTTTTCTGTTAAAGGAAAATTCATAAGGAGAAACATTATTCTGCTTCAAAGGAACTTTACTTAAAATAAAGCATGTAGACAACATAGCTTCACCCCCACATAAGAATTAAAAAAATTAAAACTAATAAGAATAATATTAACCATCTCTACTAAAGTTATAATTTTCCTTTTAGCAATACCTTTTTGTTAAAGCACATATGGTGCAATAAATTGATGAACTAAACCATGCTCTTGAAAAAATAATTTAAATTCATTAAGATAATATTTTCCACCACGCTTAGTTGATTAGAACGTAAATATTTATTTTCCGTCCTTATTGTGTCTCTACTTCTACTTTGTATATTTAAAAATATAGAAGACATCATCCTTAGATTTCATCAAGTAAGTATAACCATACCTAGTATAACCATCAATAAAAGTGACATAATATTTTTTCCACCACGAGTCACATAACTCTTCAAGTCACCAACATCACTATGCACTAATTTAAACAAGACAAAATTTCTTACTACAAATTTATAGATATTCTATGTATTTTTTTTTTGCACACAGATTTAACATTGGGAAATATTATCAAAACATGTCCTAATCTACCAAGCATCACCATTAATTATTAAACTAAGCTTAATCATCCCGCTACAAAAGTATCAATGTCCAACATTCGTTTTTGTACAATACAAACTTATCAAACTCATAAGTCACCTTGCATCAAGCCTTATTTACAAGGACTGATGAAACAAGGTTTTTCACAATGCAAGGGACATGTAACACATTAGTAAGAGTAACGATATTTCCCGAAGTAAACAGGAGTTCAACAATGCATTTGCCAATCACTGTACCGCTTTGTTTGCAGAAGTAACTTCGTTTTCTTTTTCAATAACCGGTTTGTATGTCTTGTAAAGATTTGTATCCTTACAGATATGAATGGTTGAATCTGTATCATACTACCATCCACTAGTATGATCAGAAACAACATCGGAAACTTGCATTATACACATAAGTTTGACATTCTCATCAACCACATTCACTTCGTTTTTCTTTTGTTTCTTCTTAACGAAAGTCACAGGCATAGTGGACGGTTTTCTTACAGAAGTAGAATCTTCATTTTATCTTTCCTATTGGGATATTTTCTTTTTAACTGGTATCATTATTAGGTTTTAAAGAATTTTATGTTTTAGATTCTTCCACACTATTAACCTTACAATAATTTTTAGTTTGCTGACTATCCTTAATTTCTTGTTTACAAGAGTCTTCCTCTATGCGAATATGATGTTGTAAACTTTCTAAGTCATAGTCAGTTTCAACATGTGTAACATTCCACGAAGGGGGAAGACGAGAGATAATAAAATGAAGATACAAGACCAATTCCAGCATCAATAGGATAATTAACAATGAGTAGAACTTCACTGACCTGGGCAATAATTGACTTACTGTCAACCATTTTAAAGTGCATAAAGTTGCAAATCATGAATTTCTTGTTGCTTGCTTCAAAAATCTTGTATTTGTTATCAAATGTAGTCTATAATTCCTTTGCACTCGCAATACTTCGATGAGCATTGTAAACACCAGACTCCAAAGCATTCAGAATATGACAACGACACATGAAATCATTTTTCTGACATTTCCTTCGTTTGGCCTTCATTTCATTAGTGCCTTTCTCAATTGCAACGAGAATTTTCCCGAAACCATCTTCAAGAATATACCGCAACTTGATAGTAATCTGGAAAAAATTACCGTCTCTTGCCAACAAGTAAAATTCTCACCATCAAGACGTTCTAAGCGATTTAAAGTCTGGTTCATGGATTGCAGAGATGGTACAGTAAGGTTGAAGTTTCACTCTATATTATCGAAAGTATCCGTTGAGAACTGTTGAAAATTGGTACTTGAAAAGATGATACACAAACAAGAAATTGTTAAGCACCGACTTCAAGGCCTTTCGATTATTTTCGACAAATATTTGGACCTTTCCCAAATAATTTGATGAACACAATAGACCAAGGAACTATTGCCTTCGGGATACAATGATGTCCTAATAACGTAACTGAATTAAAGGTTTATACTCCCTTGATCCAGCCAAAAATAGACAATAGAAATTTCTGATGATGCTTGGAGGAAAAAAAAAACAAAAATTTTAATTGTAATAAAATAAGAGAGCATCTTTACTATTTATAAGAGGATTTATGTCCAATTAAAATTCTTCTTCGTCTTTAACAGATACCTCTAAGGAGTGTCAATGGTGGATTATTAGACGCGTCTATTTAAATGTAAACTAAGTTTTCAAATTAAAACCCCATGTACTATACCCCTCTCCACAAGATTTCCTTGGACGAGACCCTGTTTGAAACTATCATCGTAGCGGTAAATATATTTAAAAATATCCAACAAAGAGTGCCAAGACGTTTTTTCCCCAAGTGGAAATATGGTATTTTGGGCTTTGTGGTCGTCATAAAAATCATCCCAGATGATGAGTACCATACATTCGTTAGCAGCATTTGTGAAGTCCAAAGTGAATGGTAGAGATGCGGATTCCTTACAGTTCCAGAAATAAGTTAAGGGAGGACCTAGCAAATTCACGTGTCATCTCACTCGTCGCATATTCATTTCCCACTTGGCATATCCTTGTCCGAAAAACCTTTAGTAGTTTAACTAGGTTTTCTGCTTTGTTACAAAGAAAAAGAATCTGACGTATATCCAGTTCAGGTCGGTAGTTAAAGTACACAATTTACTTATTAAGGTCGTAAAACTAAACCAATCTTAACCGTTCATCTCATTTTGTTACAAACATTTAACGTGTCGCCATCGCTAGAGAACAAATCATACTTCAATCTGGACGGTGGATGCTTTGTTGTCTTTGCCTTGAAACTTTCGTATAACACACGTGTTTCTATGACATCATCATTATTATTAAAATTTTCTCACTTTATAGAGTACCTGAAAAATTGCTAAGCGGTATGTTCATTTGTTTGACCTAAATATTGTGGGAGGAGTCAAAAAATATCTAATCGCCCTAAATTTCATCAAGATTTTTGTTTTGGGAATTTTGGAAGATTTAGAGTTAGTTCTTCAATTTCATTTTCCAAAGTTTGGATCTTTTTCATGGCTAGATTGATTTCATACTCAAGATATCAAATTTCCAGGAAGATTAATTCTAGAAAATTTTACGAAAACAACAACAGCCGCAGCAGCAAAAATTGCAGTAATTATCAACTACAGATTCATCAGTCTTATTCCTTCTAATAGTAATTGTTACTGTATTCAATAATAAAGTCATGGGTAAACGTAAGTTTTCATTTTGTATTTCGTTTCATTTTCATTTTTACAGAATTTTGAAAGATTTTTTTGCTGCTCAATTTATGATTACAGGGCCTAGTTTGTATGACTGCATGTTTATAATCTATTAATTAGTTATGAATTTATTGTTAATTTTGAAATGAAAAATTTAAGCTTGTACACAATTTGGTCTATAAATTTGTGTCTATTTCGATTAAATTTTGAGCTTTTCTTATGCATATGTGTGCAGGTAGTAAAAAAAGTAAAACTGCAACTCTATATGATAGTGACGATGATGATAGTCAGAGTTCATCGTCCACGGCCATGTCAGAGCTGACAATAGCTCAAGGCCCATATACTGAAGAAACAGACGGTGCTAATGACAATCTTGATGCTTGTCTTGATGCTCTTTATGAGAAGAGGTATTTGACTGTGTCTGTGTTCTATCTTACTTGAAGTGCAAATGTTCAGAACATGTTTTTATACTAAGGAATTAGAAAATTATAAGAATGACTGAATGTGTGAAATTGACTAATCATGACCGTGGTATAAATGTTAAATGTAGGGGAACCACAAGAGAGAAAGCACTGTCCACAATCGTTGACAGTTTGAGATTGAAGTTGCAGCATCAATTTGTGGCAAACAAGTAAGTGTTGATGTTTGAACAATTTCTTTTTAGATAGTATGAGGTGCTGATGATAACCACTCTTTCAGCATTGACCTAAGATTCTTGATATTGATGTTATTTTGTCTTTTCGAGTAAATCATTTCTTTAGTGTGCTGTTAACCTTTGCAGAATCTCAAATGGCTCTTTTCATGTATCACTGATTTGTACTTACTACTATTTCAGTGGGTCAGTTCTTTATTGTCCTTCTGTGGTTTCTTTGGTTTTTCCTTCCAGGTGTATCACTTTGCTCCATCAGTGTCTCAATTCTTTCAAAAAAGGATCTACAAAAGAGATACATTTAGCGTCACTTGCCATTGGTTAGTGACAAGACTCTAGGTTGCAAATTTGTTGTTGATTCCTCTAAAAATGTCTAACATTTATATCTTTTTAGGATTGCTATCTGTAACTGCTGGTTGTGAGGATGGAAAAGCACAGGAAATACTTGAGGAATCTTTTACTCCTCTTTCCTTAGGTCTTAAATCTGGAACAGATTCGCTTAAAATTTCATCTGTATGTGTAAAATAGGCTGTTGTTGAATTCCTCAGTTTTATTATCTTTAGCAGACAATCTTGGTGCCACTCGGCTACCTTTTTTTTTCTTCTCATCGTTAATATATGTTTGTTGCAGATTCTGGACTGTTTGGCTATACTAACTTTTATTGGTGGGGTTAATGAAGAGGAGACAGAGAGGTCAATGCAAATTATGTGGCAATTTATTAAACCAAAATTGGGACCAAATAATGTAAGCAAGCCTGATCTCTTTTCTAAGACTGGAGTTCTCTTCTGTGGTTTCAACTATAATCCATGAATCAACAGATCATTTAATTCTGTTTGCATTCTTCTTTAGTCTGTTAGGAGGAAGTTCATAGTAGTTTTTTTTATTGTGCCTCAGGTTGTTGCAAGCAAGCCTACACCAGCTATATTGACAGCTGCCATATCTGCTTGGGCTTTTCTACTCTCAACAATGAAGGCATTCAAACTTAACTCTAAAGATTGGCAAGAGTGAGGAGGATTCTTTTCTCTACAGCTTTTGTGTTTTCTTGTTAGTCTAATGATGTTGGGTGGTGAAATTTACACCAATTGGAAACACTTGCAGGTCAATTTCTCACTTATCAACTTTACTGGAAAAGGATGACAGAGCACTTCGCATGGCAGCTGGAGAAGCAGTGGCCCTTATTTTTGAGATTGGACAGCTAGTGAAGTTTCACAATGACGAGACCGACTCTGGTGATGGGATCAATAAACCCGCAGAAGGGTATATGCAAATACAAGGACTGAGGGGGAAAATAACTAATCAAGTGAGGGATCTTTCAACAGAAGCAGGTGGTAAGGGCTCAGCAAAGAAAGATCTGAATAGCCAAAAGAACTTGTTTCGTGATGTGTTGGAGTTCCTTGAGGTATTTTCTGATTTTTTTTCCCCAACTAGTCACTGAATGGCGATAATTAGTAGAAACGGATCTTGTGATTTCCTTTAACAACCAAGAGGAATTATAAAAATGTTTATACGCTCTCTGAGTTTAACAGAAAAAGAAAAAGTGAAAAACTGATTACTAACAGTTCATAAAGAGATAGACAAATTCAATGAAAGACAGACATGTGCTAGATGTTGATACAAACGAGTAGAAGAAAGATGTATGAAAAATATTCCTACTTTTATATCGTCTATTAATTTTATCCTCTGATTATGCTGACAAGAAAAACTGTTTTCAGGATGGATACCCTCCCGAAACATCGTTCAAAGTTGGTGGGGATACACTAAGCGTTTCCTCGTGGTCAAAAGTGATACAGGTACATATTTGTCTCTTCTATGCATTATTTCTCCTTATTTTTACTAATTAATAACTTCATTGACTGAGTTTTTAATTCCTGTTATCCGAAAACAGTTAAACTTTTGTAGGCGGTTTCTAGCTAGTGGATTTGCTAAGCATATGCAGGTTGGAGTCTTTTTGCCCAAAGATCACTGTTCTTCATATTGTCGTGATTAATCAAGTGTTGCTTTTTATATCTGTGGGTTGTGGATGCATGAAATTGTGTCTGATTTTATTAAACAGGACAACGAGGTGCTTCACGCTGTGTTTGGATTCACACCAAAAGGAAAAAATCAATCTGGAAGCAATCAAGAGCCGTTGACAGAAGATCAAAAGGTTTGTTCAAAATGTCCTCAATTTTTGTATTTCTTAGGGACTGAGTTCCTTTTCATCCTTGACTACCTATTGTGCTGATCCTTTTCTCTTTCATTTAACTCGTATGGGTTATTATCGGTGCCACAGAAATTAATGAAAATTCAGAACTCTTTCGTGAGCAAAGCAAGAACTCAGTTTCTGAATAAACAACGCATTTTATCTCAGGTACTGATAAATTTTCAATTGCTCACATTCCATCAATGAATGCATTGTCTTATCGTTAAAAAGATCCCTACGTTGTTAGAAAACAGTAAATGTTGGGATTGATGACTATCAAATCATGATATCATCTTATTTTATTGCCTTTCTTTAGGGGAAAAAAGGTGGCCACTTCTCCGTTGGTCCCATGTATGAAGAGGCGTAGGATCCAGTTGGTCCCATGTATGAAGAGGCGTAGGAGCCATTTTTGGATTGAAGATAATACATTGGGATTGTGAGGAAGCTTTGGTGATTACCAAGATCCTATTTGTGCAATTAGAGATTTTAATTTATTGTAATGATGATTTCCCCTACCTTTCTTTAGTCGAGAGTGGTGATCTCTATCTGGAATGGTGGGGCGTAGTGATTTTGCCTAGTATTTTAGTAATCATTAGAGTTATAAGATATCGGAGTATGGCAACAAGATGGATCAACAGTACATTGTCTAAGTCATTTGTTGTGTGTATGATATATTTTGGGTAGCCTGTATTTGGAGTTTGGGGTATTCCTTTTAATTGAAGTTTCTGTTACTGGCTAGGTACTCGTAATTATTTCATTTCAGGTCAATTATTTGTGACGTTGTTTGCTCTATTTCCAACTCATAAAATAGATCCAAGTTATCATAGGTCCAATATTCCATTTGATTTAATTGTTCTGTTTTGTGAGTAGCTCTGCTAATAATTGCATTGATATGATGTTTTACTTTCGGATGGTACTATGGCGAAAGACATGCCAATGCCCAATTTGATCAAGTAATAGCTGTTTAAGCTGGCCAATATATATTGAAGCCAAGTGATGGCTGTTTAAGTTGGCCAATATTTGTCGAAGCCAATTTTACAAAGTGAAGATTTGAATTACTCAGCTGAAAGGGATCCAAGTTGCTGCCCGGGGTTGGTACTCTTTGGACAATTTGTCACTAGAAGCTGCGAATTTTACTCTTTCCTTCTGTTTGGGAAGTTGGAAAATTTCGCTCGTTAATAGTCGGCAGATTCAGAGTAGAGGATAGGCCTTCCATCCCGGGAGAAGGCGTTGTTTTTTTTCTTCCTTTTCTGTAACAAGAAAATTTGATTAAAGGGAATTAAGAGTTTACATGATTCATATCCTATCCTCTAGTAATTGAATATTTTTATTACTAGGATGGGATGGTTCCATGCTCCACTCGTTCTATCTACTCTAGCTAGTTTTGACAAAATATCAGCTATTTTATTAATCTTCTTTGGGACATAGCTATAATGCAGGAGTTAGAACTTCTATGAATAAAAATTATGTTTTACACCATGTTACGAAGCCTCCAGTCTATGTTGTAAATTCCTGAGTTTATTGCATCTACCACGAGCTTTGAATCTAGCTGAAAAAAGACCTTCTTTGGTTGCCGCTCTTTAGCTCACTTTACTTCCTTCCATAGTCCTTTACATTCTGTGTGTTCTGCACTTTTGCTTCTGATAGGTAGAGACCTTTGCTTCATTGAATGCACCTGTAAAATTACGATAAATTAGACCAATACCACCGGTTTCAGTAAGCTCATGGTATAAACCATCTGAATTAATAGGAAAAGTATCCCTAGGAGGGGGTAACCAATGAATATTATCTCTATTTTGCCTTGATACAACCCTAGTATTATCATCAATTCTTGCATTCTGCTCGGCTAAGAATTCCCTGTAAATGTTAATAATGGTGTCAGTCGATAAAGTGTTGTTGCTGAAAATTCTATCACATCTTCATGTCCATATGCACCAAGCCACTATAGCTCTGTTCACCAAAATATCTTCAATAATAAGATTTTCAAACAGACAAGAAAACAAACTGGAAATCCAGCTCACTAGATCATTATGATTGTTGTTTTGGCAACCAAGAGAGGATAACCAAATCGTTTTTAAGAAACTGCATCCCATGATGGCATGAGAAGAAGTTTCTACCCGTTGAGAACAAAATGGGAAATTATCATGCAGGCTGGGAACAATATTGCTTAATTTGTCTCTAGTAGGTAGGATATTTTTGATACACCTCCACAGGAAATATTTTATTCTTGGAAGCATCTTAAGTTTCCAAAGTTTCTTAAATATCATGTGCATCTGCAAGCTAATAGCATTACTTCCATTCTTCTCTTCAAACATCTTCTCGTAAGTTGATTTGACTGAGAAGTTCCCATTCTTCTCTAACATCCAGATTAGCCTGTCTCCACAGTCTTTATGAATATAAAATGTTGAGAATAGCTCTTAGCGTATCAACATCGAAAAGAGAATGAATAAGACCTATGTTCCAAGTAAAAGTATCATGGATAAAAAGCTTCCATGCATAAGTATATTGATAAAAAGCTTCCATGCATAAGTATATTGTTGAAGATTCAGAACCGTTGGATTAGGTATGGGTGGCTCCTGAAGTGCTATGATCCATCTGTGACCCAAAGTTAGTATAGTTTGTCCATTACCCAAACACCTACGGCTATAATTGAGAACAAAATTTAGCTCAGAACTGATGCTTCTCCTAGTGAAATAAGATTTTTAATATCTTTTATTCTTACACTGCCTGTACACCAAGTGTTAGTTTTCTGTTAGCTAACGTCTCTATATGAAATTTTCTCTGGTCTGATTCCCATATCAGATTTTAATTTAGGTTTTCATCAGAGTGTTCGTTTTATTTTCTTAGTCTCTTTTACACAAATATAGTTCTCATTTCTTCTAATCTTAATCTAATTTCATTATATTTCATTTGTTCTTCATTTTCGGATCTAATCTTCTTTTATCTTCTTTCGTCTGTAATGGAAAATCCAACCTCTCACTCAGTTACTCGTGTACCAATTAATCAACCCATCAGTATTATATCTTTGAAGTTGAAAGATGACAACTATCTTACTTGGGAATCTTTAATGCTTCCAGTCATTCACAAATTCAGAATAACAAAATATCTAGATGAATCTAATGAAATCCAGTTCAATTTATAAGCAGAGTTAACACTAAAAATAGTATTGAGAATTCTCTTTACACAGATTTGATGGATGAAGATGCAACAATCATAATGTGGATCAGTTCGACTATTTCTGACAGTGTGATTTCTTATTTTGCTGGAGTTGTTACTTTTCATCAATTGTGGACAAGCATTGAAGAACGATCTGCTCGTGTATCTTCAACTCATGTTATTCAGTTAAAAACAAAGTTGATGTCTCTTAAGAAAGGTAAATCTACCGTCTCTGCTTACACTAGTGAAATTAAACAAATATGTGATCAACTAGATGCATCTGGATAATCTAGAATTTCCGCTGATGAAAAAGTGGTTATTACTCTTGCTGGTTTTGATTCTGATTATGCTTCATTTTCTACTTCTATTCGAATTTGAATCCTCCAGTAAATAGTATTGAATTACATTATCTCATGCTTAGTGAAGAAATTGTACTTAAGAATAGATCTATTTCATCTCATGTTGAGTTTACAAATCGTGCTTTCTTTACTGCTGCTAGAAGTTTTGGAAGAGGTTTTGGTTGAAATTCCGGTAGATGTTATGGTAGATGTTTTCAATCAAATTATGGAAGATAATATAATACTAGTTTTGGGAGAGGTAATAGACTATTACCTACACCTTCTGCCAATACCTTTACTAGTTCAACACCACCACCATTTGGTTTATCCTCTGGAGATAAACTAACCTGTTGAATATGTAAGAAATATGGTTATGGTGCTGATGAATGGTGGAATAAGATGAACTTCTCTTATCAAGGTAGAGAACCACCAATGAATCTTCAGGTTATGCTTGTTCCAGCAAATATCTTGGTCAGAATCCTTGGTACATGGATTCTGGAGCCACACATCATCTTACTTCTAATGCTACAAACATTTCTATTTCTTTTGGAGTTCATGGTGATACTTCTATTACTGCTGCTAATGGTGAAGGTATGCAAGTTTTAAATTTTGGTTCTTCTTTAGTTTCAGCTCCTTCTCATGATTTTGTTTTTGATAAAAAATTTCATGTTCCTCTTGCAACTCAAACTTTGATATTTGCGCATAAATTTACAAAAGACAATAATTGTTCACTAACCTTTACTTCCAATAACTTTACTGTAAAGGATTTGAGTTCAGGGAGGACTCTTTTCCAACGGCCCAGTAGGAATGGTTTCTACCTTTTTCAGTGCAATATTTCTCTTCTATCACATAAAGCCATCCCATGCGTTAAAGCCTCACTAGCTATTTGGCATAGGAGATTGGTTCATCCATTTTTCAGTCATTCACTAGAATATCCAAAGACCTAAAGCTCACCCACAATCTGAATAATCCAATCTCTTGCATCGACTGTCACCTTGGAAGAAGTCATAAATAACCTTTTGTTTTATTCACTGCTCCTCTATAATTGTTACATATGGATGTATGGGGTCCTGCCAATATTATAGATGGTTTTTCCAAATTCTATTGAGGGATTTAAAAACTACGTCAATATTGTAGATGAATTTTCCAAATTCTATTGGATATATCCACTTGTTCTTAAGCCTGATTTTAATTCAGTTTTTTATCATTTTAAATCTTATGTTGAAAATTTGTTAAACACCACTATCAAAACTATAAGAACAGATGGAGGAGGAGAATTTATGAATAAGGCTTTAAAAGAAACTTTGTCTCAGTGTGGTGTGATTCATGAAATTACATGTCCCCATACACCTGAACGGAATGGTGTTGCAGAATCAAAACATACACTTGATAGAAATTACTAGTTACTTTTTGATTCACTCTTTATTTCCTTTTAAATTTTGGTTTGATGCTCTTTCTACAACAAACTTTGTCAGCAACAGACTTCCTACAAAAGTTTCACCCTCTTCTAGTCCTTTTGAACATTTATTTCATAAGAAACCTACTTATATATTTATTAAACTTTTGGATGTTTGTGTTTTCCTTGGTTGAAGCCTTACATTGACAATAAGCTTCAACGAAGAAGTTCTCAATGTGTATTCTTAGGTTATAGTTCTGCTCATAAAGGGTATAGCTTTCTTGATTTGATTTCAAATAGGGTTTATGTTTCAAGGCATGTTGTTTATCATGAAGAATCTTTTCCTTTCTCTAAATCTCAATCCACTTTTTCTTCTTTTTTAGACTTCAATTCTGTTCCCTTTAATGAACTATATATCTACACCCAATATTTCTTCTTCTATTTCTGAACCTGACATTATCTCCTCTACTCTTCCTTCTACTTTTAAAGACAATTTTGTTACTTCTACTCATTCTATGAAAACAAGAGGTAAAAGTGGGATATTCAAACCTAAGATTTTGCTTACAAATAAACATGTTCTTCCAATAACTTATTTTAGTTCCTTATTTGTTCAAACTCCTACTTGTTTTTCTCAATCTTATAAACAACCAGTTTGGGTAAAGTCCATGGGGAGAGAATATAAGGATTTACAAGATGCGGGTACTTGGGATTTAGTTATACCTGATCCTTCTCAAAATCTAGTTGGGTGCAAGTGGGATTAGTCAAGACTTGATGGCACTATAGAAAGATATAAATCTAGACTTGTTACTAAGGGATTTAGTCAACCAGAAGGTATTGATTGCAATGACACTTTTAGTCCTTTGGTGAAGCCTACCACTATCAGAGTAGTCTTGTCTCTTGCTATTAACTTTGATTGGAGAGTAAAGCAATTAGATATCAGTAATGTTTTTTGCATGGGAATATAAAAGAGACAATATATATGATTCAACAACAAGGATATGTTGATCAGGATCATCCAAATTTTGTCTGTAGGCTTAATAAATCATTGTATGGGATCAAACAAGCTCCTAGATCTTGGTATGAAAAAATTTCAGATGCTTTAATAGCCTTGGATTTTGTTCCCTCTTTAGATGATTCTTCTCTCTTTGTTCAGAAGCTAGGGGATGAAATTACAATCGTTCTGGTTTATATAGATGATATTATTATGAGTGGTGCTAATCTTGTTCATTGTGATGATATTATTGCTCATCTTTCTATCAGTTTCATGTAAAAGACTTAAGGGATCTTCATTATTTCTTGGTTGGAAGTTAAAAGAAATGAGAACGGTTTTTTTATGTCACAAACTAAATATGTTTTACACCTTTTGGCTAAGACTCATTTGGTGGATATTAAGCCTTTTAATACTCTGTGTCCTGCTTCTTTCAAACTTAGTCCAGATGATGGTGAACCTCTCTTTAATCCTACAGAGTACAGATCTATAGTTGGTTCTTTAAAGTATCTTACATGGACTAGGCCTGAAATATGTTATGATGTGAATCAAATTTGTCAATTTATGCATGTTCCCACTAATTCTCATCTTGCTGCATCCAAGAAAGTTATGAGATATATCAAAGGCACTTTAGATCATGGAGTTTACTTCACCAAGGGATATGTTGCTCTTCCAGGGTTAACTGATGTTGATTGGGCTGGTAGTTGATAGACACATTTATGTGTCTAATTTTCTCTCAACTTTTATAGTGTTGGAACTCATTTTGTACTAATATTGTGTTTTTATGTATTTATAGATATTTTTGGAAAATAAACATTATTGGAAAAATTGGCTCGAAAAAGTGTTAAAGGCACCCATGAAGAAATACTAAAGGCACCCGTACATTGGATGAGGGCACCTACCTCACTTAATTCAAATATTGAAATAGGCAGGAAACCATATCTTTTCTTCCGCGAATCTGAATTTGGGTTTATGAAGATATCTTACGTGATTTTGGGGCTTTAAAACAGAGAATATATTGGCCTAATTAAGAGTGAGCTGCACATAATCAAAAGATACGCAAAATCGAAGCAAAATATCAAATCAGATCACGCGGGTTTATGAGAAAATAATACCCGAGTATATTTACTGTTAATGATGATTTCTTGAAGATTTGGTGGCATGTGGTGTATAAATAGGATGTATTCGAGTCATATGAGGATCACAGAATAGAGGGGAGAGCTTAGGATACGCAGAGAAGGCTTAAAAATCAAAACATGGATTTCTGCTGCTGCTACTGAGAAAGAGAAGAGGAAGAACATAAGGCGTCAGAGAAGTGTCGCTGATAGTGTTGCTGAAGTAGTCTTATTTCAACAACACTTGAAGTCCGTTCTTTTCTCATGTTTTCTTTTCTTTCTTCTGTAATGCAGAGAACACTTCTCTGTAACGCTTATAAGCGTATCAAATCTCCTATGTTACTATTATTTCACCATTGTAAGCACCTTTTTGAGCTATGAAATATATTTTTGAGGGTTTTTTTTTCAATACAATGAGGAGCTAAACCCCATCTCTGAGGCGACGGAGGAAGCTAATTTTCCAAAAATTATGTGGTAATATTTATTTAATTAATTTATGCAATTTATTTATGATTAATTGCCTTGGTTAAAAATTGATTTAATGATTTTTGTTAAGCAATTGTGATTTCGTTAGATGGTACATGCTTTGGCCTAGGTTTTAGATGTTCCATGCTTTTGTTATACAATTGTTATTTTAAAAATCTACTTGTTGCTATATTTTATAATCAAATTAAATGTTAGAATTGCATAATTATAATTATTGAATTTAATCGCTTTAAAAATTGGAAAATAATGGAATCCTGGCCTCAGTTACTCTCAATCTTGTTATAAATTTTATTTGAGTTTTGCTACTTTTAGTCTTAGAAATTAGATTTAAAAACAAATTTTCACAAGTCTTGAACGAACCTTTATTTAGCACAACTACGAAACACATCAGTAGTCCATCTGACAGAAGATCTACTAGTGGCTTTTGTGTGTTCTTTGGGGAAAATCCTGCTAGTTGGTCTGCCAAAAAATAACCAACAGTTTCAATATCTTTTATTGAATATGAGTATAGGTATCTTGCTTCCAATGCAGCTGAAGTTCTCTGGTTATGTCACTTGCTTAAGGATCTCAATGTTTTCTTATCTGACTCTCCGCAGATTTTTTGTGACAACAAAAGTTCAATTAGTCTTGCTTCTAATCATGTATTTCATTGCAGAATGAAACATTTGGCTTTGGACTTTCACTTCGTTAGAGAACTTGTTCAAGAAAAATCTTTGTAGGTTGCTTATATCTCTTTCATTGATCAGATAACTAATGTCTTCACTGGAGGTCTTGCATCTCCTAGATTTTATTTTATCTAGTCCAAGTTGAAGGTGCTTCCACCTCCTTCACCTTGAGGGAGGGTAGTGAAATAAAATTTTCAATGTTTTTTATTCTTACACTGCATGTACACCAAGTGTTAGTTTCCTGTTAGCTAACGTCTCTGTCTGTTTTCTGTAACCGAATATTATTTTGTGTCTCATATAAAGAGTGTGTAAGAACCTTTATTCTGTTGTAATGAAAAATGCATTTCTCTCTCATCCGGTTTCCTTTAGCTCCACGACCATGTAGTGTTGCTCTTTTGTTTAAGATCCATAATATTATCATCCGGGAAATAATTTGCTTGTAGAGAACGAGCCCATATAGAAGTTTTATCAACACACAGCTTCAAAGAAGATTTTGCTAATAAAACACGATTACAAATATGCAAATCTCGAAAGCCAAGACCACCTTCTTCTTTTGGGTATGTAAGACTTCTCCAAAAGGCCATAAAGTTTGATATATGTTGTCCATATTACAGGTTGTTGTAACTGGTAGATTGAAACTTATCATATGGTGAACTGGGATGGCATTGGTTACATTCTTAACCATAACCGATATGGATACCTCTGATATGTTGTTACCTCTCCATTTCAACAATTTAGAGTCTATTTTATCGATAAGAGTTGCGAGAGGAACTCTTTTAGTCCTGCCTATAAAAAAAAGAAGGTCATGATATTTTTATTCACTAATATTTAATTGCCTGGCCTATAACATGTCACTGATATCTTGACAGATAAAAGGGTCCATATTCTTGCTGAAAAATACTGACGATTTGTAAAAATTAATTAACTGATCTGAGCACAATTTTAAAACATAAAATTGCACAATACCTACACTTAACTGTGATGTTCCAAGCCATTTTCAACAATTTTGTGACATCTCAACACCTACACTAATACCTTGTATAAATAAAATATGCTAAAGAGAGTTTGCACTCAAAATTTACTTGGTCTAAAATTCTATGGAGTGTTCAGCCATGAGCTAAACCACATTTGGATACACTTGTGTTGTGTTATTGATAACTTACTTGTTATTTCCCAATGGTCTTTTTTTTTCCTTGTAACAATTACCCATCCCTTATCAGTCGTATGGGGGTAAATATACTCATCTTTTGCTTGGGAGTTGCACTTGTACTCACCGGGATGATAGGGTCTTTGTAAAATAAAAATTCGACTTAAAACTAAAACACCTGGATACCGGAGTAGTTTCTATATTCAAGACCAATTTGTCCTATAAATATATAGCTTCCGGTATCAATCTCTTTGTTTTCCCTACAAAACTAAACTAGTAACTTGATTCCCAAGTTTCTGCCTTCTCACACCCACACCCCTAAAACCTTTTTTGATCACCAATTTTCATACAGAGAGTTCTTCGTTTCTTTTGCTAAAACCCTTAAATCAACTTGGTATATTTGATGGAGAAAGGAGATTGTGCTGATCTTTGCGCTTATTCTAGAGTGGTACGTGAAATCTTAAATTTGATTTTGATTATTTGCTTAAATTTTTTTATTGAATTGATTTTGGGGTTTTGGTACCAAACGAAGTTGTTAATTGTTTTAAGTTGTAATCTAAACTTATTAATCTCTTCAAATTCTAGGATGCTGATTATTATGGTGAACGTAAGGTTAAAAACGATCCAGCCGATTGCATACTAGAGAGATCGTTATGCTGGAACCATCTCCAAAGCAGAAGCCTATCTTGAAATCACTGAACAAGCATCAAACATGAGTGAAAGATTTATGATCTACATTATTATTGAGTTTTTACCCTAGAAGCAAGTAGTGCCTCATATATATAGGGTATACAAAAGATAATATTTACACCCTGTTAACACCAAACATAAAGTAAATACTAACACTCAGTTGACACTCTAATACTCCCCCTCAAACATATGTTATACTAGTTGATTGCATCAGTTTGACCCTTAGAGAAGTTGAAATCACTCTTCAGAAGTTGTTTGAGGAAGTCGGAATTCCCATTCATAAGTTGTTATGTACAGATTGTTTGAGTGGCTGTCGAAATTCAGAAAGAAGGACCCCATAATCCATTTTCTGTTCAGCCAAAATCAAACTTATTTTCAGAAAGAAGTTATTTGAGGAAATTTATATCCTTCAATTTGTTTGGAAATTTATATCCTTCAATTTGTTTAAGGAAATTTACGTCCTTCAATTTGTTTTAAGGAAATTTATATCCTTCAATTTGTTATATCTGAGCAGCAGACCACCAACCTCATCCAACTCAAACCTTGCCGACACTCAAGCCCAATTCTCAGAGAAATCTCCATTTCTCTCTTTGTTGCTTCTCCACCAACAGATCAATTTCTTCACCTAACATCCATCAGCGAAATCACCCATCACAAACACCAATTTAAAACTCGAATTCATGTGCTATTTCTCTACTTCCTTGATCATTCTTCATTTAACAGCCACAAACCCTATAACTACCTCTACAATTTCTTATTTCTGTTGATTGAATTCAAAACCCCATCACAGATTCAACTTAAGAACCCATCTCAACAACGACAGATAAACCCATATTCTATCTTCATCTCAATTTAATCAATGGACGCATTTAGCATCAAGACCCCTCTCTCTTTGAACTGACCATCATCATTTTCTCGTCACAACATTTTATTTCTTCGAAACTGACCATCATCTATATTTCAAACCATGGAAACAGAAGCATCTCGAATCCTTGAGGCAGATGTGGTGGTTCGAGTAGATGGGTTTCATTGTGATGGTGGATCTGTGAGAAGGAATTAGAAGATCGTGGGTTTGAAATGGGTTTTCAACAGAGTTTGAATTTGTGGTAGTTTGATAAGGTAGCAGATGGATCTGAGTTTGATTTGAAGAATACAAAGAGAATGAGTTTGTGCTTCTGTTGTATTTAAAGTAGAAGAAAACTCGTGGTTTAGTGAATCTGAGAAGAGATAACAAGAGATTGAAGAAGGGATTCGGTGCTGTTAGGGTTTCAGTAGGATGTTGCTGGTGGTTCAAGCTTGAACCGAGATCTGAGAAGTCAAGAAGAAATTGTAGATGGGGTTATTGTTTTGATTTGAAGTAGCAGATTTGGTGGTGGTTTTAGTTCTGTTGGATCAAGAGATAGAAAACTCTTTTAGGGTTTCACACAGATCAAGCAGCGGAGATGCCGAAGAACAAAGGAAAATGATGGGTTCGATTTGAGATGTATGATAGCTGTTAGAAGAAAGTTGATCTGTTGCTGATTGAGTCTCCAAGATCTGATGCCGTGAGGCTTGGAGGCTCTGATACCATGAAAGATTTATGATCTACATTATTATTGAGTTTCTACTCTAGAAGCAAGTAGTGCCTCATATATATAGGGTATACAAAAGATAATATTTACACCCTGTTAACACTAAACATAAAGTAAATACTAACACTCAGTTGCCACTCTAATAATGAGTCAAGAAGATAAATTGAAGATAGAGAGATGAAGGAAGATTCAAGAAGATAAACTCAAAATAGAAAGAGAAAGATCAGCAAGGAAGAAAATTCAAGAAGATAAATGAGAATAGAAAGAGAACGGGCAGCTGCTAGAATTGCATTAGAAAAGACTCGACGAGAGCAACATATATGTAATAACTCTGCATAAATTTACATATAGAGATTTCAATTACTATTAGTTATCAGAATAGCTGTTGTTTAAAGGCTTTGTTGCTGATGATTCTGTCTTGTGATTAGTACTTAAAAAATCAACACAACCAATCTAATCTTCTTTTTTCCTTCCATGAATAGCCAAAAGTAAAGCTGCTGTTGAAATCGCCTCAAGGAAGAGTAGAGATGCTAAATTACAACGAGAGAGAGAAATGGCAACATCTCGAATGGTATTAGAAGAGGTAAACAAGGAAATTGTTGTATATTTTTCTTTTTGTTTTCTTATTAACTGATTGTTGTAATGTTGATTGTAGCTTGTAACTAACAATTCTCTGGAATTCTTCTATTGCAGATGGAAAGGAATGTTGTCATTTATAATTCCCACGACATCATGAGGGATTATCAAATGATGATATGTAGTACTCATCCATATGAATAGATGGGGTGGCCAACGTTTCTGCAAAATAATGGTCTCTCAATTACATGAGCAGGAGGTCTTTTCATAAAGATGAAGTGATGTTTTAGTAAAAAAATAAATAAAGGAAGTGTAAGTACTATTTTTCATATAGTTTACGTAAAGAATATGTATGCTAAATTTTCGGTCTATGTTATACAATAGCGGTAAATATGAGCAAAATACTGAAATATGTAAAGGTGGATGCGTTACTCAGATAATGCCAATGAGTAAGCATACCACAATGATTTCACGTAAGAACAATGCAAGTAAAGCAATAAATTAAATCAACACTCAACACAAGAGGTTTTACGTGGTTCGGCTATGCCTACATCCATGGGGTAATGAGTTTAATAGTTTATTAAGTATATTAGCTTTGAGTACAAATGAGAATCAAAAGACTATGATTAAAATGAAGCGATTTAACTATGTTTTAGGGATTTCCTCTCTCACTTGGCTCTAGCAAATGTTCGACCCATTCTTTTGAGATCAAGTCTAGTATTTATAGACTATTTCTTTGCCAGCTATCCTTAGTTGCGCAGCTGGCTAATAAGTCCCTTTCTTGTGCTCGTTGAGATCCCTCTGAGGATCTTGATCCGTTGAGGAGTCTCCACCTGTTTCTGCGCTATTGACTCAGCATTTAATGCTGAGTGGAATCCAGCCACGCGCCTAACATCTCTGATAAAGTCTATACCTAGGTGACATCACGAGATATTGTGCGGATCTTCCACATCTCCTTCACGAGATATGATAAGTGAATTAGACAATGACCCAATACATCTCCTTAATCCCATACTTTTTGCATACAACATATCCTTGACATAGATCTTGGACTCCAGATGACGCCACGTGTCTATTTGAATATTTATATTCACATAAAATTTTTCGCATACAACATATCTTTGAATAGATCTTGGGATCCAAATGACGTCACGTGTCTATTTGAATATTTATATTCACAGAAAAAATGTGAAGATGTATAAGGCAACGAAGACGAATGCGAAATTATATAGAAAGTAAACTATTAAAGAATCTGTATATATTGGTCGGGAATGCCGGGCATATGATCGTTTATGATATCAGTGGTGCCAACCTAGTTGGGATGACTGGTGTCCCTTTTTGATGCCTCTCCCCATGAGTTTTTTCTCTTATAGCCTGGATGTGGGTTCATTGTAAAAATATTGCAACTAAAGTAACTTTTGCAGCCAAATTACTATAGTATTTTGGTTATTGAATTTGCTGGTATTCATTGGGAGGGTCGAGGATGTAAAGGTTTAGCCTTGTCTCAAGGATATCGATTAATTTAAAGAGGTGAAGAATCAAGCTTTTTATTTTGCTTCTTCCTATGGGTGTAACGAAGGTGTGTATGCTCTATTTGAGCCTTGATTTTTGCTATGAGAGTTCTATTCTCTTTGTAACATGTATAGTAATTTTTCAATAACCAAAATACTAGTATATAATTGAGTTTTAACAGAGAGATAAAACCGAAGTAAATGAAAAAAGAAATCCCCGGGAATAGAAGTGAAACAGTGAGCTAGAATGACGAAAAGAACTCGAATCTGCAGGTCAGAATGAGAAAACTCAACTCTCGTTTATGTATGAATTTCATTTTTGCATTTCTTTTTCAGGTCATCTCCTTTTCCATTTCTTAGTCTTGAAAAACAAAAAATCATTTTTATCAATCACTTGCCCTGAAAAAATCCTAGGAGTCTACGAATCGAGCATATAGGTGTTTGAGCTTTTGAGTCAGTTTGAATTTAACAGGATATCAGAACGTTTGATTACAAACACCTCTGTGTGTTTCAGACTGAAATTCCCAGTGGTGTAAAATGACATTAGAGAATGCAATTGTATTGGGTTATGACCTAGATTTATCAGGGTTAATAGGATGATGTTCACAACTAGATCAATACATATAGGGTTTTTTTTAACACATTTTAGGTGATCACTGTTGAGCAAAAGAACATGGATAAGAGCAACAACATAGAAAACACTACCGAATTTAATGAATACGAAAATAGTGAAGTGGTAATGTGAACTACTACACTAGGGAGCAAACAAGTCATGGAAGAGATTCATTGTTTCTTTATTTTTCTTTGAATGGCTTCCTTCACAGCAACGTTTTTATTTTCTTAATATACAAAAAGAGTACATGTTTGTCGTTCCAGCTATAAGAGATGATGGTTCATAAAGAGGTTATATTAGCATTGTTAATTCGCACTAGAAATTACATACATACTACTACAACTTCTACAAGACTACAACTTATGATCACTTATACTTCGGAAATGTTCTCACTGGGGTTTCAGAATCCTGAAAAGTCATTTATTTGAAGATAAATTAGAGAATCCTTCATGGATTATTCGATCTTTCGTTGACAATGTCCATGCATCTGTGATTTTATTCCAGAAGCAATGTTTGTGTAATTTCCAAACTAATGCGTATATCAGAATCTTCGTCTTCACTAGGAATTCCTTGTGGATACGTCTATTCATTTGGCTTGCCCAGAAAGATATTAGACTCATGCATGGAGTCTTTGACAAGTAATTTTGTATTGGAAATTCGGAACTGTAAAGATCATTCATGTGGCTTTCCAGAATCTTCATGTAACTCTATGGAGAAGAGCTGTCATCATCTGAACTTTCTACTTGTCTTCTCTGAAATCTATTAAGAATTGGTAGTGAACTATAAGAGGGCATGCGGAACGAACTAGCAGACCCAACCATTACTTTATCGTGCATTGTCCCTACTTCCCTACATACCCGATCTAATATTGCAAGGAAATCTCTGACAATCACGAAGATTCTGAAAGGATGAGCACCTTCCTTTGTTGTGTCACCATGGAAATACTCCGTTACCTCCTTTACATGTGATGATGCCCTTTTCTCATAGGCCTTAACTCTAAGTATTTCTTGTTCAGCTTCGATAAGAAACACTTTCATTGCCTCAAAAAATTTCCTCCCTTTTGCATCTGATTTCTCATCTTGAATAACTGACCTGATCTTGTTGAGCCCCATTTCAAGTTTCGACACGTAGCTGCTTAAAACATCCGAGTCCATTCCTGCTGCTTTCTTGACATCGCCAAGATCTTTGCTCAGCCCTGCCACAACCTGTAAACCTTGTTTCCTGAAGTCATCTTCCTTCATTTTTGGGTGAGATTTGTTAAGAACCGTCTCAGGTGTAGGATCAGAGCCTGCACCTTCAGATCTAGTAATCTCTTGGACCACAAAATGGAGCAATGTGGTTTTTCCATCTACTCCTTTTATGTCCACTAGTTTTAGAAGTGTATCAAGTTTAAAAGATCTTGCATCTCCCCTGTTGGTGCCCACATTCATCCTGTTTCCTGTTCGGAGAACTGCTTCAAGGAGTTTCATGAACAATCTACTGTTCTTTAGCTCTTCACATGCTACCTTTAAAATGTGAAGAATCATGGATTTCTTTAGTTAGTGGGAAACCTAGTGATAAACTGGTTATGGAATTACATAAGCGTTCTGCATTTTCACTTGAATTTGCCAATATCAGGAAAACCCACTGCACAAGTATTTTTTAAATTACGTGAAAATCAATTAGAAGTTGGAGGAAACATACCTCTAGGGTTTCAAAAGACTTAGTCAAATATTTCACTTCTGTTTCAAAATTGGCTCTATAGACCATGGCATCCACTCTTTTAAAGGCAACTGGTATTTCTAATACAGCCTTGAGGAATTGTTCTGCAGATCCTAATCTTCTTACATCACCCTTGTAGTCCCTCAGTTTTAGTTCTTCCTCTTTGGTTGGAGCCATCTTTATCAATGTTTCGAGAAGCTCAGAACCCAAGCCTTTAGGATTGCCTAATTCACCAATAAATGTACTTGTTATGTGCAGTAGAAAAAAAAGAGCAGGATATCGAGCATTTTTGTTTCTAACACTCGTCTTTGTGGTTTAATTGATTGACATCCTTGATATCTTGGCCTACCATACTGAATGTGTAGTGCCCATTTAACATTGTTGAGTTTGTGGACATCTAGTGCCTAAAGTTGTTGAGTTGGTATGTCAAACTTGAGTTTCTGGAATTAGCATTGTTTCAATTATATAAGAACATAATTGTTGATCATGCATCTTTGATCAGATATGGGAAAGAGAATCTGAACACTCACCATCTAAAAGTGCTTCTGATACCTCATCTCGGGTTACATTTAATGCCCTCAGTAGTATAGCTATATTCTGTGATTTCTTTGGATCCAATACCCTGTGCTCAGCTTCGGCAGGAGGGAGAACTGATTTTTTAGTTGTATCTTTCTGAACTCTGTTTGTTTGATTGCAGCCAAAAAGTGTCTCAATCATATCCTCGTTCAATCTGAAAATATATGTCAAGGAACGTATGGATTATTATCATGCAATCAGCGAATTTACGGCTCATAATCATACATGGCAGACTACTTACTGAAAAGAGCTCGATTTCATCTGATCCCAAACTGTTGCTTTATCTGAACTTGCTCGGACCTTATCCCAGTGTAAAGGTTTTAACCTGGGTTTACTTTCATCTTTCTCGTCTGCCACATTAGGTGGTTCTGAACTGCCTCGTTGTATCGGTTCTACAGCCGGTGTCGGTATTTCTGCACAAGTGTTCCCTTTTGGGGTAAACATTGATTGCGACCTGTGCAATTCCTGAACTGACACAGGCTTAGTGCTAGTCCATAAGGATCTTACTTTCAGTGGGGTTATTGGCACTGGTGGAGGTGGCGGCGGTGGCGGTGGTGCAACTGGAACATTAGCTGCTCGTGGTGCTGTTCCATTTAATGAATGAGCAAGAACTAAATTTGGTGGTGGAGAAGGTGGTGACCGAGATTTTCCTCTCCTCTTGGATGGCGATGGTGTTTTTGGTTGATCGTATAATTCACGCGCTTGATGTGCTGGTGGTGGCGGCAGTCGTGGTGAGTATGAAGATGGTACAATTGCGAGCTTTACATCAGGAGAAGAATTTGAAAGACGTGATCTTGGAGATGATCTTCGTGACTGTGGGGTCGGTCCTCTAGCATCACTAGTTCGAGAAAGAATCATGTATGGGTTCTCATTGTTCCCCACAGTCGACACCTGAGGATTGTTAAGTGGGTCCTCATCAGAAGATGATATCGCAGAAGCAGAAGTTCTTTGTGAAGCTCCATTCCAGATGGGTGTAGGAGAGGTTCTACCGACGGTTTTACTTAATGGTGGTAATGGCTGAAGATCAGGACTTGGACGGTGAAGTTCTGAATTACATAGAGAACTTAGCTTGTGGTAAGGAGATTTGCTCTCTTCATTTGCTTCACCACTATTTCTCCTATTTGAAGTAGACTCCACCGCTGCCATATACTGAAGATCAGAAACAGCAGGGGGCAAAGATTCCTGTGGAAACTGCTGGGAATGTCTACCACCAAGTTTCTTTGATTCAACTGAATGTGAATCCCGATATCGGTACAAGAAGAATCCCAATGCAGAAAGCATTCCCAGCGTAACCAACGCTACAGATACCGCAATTGCAACTTTTTTGGTTTGTTTTGGGGGTTGAGTTGCAATTGGGACGGCAGTAGAGACATCGGCAGTATCAGGAGGAGCTGGTGGTAGTGGTTGGTTTTGATCTAGAGCTGGTCCAGCTGGAATTTCTGGAAGGAAAGGATGTTCTGGGTTATCATCTGAATTTTCTGGTGGAGGTTCCAGCGGAGAAGGTGGAGGCATAAAGTTATCAACTGGAAATAATGGTTGGTGTAGAATTCTCCTATGAACTTCAATTGTATCAATATTTTGAATGACAGTTATCCCTCTTGAAAGGTCTATAACAGAAGACAGTAGTAAAATGTGCAGAAGTTGAAGAAGAGGTTTCATGGTTGTTTTCGTCTCCGTCTCTCTGTTGATTTTTCTCTCTCTCAATTCATTTTGGGTTGGTTTCCAAATTCTGAGTACTGTCCTTCAGGTAAGAGGAAGCCTCCAATGGCAGCAAGATATGGATTCTCTGCTGATTCAGCATTTGTAAGTCTCTAGTTTTTTCCTTCAATTATTCTTTGGATTAATTTTTTTTTTAGTTGTTGAAAAGAAATTTTCTGTCATTGGACTGTTAAGTGAGTCACTATTGAAGTTGCTTTAGTGGTGGGGCAGTAATCAATGGCCAGGATTTTATCAATCAGACTGCTTTTTGTGATTATGTCTGTAAATGAAATGAAATTTGATAGTGAGTCCAGAAAAGTGTGAAAGGGTCCACGTTATAGGCGGTGGAGATCAATTTCTGTTACCCTGTAAAAGAATCTACTTTTGTTTTTGTTTTGATTCTGATAATTTGCTTAAACAATAATTTCCTTTTTTGTTGCGGTTTTCTTTGTTAATTGAATACTACTGTGTCTTTGTAATGGTTACAGATTGCAGAAGGAATCAAAATGATGATGATCAAGTTGGCTTAATTAATCACCTTCCAGCAGAAAAAGGAAACAAAAGAAAGTTTCTTTTTTGTTGTTGTTATTGTGTTGCTGACTTAGTTAATGACCAAATGGTTTCTTTCTGAAATCTTAAGATTCTGTTTTAGTTTATAGGTGTAGACAGTGTTCTAAGGTAACTCGGGCTGGGTTCGTTTGTTGTTGGCCATGAAGTTCCCCTGAATTAACGAAAGAGACGAGCTTAGGAAAATGAGAACCAACCCAGTTGGACGCAATGGGATCAAAAATCATTATTTTCACTAGGTTGCACACGCATGTTTAATCGTATGTTATTTTTGTCGAGGTAAAATTGATGTTAACAACTAGAAATTTGTCTCCACTGAGATGCCAAACGAATCCCAAACAACTTATCATCCGGTTTCTTCACTTTTGCTCTGTTGAGACCTTTCGTTCGTTAGTATGGAGACTGGAAAGTATAAATATTACTGGTAAAGATGTCTATTATAGAAAGGTGAATTCTACAAAGACAAGGTAAAAGATTTTCATATTTATTTATTTATTTTTATTTTGGCTGAATTAAGGCAAAAGATTGGACTTGTAAATCTTGGAGATGGGCAAAAAGAACTTGAGTAATGAAACTTTATCAAAGTACTGTTTAACATGGAAAAATGTCTGGTTTGTGTGTCACGTTTTTTTTTAGATTACTTTTTTCTGGTTGCTTTATTCGGGATTTTTTTCTTCCCAACAGGGTTTTATTTCGAGCTCTTTCTTTCTTTCTTTTTTTTTTTCGCTTTATTCAATACCCAATTACGCACCACAAGTAAAGCATCCATCTAATTCTATCAGTCTATCTGATCTTTTTGTCTGGTAGAGACCAAAAGTTATGAATTTTATAGGATGAGTCAAAGTCTTATTCTTCTATCAGTTGGCAAGTATTATACTGACTTCCTTAAACACTGGTTTTAATGGAAATTGCTTATCTCAACGAGAATTGAGTTTTATTTAGATCCCCTGAAACCATGACTTACGGCTACACGGGAGACTCTTTCTTATTCCTCTACAGATTGGGGTTTAGGTTTATAATTATATATATAGGCCATGATTTATAAGCCCAAAGGTGTCACTATCCAACTAAATAAAATCCAACAAAACAAATTTGATATAAAAAACTCATTATAAACCAACTGTCCATATTACCCTTACTTATTATTCAGCCTAACTTCAGAACCTATTCACGCCCATCGTGCCCATCACGCCCTCTACGCACGCCCACCTTCATTTAACGCCATTAACGCCATTTTTTCCCTCTTAACTTCTATCATCTACCAAAAACAAAATTTATTCCTGAACACCTGAAGCAACATCATCAGAGAAAAAAACCTGAACCAACATCATCGTCATCATCAATCATATCAAAAATCATCACATTAATCTCCCTGAAACAAAAGTCATCACTTAAATCATCATTAACAGTAGAACTTGAGTCGTAATCAACCTAAATTTCTGATTCTAAAACGATTGTTGATCATCAACAGTAGAATTGAGTCTTCTACTTTTAACTCATCATAATCTACCTCAAGTTTCTATTCAATTCTGTCACAGTTTAAACCTAAGAAAAATCACT
>JAJJMC010005091.1:4349450-4391168 GCA_023531435.1 Papaver californicum
AGCGAAGAAAAGTTCTTCATCAAAGCCAGAGACACAGATTGAAGTGTTAACTCAAAGCCAATGTTCAATTGATGAAACTATTCTTCAGCAAATGGAAGACGAGTATGCAACCAAGACTTCTACATCAAAGCCAAGTAGTAAAGGCATGTGCTACTACTCTATTATAAACATGGCAAATGATGTAATTGATTTAGAAGATGATGTGACTCATTTCAAGTTGGGATTGACGGAAACTGACAGTGAGAAAGAAGATGGTGAAGACATCAGTCCCGACAAAAAATTGAGTAACATAATCTCAAGGATGAGAGAAAACAAAAGGACAATGCAAGCACCTGTCAAAATGTAGGATTACACACCTGGAGATGCTAAGAATAAGAAAAGAAAAAAGACTCGGTGTGTGAGCAGAAATCAAAAGAAAAAGTTGGAGAAAAAACAAAAAGAGAAAAGGGAAGATAAATTGAAAGCAGTGGACAACTTAAAAATTATGCAACTGCTGGATTCAAATGAAAAACAGATTGTGTGCAGATATTTTAAAATGCACAATGAAAGGTAAGTGGCATTCATACCATTAAGTTTTTTGGTTAAATAATTTAAGTGTTTTAGTTTCTTTTATTCTTCTTAAATATTAAATTTGTTTATCAACAATATAACAACAGTGACATGGCTTGGGAAAAGGACGATATGGGCCTGTACATACAGGAAAAAATATGAACGCCTTGATAAGAAAAGGTGACATAGAAGGAGATATGATTGAGTTCTACATGCTCAAATTGCAAAAAAAACATAGCAAAGAACATCAAGAAATCAGATGGCACTCATAAGTACAAAAGGGCTGTTTTCCTAAGCACATATGTCTATGTAAGTTTCATCTAACTTATCTTATACAAGTGTCTTTCTGAAAAAAATGAAACCAATTTTGGTTTCATCAAAATAAGGTTTCATCTGTTTCAATTACATTTTTCTGTAAAAAAAAGGTTTCACTGATTTTCAACAATGCACTCATTTTTATTTTTTATTGAATTTCAGACATTGCACTCAATCGGTAAAAGTTGCCACACTGCGATTGAAGCTTTCATTGATAAAATGGACTACACTCCAGAATATGTCTTCGTTCCAATCATAACAAAACTAAGTGAAAAGACATATCACTAGACATTGTTAGTCTTTGATAATGATACTGGAGAATTCTCTCATTACAACTCAATGGCCTCCACTGAAGATGAATGAAAAAAAAGTGCTGAAAGCATGAAGGAAAGAATGGTGTCAGCATTCAGAAAACATGTATCAAAGCTCTGCCTGGACCCATCAAGTCAAACAAAAGAATTTATTTTGAACACCCCTTTCTGCTGTCAACAAGATGTGTAAGTACTTTTAAAAGAAATTGTGATATCTTCATTTTAATCCTTTTTTTTATTTTTTATTTAAAGATATTGTTTTGTTAATTTCAGGAAGGATTGCGGAGTTCATGTTTGCTATTACATGAAGAGCCTTTTGAAAGGAAATTTTTCATCCGAAGAGCACATAAAACAAAAGGTGCAAAATATGAGGCCAAAGTTGGCATGCAAGATACTCCTTGACAAAGTTGAAGACTAATACTCCTTGACAAAGTTGCAACTTAAAGTGGAAGAGAAAAGAAGACTGATGGTCAAACCTCATGGTGGTTGTGTGTTCATGAAAGAGAGGTTGAAACTTAGGTTACAACAATGTTAATCAATTAGTTTATGATACAGTACAAATGGTTCTCCGTAAAAAAAATCTTATTCAATATTAATCAGTCTTTTGATCAATCAATACTCTTAAGGATGAAAATGTTTTTGAATGATTTGTTTCATTTTATTACAATATGATTTATGAGAAATGTTAATCAATATTTTCTGTTTCAGCTTATTACAGGTGAAAAAAAGAATAAAACCGAAAAAGGTTTCATCATTTATTTTTGTTTTCATCTTACTACAGATGAAAAAAAACTATGAAACCGAAAAAGTTTTCGTAGTCTTTTTAAATTTCATCTTACTCCAGAAGAAAACAAACTATGAAACCGAAAAAGGTTTCATCATTTATTTTTGTTTTCATCTTATTCCAGAAAGAAAAACACTATGAAACCGAAAAAGGTTTCATAGTCTTTTTAAATTTCATCTTACTCCAGAAAAAAACAAACTATGAAACCGAAAAAGGTTTCATCATTCATTTTTGTTTTCATCTTATTCCAGAAAGAAAAACACTATGAAACCGAAAAAGGTTTCATAGTCTTTTTAAATTTCATCTTAGTCCAGAAGAAAACAAACTATGAAACCGAAAAAAGTTTCATCATTTTATAGATAAAAAAACACACGCTACAGGCCTGTAACTTATAAAAAGCCTGTAACTCTGAAAAACAAAAAAACATGAAAGACCTGAAGCAAAAATGAAATTTTAACTGTAAACAATATGAAGATTGAAACATATAGTAGTGTAAACAAAAAATGAAAATGAAAAAGTCAATGAATTGTTGTCAAAATAAATTCACATCTGTCGCGCAGGGCATGTCCTTATGGGTACTCAAAACATGGCAGCTACCACAAGTTCTCATCTTCTTATTAGGAACTGAACCTGTATTAGGATTCTCTTCTTCTTCCTTGGACGACCAGGTTGTGGTAGAGCATCAGGACCAAGAACAAGAGATTTTGGAGACACAACTGTTGGCTTTTCAACAGTGGGAACAGGATTGATTGGTATTGCATAGGATTCACGGTAGAACTTTACTGTAAAATAGAATTCAACATACTTATACGGGTTTTCTTCATTTAGCATGATACAACGGATAGCATGGGCACAAGGAAAACCGTTGATGCGCCAGCGGTTGCAAGAACATGTTCTTCTTTCCAAATCGACTTTTTGTGTTAATGTAGAATGAACTTCAAACACATATTGCGATGACTTGGTGACAGTGTATTCACGGCCATGCATCTTGTTGTTGTACAACTCAGTTTCAGACTCTGGACACAAAGTTTCTCGCCACTTCAATAATGTTGTACATTCCTCACGACGTACACACATTTGATTCATAAGCTTCACTCTGATCTCATCAACCATAATGGCTATATGCTTCTCTCGCTCTTCAACGATCCAACTATTGAAACTCTCAGCAATATTCGAACACAACCTACCATAACGACGACCCGGGAAATACAAACTTTCCCATTTATCAATTGGAGCTCTACTCAGATAATCTTGTAACTTCTGATTTTTGACCTGCAATAAATTCTCCCAGTTCTCTGAAATTTTTATATGTGTATTAGCATACGCACATTTTTCAAACAACCCAAGCACATAATTGTTATAAACCTTACTGGACTTCGGAAAGTATGTATTGATATTGTTCTTCATATGCCAATAACACCAACCATGAGCAGCATCAGGGAATACATCAGGGATTTGATTCACCAAACCAGTAACTCGATCACTAACAAAAGTAAGCTTTTTGCGCATAGGGGAAAGTACTTGCTTCAAATTCTCCAAAAACCATTTCCAGTTGGCGTCATTCTCCGAAGAAACAACAGCATAAGCAAAATGATAGATTTCTGAAAAAACAGAACAAAAAAAAATGTCTCAGCATATAAAAAAACAATGAAACCGAAAAAGGTTTCATCCGTTTAAACTACATTTTTCTGTAGAAAAAATGTCTCAGCATATAAAAAACAATGAAACCAAATAAGGTTTCATCCGTTTAAACTACATTTTTATGTAGAAAAAATGTCTCAGCATATAAAAAACAATGAAACCGAATAAGGTTTCATCCGTTTAAACTATATTTTTCTGTAGAAAAAATGTCTCAGCATATAAAAAAAAATGAAACAGAATAAGGTTTCATACTATCAATTACATTTTTCTGTTAAAAAAATAGGTTTCGCTGATGTGAAACAAAATAGAATGTTTAAGAAAATTATCGTCATTCCCGGTTAGACCTGTTGCTGCCATGATATGACCAAGGTATTTGCTCTTCAAATGGGCTGCATCAAGGAATGACAAAGGATGACAGTAATTGAATCCACGAATGCATGCTCCGAAACAGATAAACAATCTCTGAAATTTTTGAGTCCCATTTTCAACTTCCAAAACAACACGAGATCCAGGATTGGTTTCAGTCAATTTGTTGGTATACCATTTCAAGTACATAAATGATTTCTCGTTCTCTCCCCATGTAATATTCAATGCATGCCTCTTCCCTGCATATGCATAATAACGACTAATGTCAAAGCCGTACTCTCTTGTAAACTGATTCATAATATCCTTTGTCTTCTTCTTTAGATTCTGTTTAATCTCTTCAAGAATCAAGCTACTAATAAGTTTCTTCGACAAATGTGGTGTGTTTACAACTCCACCACAACAAGTATGCTTCTTATTTAACTCCTTGATAATAAAAGGACTACCTTCAATACCATCAATAGAAACAACATATATATGCCATTCACATTTATCTTCTTCCTTCTTAGAACAACATGCACCAATCCTCAACTTCTCATTCCTTGTCATCTTAAGTGAATACCCAGATACTGCATGATATTTCAATAAATCAGAACGAATTTGTTAACACCTCCATTAAACACCTGATTGACACCCTGAAAAAGGCCAAACCAATGCACAGACTTCAACGGTTCTTTAACTTTATTACAGACATCATAATCAACTAAACTTCGTGGCTGCTCATATGGTATGATTGCTGAAATTTCTGAACTATAACTAGTGGACTCATCTCTATGCCTTACATGTAACTCAACAGATGGAAGCCTATTAAACAAAGTAAATAAAGCAACCGATTGGAGATCAAAATCAGAATTGATAACCTTTTGCTGATCACAAACTATGTGGAAAATTTCAATAGAAAGAGAAGAGAATTGACACCAACTTGAACATATATTACCCTTCAAATCACAAACAGATGCTTGTAGACCAATACGAAAAGATAATGTATCATCTTTGTGAAATATAACAGCGAGAACAGATTCCATAACCTACAGAAAAAAAGTATGAAACCGAAATAAATTTCACTGTATGTGAATATAAACAACAACAAACAACAAAATTTGAATATTAACATCAACAAAATAGCAAAAATATGATTCCATAGCAACAGGAAAAAGTATGAAACCAAAATAAGTTTCACTGTATATGTATATAAAAGAACAACACCAACAAAAATTAAAAATTAACATCAACAACATAAAAAAAATGTGATTTCATAACCTACAGACAAAAGTATGAAACCAAAATAAGTTTCACTGTATGTCTATATAAACAACAACACAAAAATTGAAAATTAACATCAACAACATACAAAAATGTGATTCCAATAATATACACAAAAAAAGAATGAAACCAAAAACGGTTTCACTGAATATAAACAACAACACCAACAACAACATTTGAAAATTAACATCAAAAACATAACAAACTCTGATTACAATTATATACAGGAAAAAGTATGAAACCAAAAACGGTTTCACTTGTTTGTGAATATAAACAACAACACCAACAACAACATCTGAAAGTTGGATTTCAGTTTCAGAGGAATGATTGAACTAATACAAAAGCTTGAACCGAATGAGAATATGATCAACAACATACAAAAATGTGATTCCAATAATATACACAAAAAAAGAATGAAACCAAAAACGGTTTCACTAAATATAAACACCAACACCAACAACAACATTTGAAAATTAACATAAAAAACATAACAAACTATGATTACAATTATATACAGGAAAAAGTATGAAACCAAAAACAGTTTCACTTGTTTGTGAATATAAACAACAACACCAACAACAACATTTGAAAGTTGGATATCAGTTTCAGAGGAATGATTGAACTAATACAAAAGCTTGAACCGAATGAGAATATGATCAAAATTGAGAGAAAAAACTGAAAATACAGTAGGAATCTTCAAAAAACAAACAATTTGAAGTTACAGTTCCTGATCTTCACTTGAACAGAAACGAATACAATTTTGAGTTTGGTTCTTCAAAAGTATGATAATCAAATAAAAACCAAAATCAATAAAACAAACAATTTGAAGTTACAGTTCCTGATCTTCACTTGAAAAGAAACGAATACAATTTTGAGTTTGGTTCTTCAAAAGTATGATAATCGAAAATTAAACTTACCTGATGAAATACAACTGAAGCTGAGTTTCTGTTCTTCACTTAAACAAATACGAACTCGATTCTTCAAATAATCAATGGATTTGAAACTGTTTGAGATGAATCGAAGCTAGAATTTATGTTCTTCAATTAAACAGCACCAAAAACGAACTCAAATCTTCACTTACACAGCAGAATTTGATTTGAAGAAGATATCTTCAATTAAACAACACCAAAAACGAACACAATTCTTCAATCAAATTTCAGGAATCAGATTTGTAGAAGATATATTTTGATGAAACCCTAGCCGAATTTGGAAAAGATATGTGAATTCTCTCATCCGAATTTTAGAGAAGATTTGGTTTTAAGATTTGTTTCCATTTAAAACTTATAGATTATATAAGAAGGGAAATTTGGGTATATTGAAAATAGTTAAAGTCTAAATTTAATTAGTATTAAGTGAAAGGGGGTTTTTGTCTCATTTTTAATGAAAATGGTTTTTCTTTATAAAAGATAATATAGGAGGGTTTTATGCATGATAAGTTTGTTCACCTTGGTTTTTTATACCAAATTTTGTTATATATATATAATTATAAGAGCAAGCACTGTAGTGAGATAGTAAAGGCTAAAGTACGAACGATCTTTTAGGGATCACTCTAAATTTGAAGGGGCCATTCTGTGTTTAAATCATCCGTCATACAAAATCAAAAAGTGTCATAATGGGAGACAATGATTAAGTTTATTTTTCTTAAACTTAATTTAATATAATAACCACCTAATCCTTCTTCTAATAGTAATCCTTATTCTAAATTAAATACATAAATAAAATAAAACGAGATATTTTATAACAGGGTCATATGTTTTTGATCATATTAGAATATGAGTCGTACAACATGCCGTTAATGCATTTGGATCTTAGACTCACCATTTGGATCTTAGACTCCCAGTAAATGAGATACTATCACTTTTTCATTTTAATTTAAAAACAAACTAAAATAAAAAAATAATAGTATCTCTTTTATTAGAATGGAAAGAATATTATTTTAACAAAATTATTATCTTATTAAGGGTTAGTTTATTAAAATTTTATTATAACAGAATGCTTATAAGAATGTCTTTCCTCAGCGATTCCGCTAGTTTTTTGAAAATTTAGCCCATCATTACCTCATACATCATAGCATTAACATTTGTTTCTGGTCCTACTAGAAAATTGCTAATGCAACCCATCCAAAAACCCAAGCTAAGAAAGCTTTCCAATTTTTCACTTTTGAAAATACTAAATATTTGGTTAAACGGATAAGAAACAATTGAAGGACTAAATCTCTCAGACATCTATTATATCGAAAAAACAAGACTTTGGGTAATACTTGGTTAATCGTGACCTGTATATTTCTGTTGATTCTTTAAGAATTTTAAGAAATTGTCATTTGGGGACCCAATTTACTGTGAGAGTTCAATAGTTTTTTCCCTTGATATTTTAAGTTTTACTTCCGCCGGACCAATAAAGAGAAACGAAAAAGGGAACAAAACTGATGATTTCGAACGAAGACAAAAATACCCATAAAAAAAATTAACAACCAAAGGATAGAAGAACCTAGTTATTTTGAGGGCTATCTAAATTAATTTTGGGCCACTAATAAAACAAAATAAGGTTATTATGAAGTAATATCAATACATCTCTTATCCATATATTTTCTATAATGGCTAATCTATCCTTGTTTAATTAATATTAATTTTAATTAATTAGTTAATTAAGTTGGTTATAGTTAGTGTTAGATGATGAATTTGAGTTATAGTTTTAGAATAGAAATAGAGAGTGTGTTAGAGAGGAAGAAGAAGAAGAAGTTTGGGGAAATCATATTTTACCTAAAATCAACAACAAACATGGATGAATATGAGGAAGAAGGTGAGATTGAACATGAAAAACATAATATTGAAGGTTCAAACACGTTTAGAGATGACGATTTGGGTTATTTGTTGGATGATCCAAATTTTGGTGTGGAAGAAAACCTAAACAATGAATCACATCAAAATGAAGATAATAATGCATCAAACAATCAGGTATTGTGTTAAGAAGCTCAAAAACCAAATTTGTATGCGTTTGGATGTGATCGGCAACAAAGAAAATTCATTTTTGCATGCATTTAATACCATGGACGTCCCAGAATCGATAGATAATGGAGTTCCATAAACTACCGATTATACTTCCTGGACCAAAATTTAGGAATAATCAATAGTCGCGTGAAGATTACTTACTACAGATTATACAAAATCCCCAAATTGAACTTTTTTTGAATTTCTGTTTGCATAATCGGTAGTTTAGGAATACTTATTATCTACCGATTATGTTAGTCGCCCAAAAACTGAATTTCTCCAAACCTACAAATTTTATATTTTGTAAACTTTATAATCGGTAGTATATGGCATATAGTTACCTACCGATTGTATTGTAATCGGTAGTGGTGTAACAAACTAAACCTCCGATTATACTTGTTTTTGTGTACAGAACTTGAATTGATTTCTTTCTATAATCGGTAGTTTAGGAATACATATTATCTACCGATTATGTTAGTCGCCCCAAAAATGAATTTCTCCAAACCTACAAATTTTTTATTTTGTAAACTTTTTAATCGGTATTATATGGCATATAGTTATCTACCGATTGTATTGTAATCGGTAGTGGTGTAACAAATTAAACCTCCGATTATACTTGTTTTTATGTACAGAACTTGACTTGATTTATTTCTATAATAGGTAGTTTAGGAATACATATTATCTACCGATTGTTGATAATCGGTAGCACGGTGATATTATTATCTACCGATTGTTGGTAATCGGTAGTAAGTGAACGTAATTAACTACCGATTATCATTGTCTAACTCATTGCTATTTTACGTAGATTATTGAATGGGTTAATCTTGTTTCATACGAGGGTCCTGATACTTCCATACATGATAGACACATTTTTGTGTCTGATTGATCTCAATTATATGTATTGTTGGTACTCGATTTTGTACTTATTATGATTTTTATGTCTTTATAGGTGTTTTTGGAAGAAATAAACATTTGAGAAAAATTGGCTCAAAAAGTTATAAAGGCACCCAAAATTGATAATAACACCCATGCCTTGGATAAGGGCTCCCACCTTCTTCCATTTGAAATGAAAATATGGCGGGAAAATTTTGTGTAGCAACTGAACTAGTTTATTACGGGATTCAAATGAGATTTTCAAGGAGTTAAGTTACGGAGATTCTCTTGCCTTATTATGAGGGATTGGTACAAACAAATTCTGCACGGAACAAACACAATAAATTAGGAAGAAAATCAAATATCCCGGTCATAGTTATTCTCGGAAAGGGCTTATGCAGCATATATGTTGAATATGCAACACCTGTTTTGTAACAGTGAATACTGCAACACTTAAAAACGTTGCAGTTTTCCTGATTTAGTGTTTATTGTTTATTTTCTTCTTCTCAAGCACTTTTGAGCTATGTACCAACCTTTGGAGAGTGTCTTGGCAAGATGAGCTAAACCCCATATGCTGAGGTGACGGAGGAAGTCATTGTTTCAATAAAAGTGGTATATTTTTATTTTAATTAATTTTTGCAATTTCTTTTATGATTAATTGCCTTGGTTAAAAATTGATTCAATGATTTTTGTTAAGAAATTGTGATTTCGCTAGATGGTACATGCTTTGGCCTAGGTTTTAGATGTTCCATGCTTTTGTTATACAATTGTTATTTTCAAAATCTACTTGTTGCAATATTTTAGAATCAAATTAAACGTAAGAATTGCATGAATATTAATTAGTTTGAATCACTTTAATTGGTTAATGGTGAAATCCATAACCTCAGTATTTGTGAATATTATTTTCATATTTTGTACATATTTTTAGTTTAAAAATTAGTTTATTAAAATCTAAAATCAGTCTTCACAAGTTCGAGAGTTTGAAACCTTTTCTTACCACAACTACAAATTACATCAATTTTTGGCGCCGCCGACGCGGACTTGTTTTTAGATTTTTTTTAGATTAGTTAGTTTAGTTAGATTTTTATTTTTTTTTATATTTTACCTTTTTGGGTCTTTTTCTTTGTATTACAGGCTATGTAGTAATTTCGGCCGAAATGGCCGAAATTTCGTCGAAATTTCGGATTTCGGGGTGAAATGAAGACGAAATCCGAAATTTCGGCCAACGATATTTGACCAAAATATCGTCCGATATGGATCGATACGGCCGATTTTTTTATTTTTTGAAAAATAAAAATAAAAAAAAAATTTTAAAAAAAATCCTTGTTTTAGGATTGTAATTGTTACTCATATTTTTTATGATATTTTAGAATTATATATGTATATGATAATATCTATAATTAATCTAATGATTTCGATTAGAATTGTAATATCCTTGTTTAATTAGCATTTTAGACGATGAACTTTGAAGTTGTTCTTGTTTTTCTTATGTTTCCAGTTTGAACTTTGTATGAAATCTATGGATCTATATATTTTAGATGATTACTAGTTTTTCTTTCTAAACTTTGTGAAAAAACGTTTGTTATAACGTTTTAAAATATATTTATAATTATAAAATGTGAACTAGTATTTTTTCATAAAATTATAGTATAAAATATATGGACCGATATTTCACCGATATCTGAACCGAAATTTCCCCGATATACCGGCGTACCAGTGTATCGCTCTCGACTGATACGAACCGAAATCCGATATGTAACAACCTTGATTACAGGTTTTGGATCAAAAAGAAATTGGAGCTAAAGACTATATTGATTGATTAAAGACTTGGAATCGAAGACAAATCGAAAAGAACGAAAAAAGAGGAAAAGATTATTACTTTTTAGTTAATTTTTTTAATTTTTATGTTTTTCTTTTTCTTTTTAGAAAATTGTATTAGGAAATTCTTATTATTTTTGTAACTATTTTAGGTATTTTTCTGTTTTTGGACTTTGAACTTTTGGACTTTATTATTATTTTTGTAAACCCTACGGAAGGGTATTTAAATATAAACTGTAACAGGGAAGGACGACAATTACGATATTGTCTCGGACCCTCGGGTTCGTACACTGACACAGGAGTTGGTGGCCCGAGTCGACTTCAACGGTTCATCGCCCGTCTGGTACGGGAGGTAAGACTCTAACCACCCACGAATCCCCTGTCAGTGGGTTTTCTATATTCCTTCGTAATGCATATATATGTTGAGGACTTGAATACGGAATTTATTTTCTGGTAAAGGGCAAGGACTGGCCATATAAGATAAGGACTCGGATTTCATCAATGTTTCCTTCTTGACCACCTTAGGGACACGTTACCCAACGCGAACCTAAACCTAAAATTTGACTAGAAAGAGACCTATAGGGTAACGAGCTTATTGGAAAATCATTCAAAAGGACTGTATTGGTTACTTTGTTAGCCTAACCTAAAGTCCAGGAAGATTATTTTAAGTTAATTAGAGCCGCCTTGTAACCCAAGGAAAAGTTTCCAAAGAGGCAGGGTTATCAAAGCTCCTTAGAGCTTATCCTGTTTTTATTCGACTTAATCTAATTCGGATCGTTCTGAGAGATTCGCTAAAACTGTAACTAGTTGCCTTTTGGAAGAATATAAGTTGGTCTAGAAACAATTTAAGTGGATCCATCATGCTTTTTGTTTGCTAGATTCAATAGGTTTGATTTGGTTGAGTCGGCCTTGTTTGTGTTTGTTTAGAACCCCTTCCGGTAGGATTTATTTTCTCATATTTTTTTTGTAAATATATTAGGAAGTTTTTGTTAGAAAATGTCAATCTGGTATTATGAGGACCTATACAATGAATACCCGACTGAATTTCAAAATAGACATTATCCGTACTATGAACATGGTGTAGATAGTAGTTGGGACCACCACCAACCTTTCGGAGGTTATTGCTCATACCAAGGTGATCCCAATTACTATTCATATACACACCCGTCTTATGAACATGAAAATGAGCAAAATTCGAGTTCTTTGTCTTGGAGGGATTCCCTAAAGCAGTCGCAAAATGAACCTATTATGACTCTAGAAGAATCACTCAATAAGTTAACTGAGAATACAGATAGTCTTAAATTAAGTGTGTATGGAACAAATAGTCCTCCTTATGAACCTATTATGATTCTAGAAGAATCACTCAAGAAGTTAACTGAGAATACAGATAGGTTTGTGTTAGAGACAAAAGAAAGAATTGCTCAAAATAATCTTAATTGCCAGTACAGTGTTTCCACTTTTACCCTTGATAATAATGATGAATATTTACCTAATTTAGAGGACGAGGATAAGATCGGTAACACTACTTATTTAGACGAGGTTCAAACATCTTCATATTATTATGATGATGAGGATAGTATTGGTGAAGAACTTGAAATATACAGGAAGCGTGATCAAGAAATTGTCACTCCAATTGTGTTTCATGATGATAGTGTTATCTCTGTTTCAAATTCAAATGATTTTAATGATTATTCACCTATTCAAAGGGAAGAGGATTTGACTAGAGATACCACTATTTTAGACGGTGCAGAATTTTCTTGTTTTGAAGCCGATAATGGTTTAGAGGAACGAGTTTGTCCTGAGACTAGTGATTTAGAGTCTAACGATTCGAAGACAATAGTATCTGACGAAGATGATAGACTCTTAGAGAATTTTAATGTGATAGAGGATGATTTGATTCAGGTTGATATAATAGTTTCCCCAGTGGATTTTGTTGTCCTAGACACCCAACCTTTTCAGGTCCCAGAGGCTAAAATACCAGTGATCTTAGGTCGTCCCTTTTTAGCTACATATAATGTCGTCATCAACTATGGAAATGGAATAATTAATTTTCTTTTGGTAACATGACTGTTGAACTGAATCTATTTAGTATGAATAGACAACCTTCTTGTAAGATCTATGATTTAGAAGAAGTGAACGTAGCTAGTACTTCAGTTCAGAAATCTTTACCAAACACTTTGTTAGAAGATCTATTAGAGAAATGTCTAGCCCACTTTGGGTTTGATATTGACGATGATAGTGTTATTAATGAGGTGGATAATTTGTTAGATTCTGCACCTTTGATGGACACTTATAATATATGGAAACCTAAGTTTGAACTTCTACCAGTTTATAAGTCTACCTTATTTCCTTCTATAGAGGAAGATGAATGTAGCTCAGACCTTAAGGACCCTAGAATCCAACCAACAATTTTAAGTTCATCTGAGAGTAATGTCCACCCTAAGTTTGGGGGTACCGATGATTCTTGTGATTGTCAAGTATCCCTGCTTAAAGTCCCTAACTTGGGACTTGAAATTTGCACCTCTACCATTTTTCAAAATCATCTTCAAAATAGACTCTCTGAGCCTGTTGATGTCCAAAAAGAAGTTCAGTTGTTAGAAACCCATCCTCTGGTCGATGTGGTTTACCTAGGAAATGATACCAAGATTGGCTTTGTTTTCCCATAAAAATATTTTCTTCCATATGTGGGAACGTTTGAATTTCAAATGTGTCAAGTATCAAGTTTTGAGACTAAGCCTAATTACTTTAGGAGATTAGAATCGACACATTTGCTTAAGAATGACCACCATTTTTGTAGTAGTCAACTGTGTGGGTCAAATATGATTGAAATTGAGGATCCTCAATTATTCAGGTTATTATTATGTGCCTTAAATTTATTATTTGAGTTTTTCCAGACTCCACAACCTGATCCTTCGGATCCTGCCTATGAGGAAATTCATCCTAAAGAGATTTATCTAGACCTTTTCATAGAGCCCGAACCTGAACCTCAATTAGATGTAGTTGTCTTAAACAAGACACTAGATAGGGATAAAGGTGTACTTTGTTTGTACACTTTCTGGGTATGCTGCAGTTTCCTTCTATTTTGGATAACATTGTTTTATTCAGATGACCCACAGTTGTTCCGACTATTGCTATATGATTTAGTGAGGTGACTAATTCTTTCTTAGTCTGGCTGAAGACTTTAAACTTAGCACTTCTTGGGAGGTAACCCATGCTCATGTGATACGGTAATATCTTTCCTTAACTCCCTTCCTTCGATTGGTAACAGTTTCTCCTTGTTCATATATTTAATCATTCATCTTTAGAACATAGAGGACAATGTTAGATTTAAGTTTGGGGGTAAGGGAGAAACTTTTAGTGAAACATGAAACTCCAAAGTCTAAAAACTTGTGAACAATTCAGGATGACACTAACCATTCTAGGTAGATGGAAACTTAGCTTTTTTTCTATAGGAATTGGTGTGCCTAGTTAAATGGTCTATTCATAAAAGGATACCTAGCTCAGGTATTAGAAATAACATGATAGTTGTCACCATATCTCGGAGTCTATCTCGACCATATCACCTTCTGTGTTTTTTTTTTGTAATTTTTATGTTTCTCTAAGTGATTTGGTGGGGCACCAATATCGAATTGTTATCGCTGTCAGGATGAAGTTGAGTGTTTGAGATCAAGCCCCATTATTTTATTATTTAGAGCATTATAAAATTTTTTTGAGTATTGACACTTTGATAGCAATATGTGTGTGTTCTCCCTGTCTGTGTCGCCTAAGCAAGCGTGGAATGCAGGATCCATGGGAACTATCATGTAATCTGCTGAAAATGATCATGCGCTTAGATTCAAAAAAATCTAATTATGTTGTCAATATAAATATAATTGTTTTATTTTCAATAAATCGACCGTTGGGTCCCTTGTATATACCAGCTGAGTCGATATTAGTTTAAGGAATAAGACTAGTGGGAGCGTATCTCCATCCATTCATCCTGGCACTGACCTTCAGACATATATGGGAACATCATTCACCTTGGTCAACACTTGCAAACTTCATTTTGTCTATATTCATCTTCTAAATCTTTTCATGTGATTGTACTTTGATAGATTCTGAGTATTGTGGTTGAACGACTATCTAAATAGAGTTTTGAATTTGTATGAATATAGTATGCTGAGTGAAAACTCGTGTGCAGCAATTGGACTCATATAGGGTAATGATTCCCATAGGCGAAGAGTTTAGTATGCCAACTGAATAGCTTGTTTAGTGTTTACCTCAATCGTTCACATGTAGTTAGGATTTGGAGTAAAGGTTTTGTCGGTACACCTCTTGTAAACCCTCACGAGACAAAACTCGTCCGCTAAGGCCACTTAGGGGTTTAAAGGCTTATCGCATACGCTAAGTGCAATCGCGATGCCTGCGAAAGTGAGTTAGGATTTATTTTTATTTTTAGATTAGATTTGCTCGAGGACTAGCAAATAATAAGTTTGGGGGTATTTGATAGACACATTTGTGTGTCTGATTTGATCTCAATTATATGTATTGTTGGTACTCGATTTTGTACTTATTATGGCTTTTATGTCTTTATAGGTGTTTTTGGAAGAAATAAACATTTGGGAAAAATTGGCTCAAAAAGTTATAAAGGTACCCAGAATTTATAAAGGCACCCAAAATTGATAATGGCACACATGCCTTGGATAAGGGCTCCCACTTTCTTCCATTTGAAATCAGAATGTGGCGGGAAAATTTTGTGTAGCAACTGAACTAGTTTCTTACGGGATTCAAAGGAGATTTTCAAGTAGTTAAGTTACGGAGATTCTCTTGCCTTATTATGAGGGATTGGTACAAACAAATTCTGCACGGAACAAACACAATATATCATGAAGAAAATCAAATATCCCGTTCATAGTTATTCTCGGAAAGGAAAGAGATTTATTCTCGTTTATTAGTCGATTTTGTATTATCTCCTTAGGATATATTCTTGTGTCTTACAGCATTGTCGAGTTGGTTTAAAGAAGAAACAAATACATCACCGAGATTATCTCCATCAAGAAAAAGATTTATATATCGATCTACCGAGATTCTTCACGTTAAATAGAATATATTCTCGAAGATTTGAATGGGGGAAGTGTTCTAGTATATAAAGGAGTCGATTGGAAGAAGTCAGGGGGGTTGGCTTCGGCCAAAATAACATCAGAAAAAAATCAAAAAAAAATCAAGTTCATCTCGTGAAAGAAGAAGAAGAAGAACAGACCACACTCAAGAAAAGTCGCAGATTCTGTGGCTAATTCTTTTGAAGTTAACAACACCAAGAAACAGTCGTTTTTCTAACAGCTGCTTCTGCAGCGTATATTTTGAATCTGCAACACCTGTTTTATAACAGTGAATACTGCAATAATTAAAAACGTTGCAATTTTCCTGATTTAGTGTTTATTGTTTATTTTCTTCTTCTCAAGCACTTTTGAGCTGTGTACCAACCTTTGGAGAGTGTCTTGGGCAAGATGAGCTAAACCCCATACGCTGAGGTGACGGAGGATGCCATTGTTTCAATAAAAGTGGTATATTTCTATTTTAATTAATTTTTGCAATTTCTTTTATGATTACTTTCCTTGGTTAAAAATTGATTTAATGATTTTTGTTAAGCAATTATGATTTCGCTAGATGGTACATGCTTTAGCCTAGGTTTTAGATGTTTCATGCTTTTGTTATATAATTGTTATTTTGAAAATCTACTTGTTGCAATATTTGAGAATCAAATTAAACGTAAGAATTGCATGAATATTAATTAGTTTGAATCACTTTAATTGGTTAATGGTGAAATCCATAACCTCAGTATTTGTGAATATTATTTTCATATTTTGTACATATTTTTAGTTTAAAAATTAGTTTATTAAAATCTAAAATCAGCCTTCACAAGTTCGAGAGTTTGAAACCTTTTCTTACCACAACTACAAATCACATCATTACAGTATGCAAATAATTTGGTACGCTACCTACCCACTCTTAACTTGTTTTAAGAATGTATGTTACATGGTTAGGCTTATGATATTTGTTTTGTTATATGCGCATTAAGACATTTGGAAGTAAGGCGGAGGCAAAGGAATGGCTTATTAACAAGGAAAAAGAGAAGATGTGCGTTGTAGTTCAGAACAATCACGCGAAGGTTGATCGATTTGAAATGATTTGTGAGAGAGGTGCCAAGCGAAAGAGTCACGTGGGAAAGAATCGTAAATACGTAAAGAAGACGGAGAGGATATACCGAGGTAATTCAAAGAAGATTGGATGCCCATTTAAGATTATCTTCCATAATCCCGAAGGTAAGAATGGTAAAGTATGGAAAATGTTTATAGTTGCTAATGGTCGTCACAACCACGAAGATCCGGAAAGTCTTGTTGGGCACGTAATGGTTGCCAAGTTAAAACCAAAGGAAATGTAGACGGTGAAGTCTATGAGGACCGTAATAAAAGTGAGTGCAATCCTATCTAAGATAAAGGCGGACGACCCCAACAACTTGTCTTCGTTGTATACAATTTGGTCGGCGCTAGCAACGATCAAAAGGACAGAATGGGATGGTCGAATGGTTATGCAACAATCAGAGTGGTTAGCCGAGAAACAAAATTACACGTTGAGAAAAGAATAAAGGGATGGTAAGGTTATTCATATTTTCTTGGCACATCCGAAGATGATCCATTTGGCTAAATGCTTCATCAAATTTTGTTGATAGATGCTACTTACAAGACAAACAGGTACAACATGTCGTTGTTGAACATTGTTTGCCACACTAAATGCACATTTACGGTGGCTTGGGGTTTAATGGATGCTGAGAACGATGTGAGTTTCATTTGGATGTTGTAAACATTAAGGTCGATTTATAATGGCGAGTATTTTCCAAGGGTTGTTGTAACGGATAACGATCAAGCCTTGATGAATGCAATAAAGGTAGTGTTTCCGGAAGCCCAGAATTTGCTTTGTACGTGGCATATTCAATGCAATATCAAATCCAATTGCAGATATCATATCCAAGCTAAAAAACAAAACAAAGGTACCAAGAGGTCGAAGGAAGAGGATGAACGTATTAGTAAACTAACCGTGGAAGAACGAGAAGAAGAGAAAAGGTTGGCCGATGAAAAGTGGATCGAGGATGGAATAAAGTGGTTTTTATTTCTAAAATCATGGGATAAGATAGTTTGGTCGATGACGAAGGAAGTTTATGAATACAACTTGAAGAACTTTGAAGATGAATGGGGCAAGAACTATCCCAAACCAGTTAAGTATTGCAAAACACGATGGTTGGGACCAAATAAGGATAAGTTTGTGTTTGCATGGACATATGAATATCGTAACTTCAAGAACGAGGTAGCAATCATTGAAGAGGGGTCTCATGGACGATGAAAGAACATACTAGTCGGTAGTCAAAATTGGGTTGTGTCGGTCCAAGAAGCAATCCATGAGTTCACCAATCGTGACCTCACTAAGATTTATGGTTCAATAGAAAAAAGTCGGCATAGATTCCCGTTGGCACATTTAAAACATAAAAATCTTCTAAATGGTATAGTTTACAAAGTTTCTTGGTGGGCAATAAATTTCATGATAAAACAATTGGAGTTGTACAGAGATCACGATGATGAGACTACGGTTTGAAACTGCAAGCCGTTGATAGGTATTGGACTCCCGTGTCGTCACATGCTTGGAAGGTATATTGAAGTGACTGACATTAATGATATTCATCCCTTTTGGAAGAAATCAACTTTCACTCCAAGCACCCCGGCGGTTGATGGTGCGTCGTTCGTGGAGGCGGAAATATTTGCATGAATACTCGAGCATTACTCTACGTCAAATGGGGCACAAAAGCAAATATTGATGCACTATTTAGATTAAGCCCTTCACCCTTGTTTAAAGTTTGTTCAGGAACCAAATAAAGGAAAGGCGATAGGTAGGCCGAATACCGAAAAACTGAGGTCAATTCAAAGAAAAGAGTTGAAGGAATGGTTATCTAGTCATCATGACCTTTCTAGGCATGAAAATACTGAAGCTGAGTATGAATATTTTCCGGCTCAAATGAAAAGGGGTCGTCCAAGGAAGTATCAAGGTGGACCAAGCTCACGACAAGTCAAAGCTAAGGTCTCTATGATTCCTTCCCAACTTAGTCAAACCCAACTTATACACGATGAGTATTTGGAATAACTCCCTCTACTAATTATACCATTTTTTTTGTCCACCGACGATGTCGATGGGGATGGCAATTGTGGTTTTCACGTTGCTACGAAAAAAATATGCGACTTTAGTGAGGCGGTTACCGAGAATATTACCCAATGACAATATTTTAAAAATAAGATGGCCGCACAATTATTGGAGGATAAGGAATTTTATATTGAAATGATGAGAGAAGAAGATAAACATGTTAGAGAACAAGAGTTCAAAGAGTTATATACTCGTGTAAAATGCCGAAACGGATTGGAGACAATCGGATCCAGGTATTGGATGGTAATGCCGATATGTGGGTATCTTTTAGCGGATGTATTGAACTGCGTGGTACATTATTTCTGTCCTCCTTCATTAGGGGTGAATGTCACATTTACACCCACAAGGACGGTGTATGATGAGTCAGTCAAGGATAGACGAATCATTATGGCATGGGTTAATATCAATCATTTTATCGGTTTAAGTTTAACGGATGATTGTCCATTACCTCCATTGAGTAGGTGGTCGGATTACTTCCCAACTAACCATTGTAAGGAGTGGTTGAAGCAATACGAGTCCAACATGAACCGTTGGGATCGTTTAACAACCTCAGGAAAGAACGCAATTGATTTGAACTCGAATGGTGAGTAGTTGATTTTGAATAAATATTTTGAACATAAATGTATAGACAAATATTAATACAATGTTTTGTGATCGTAAACAAAAAAAAATCATTTTTTGCATGCATTTAATGCCATGGACGTATCATAATCGGTAGATAATTTTTTAAACTACCGATTATACATGTAGCCCCAAATTGGAAATCGAAAAAATTATCAAAATTCCAACATTTTCAACATGCATAATCGGTAGGTTAAGAATTTGTTAACCTAACGATTATGCATGTAGCCCCAAACTGGAAATCGAAAAAATTATCAAAATTCCAACATTTTGAAAATGCATAATCGGTAGGTTAAGAATGTTTTAAGCTACTGATTATGTATGTAGCCCCAAATTGGAAATCGAAAAAAATATCAAAATTCCAACATTTTGAAAATGTGTAATCGGTAGTTTAAGAATTTTTTAACATACGATTATGCATGTAGCCCCAAATTGGAAATCGAAAAAATTATCAAAATTCTAAAATTTTGGAAATGCATAATCGGTAGGTTAAGAGTTTTTTAACCTACCGATTATGCATGTAGCCCCAAATTATAAATCGAAAAAATATCAAAATTCCAAAATTTTGGAAATGCATAATCGGTAGGCTAAAATTTTTTTAACCTACCGATTATGCATGTAGCCCCAAATTGGAAATCGAAAAAAATCATCAAAATTCCAACATTTTGAAAATGCATAATCGGTAGTTTAACAATTTTTGAAACTACCGACTTTAGTCCAAAATGTGTCCAAGAACAGGCAGTTCCATTGGTAAGGGTAATCAGTAGATATTTAAACTACCGATTGTATAACACTAAAATAATCGGTAGATTGTTATCTACCGATTGTTGATGAAAATGCATAATCGGTAGGTGATTCAAACCACTTATCTACCGATTATAATTTAAAATTTGAACAAAATAACTTGTTAAAAATAAATCTCTTGCAATTCAATTGATAACTCACAAAAAGAATATAAAATCCTTTCAAATGTTAGACAGTTAAACACCAGTAATGTTAAATACCAGAGACATATCCATAAAATAAACAACCACAATCTAATTTCTAATTCTTTTGGTTTTGGTACGAGGACGACGAGCACCAGGGGCTAATAATCTTTCAGCATCAGCGGCATTGGCTCCACCCTCAGGGACATTTTCTTCAGCATCAACACTCGATGAACAGCGAGATCTTTTAGTGTGCTTTGTTGTTAGCCTCTTAGGCTTATCTGCAGATACCTCCCCAAACTTGCTAGCATAGGCTTCATTATCAATGTTGTCAATGAGGTCTTTATGATCTCTCATCATCTTCTCAATTGATGGAGGCACTCCCGCATTTATGCAACCAGCTATCTTCTTTGAGAAAAATACAAACTTTTTTTTTCTGTTTTTAGGCAATAACAATCAAACAATTATTATCTAAAATATTAAGACGTAATACTAAAATCAAAAAGATATAACATTACGTACCAGCCTTTCATAACCAGAGGGTTTGTCTTTGATTATGCAAGTATATTCGGACACCCTGGTGGTCTTTCCTTTATCTTCAAGGATCAGATGAAGATGGGAATGCTGCCGGTACCATACCATATACCGTGGATCTGCCTCATCACCTCGGTTGACACATCTCCCCTCGTTGATCATATATTGCATCATGTTGTTCCAATCTTCAACAGATGGGTTATCAGAGTAAACTACTGTGATAGAGTCCTTACCACAAGTAGATTTCTCGACGTCCAATTTGAACCTGCCGCGCATGTGACTCATATGTTCTTCTTGGACATAACCGAGTTGACGCATCACCCTAGAGGCATTGTACATGGCATATCCAGTGGTATTCCACAAGGGTCCATAGTAAAACGATAACTCATACCTTCCCGCTATACGACCACTAGCTCGGTCTTCCCTGTATGGATCAAAGCATACATCTTTGGATGCCATCGAGTCTAATTTCCTCCTCAAAGTAATCAACTCCTGCTCCTTAGACCTTGAATGGTTGTTGTCAAAGATGTATTTTATTCCTCGGTGTGTTCCTTTCTCCCATGCCGAATTCTCTTTGGCCAACTCGAGGGACGGGAAGTGGTCATAGATCCATGTCTATTGTACATATCAAACCAAGTATGAGAAAATTGATTCTTAAAAGAGGAAAAAATAAATAACAATCAAACCATCAATAGAGTTACCAAAATACCTGTATTATGCTCACGTCTTTGGTTAGTCTGTTCCCTGGATGCCTTTCTCAACTCTTTCATCAAGAACGCATGACATGCGGTGCCCCACGAATAGTCACAAACTTTGTTGAGGGGATGCAAAAGTTGAAGAAGGTTGGCGTCGACCCGATTTCCACTAGCATTGGGGAAAATTACACATCCCAAAACACAGAGAAGATATGCAGTGGCTGCAGCATTGACCTGGTCATCGCTAAACTCTGGATTGATCTCTTCTTTAGCCTTTGTGCCTCTGAACATTTTCATTTGTTGAACCATGTTGAACTGCCTGGTTTTGTAAGAAAAGCACCGTTGGAACTCTTCGTCGGATGTCGCTCGATCCCAACCAAGGCACCTCTTAGTGTAAAAATAAAGTTCTTCCCAGCTTAACTGCTTCACATAATCAAACTTCACCGTCGTACCATGGTCAGTGAGACTTAGATTCTGCACCACATCATCGAGGGTGATCGTCATCTCTCCCCACGACATGTGGAAGGTATCGGTCTCAGGATACATCCTCTCCATGAAGGATGATATCGACACCCAGTCGTGATGTAACAATTCTCGGCAGCCGTAGATAACCCCGAGTTCAATATAATTTGCTGGAACCGTTCACACTCATCTTCTAACGGCCAATCTTTCATCTTTGTTGGTGCAGCCGTAACTTGAGTAGACGAACCGCATCAGAATGGTCCTAATATACACGACGAATTAAAAAACAATTAGAATAACAGTTAACACTTTTACGAATAAAAATACAATATGCTAAGAATGGTGTTTTATAATTATTACCTCAGTTGAGTAAATTTCTTTCACCCAAGAGTCTTTGTACCCAAATAATAGATCTCCTCCATCTTTTGGGAGGCCAAGGATTTGGCCTTCTTGAATACCCTTCATCTTCAAAGAGTCGGGGACCTTGTTCCCTCCTTTCTTCTTAGCTGGCTTCTTTGTACCACTTGGTCCTCCTTTATCTTGGTATCTATCTTGTGGAGCACTTGGTTCTCCTTCTTCTTCATTTCTACTTCTTGCAACCCTTGGTTGAGTTTCTTCGGTGATAACAATTCCGCTAGCGCTCTTTTGTCTTCTGCACTAGCAGTTACTTTTTTACCCCCTTCATGACGATGCCCTGAAATACTTGTATCATGGGAATGCTTAGATCGCCTTTCCCTTCTTTGATACAAAAGAAAGAACAATTATTTCCAGCAAGACACCGTTTAATCACTACATAATCGGTATCCAAAGTACATTGAACTCAACCGATTGTTCATAATCGGTAGTCAAAAAAATAAAGTAACTACTGATTGTGCATAATCGATAGCTCGGGCTCTACATTATCTACCGATTGTGCATAAAAAATGGAACAGAAAAGTCTATGGACACAGATACAACCGGTAGTTACACAAAAAAATTAACTACCGATTATGTGTAAATTTGGGTCCAGGAATATAATCGGTAGTTAATGACTAAATATAACTACCGATTCCGGTCGATGTTTTGAGGAATCACTAACTTTCATAATCGGAAGTTTAACCCTATAAGAAACTACTGATTATGCCTACAGTTTGGTCCGGTAATATAATCGGTAGTTTATGACTAACTATAACTACCGATTATGGTCGATGTTCATGAATCACTAACTTTATAATCGGGAATTTAACCCTATACGAAACTACCGATTATGCCTAAATTTTGGTTCAGGAATATAATCTGTAGTTAGTGACTAAACATAACTACCGATTGTGCATGATGTTCATGAGCAATGAAGAACACTAACAAAATCGGTAGTTAAAAACAAACACGAAACTACTGATTATGACATATAACCTACAACCCTTGATATTATCCTCGATTGAAGCTAAATAAACACAAATAATGGTAAACCCTTATCTTATTGGATCTATTATAAAGTTCTGGAGAGGCTGATTGTCAGAATCAGTCTCTGTTTCTAGGTCATCATCTTCGTGTTCTTCGCTATGTTCTTCAACGATCTCTCTATTTCTTATTCTCTCGGAAAAATCCGGCCAGTTAGTATTAGCAGGTTGACGGGTTGTTTGCTTCTTTCTTCCCATCTTTAGATTGTAATTACGACGATGAATTGTTTATGATTATACGATGAATTGGTTTACGATTAATCGGTTTACGATGAATTGGAATGTGCCACAATCGAAAGTTTAAAAACAAGAGAAAACAGTGAGTAATAATCGGTAGAGAAGAAGGTGAGAATGGTTTAGGTTTAGGTTTTTAAACTTTTATTAGTGAAAGGGTTAATGGTAATTGTTTGATTACTGAGAAGATATTTAAGTATTTTTACATACCACTAGGTTATCACATAGCCACATCTATAGAATATGTTTAAAATAGTAGCCCCAAATTAATTTTGGGTGGCCCTCAAAATAGCCGGGTAGAAGAAGATAAGTAAGTGAGACCTAAAAGAAAAAATTGGGGATCCACCTTGGCACATTCTCTTCTATATCAAACCTTGTTTTAACTTCACATAGATTCTATGTTTCGACTCTCGACAACTAAATACAACCGACAATAACATTAACTAAAATCCAAAGATTTAATAACATAACCTTGTTGAAGTGGGTAAATAACACCGACCTTCACAATCTTCCCTTCACCGAACCTGACAACGTTTACATAAACACAAATCCAAAGAGTTTCCGTTGATCATTAAGCCCTTTGAATTACCAGACGAAATTAATTTGGGTGATCAAGTTGTACTTGAAAATATAGTGGGCAGTCATATGGTATTCTATAAATCATTAATCAATCATCTCTCCCTTAAATCTGCTTGAAAATACAGTGTATGGTCATTGGAGTTTGGTTATTAAGTCTCATCAGGATCAACATACAATCTGTTAGAATTAAAAATGGATTCTTACTTAAAAATGAGTTTTGTTACTTAATATATCTTAGTGGGATCAAGGGTCACTAGTCCAAACTTGGGGTGGAAAAATAGAGCCATCCATTTTCACTTCTTAGTGAATGAGAAACCTTTGGTTTGTCCCATATTGCGCAAACAAATGAGGAAGTTTATCCTCTTTACCACAAACGTTCTATATAAGGAAAAAATAACTAGTGGATTGGATATGGACTTAGGAAATGGACTAGTGGGCAAATGCACACATGTGCGGTGCTTCGCACCGAAGCACCGCGGGCTTGCGGAGCTTGCGTGTGCTTTGGCGCGAGCCTTGGCGCGACCCTTGGCGCGACCCTTGGTGCGATCCTTGGTGCGAGCCTTGGTGTGAGCCTTGGTGTGAGCATTGGTGTGACCATTGGCGTGAGCCTTGGCGTGTGCTTTGCGTGTGCCTTGCGTGTGCCTGCGTGTGCCCATCTGAGATCAGACGGTTTCATATTTTAATTTTGTACATTAAGTATTTTACCGTTTTGAATTTATAAATTTAAATCAGGTTTAAATAACAAAATCTTTTAACTAAATATCTCAAATTAAATTTGTTTAATTAATTGACTTTTTACCGTTTGATAATCAAGATTCTTCTTCTTCTTTAATTAATTGTCATATTTGAAAAAAAATCTTCTGTAACAATGGTGAAGACTAATGTTGACAGACCTCAAAAAAATTCTGGAAAGGACTTCCAAGAGATGGCAGTCAAAAATGTTATTTTTCCTGAGTTTCCACATGCTAGATAAGATGGTTCTGAAGCCTTTTGATGAGTCTCTGAATGAACCTGAAAAATCACAGGACTTAGAAAGTTGGAAGAGAAGTAATTATATGGCCAAAATCATATCTTAAACTGCCTAGAAGATGCTCTATATGATTTTTACAATGCTAAGGATAATTTCAATGCTTATAATCTATGGACTGCACTACAAGATAAATATGAAGCAGAAACAGCAGCAAGTAAAAAAAATTCCTGGTTGCACGTTTTCTGGAATATAAAATGATGAATGATAAATCAGTGGTTGATCAGTTTCTGGAGTTGCAAAAAATTATTAATGAAATAATTGCTGAAGGAATGGTTATTGATGAAACATTTCAAGTTTCTGCTGTTATTGAAAAATTGCCAAATTCCTGGGCTGAATACAAGAGAAGACTAAGGTATGAAACTGGTGAAATTTCTATGGTAGAATTGGGCAAGAAAATCCAAGTTGAAGAATTGATGTGTTCAAAGGACAAGAATGTTTCTTCTGCAAGAGACATGTCAAACAAAGCTCACGTCATCGAACACAAATTTGCTAATCTAAGTCTGGACCACAACAAGCGCAAGCCTGGCCCGCAAAGAAAAGGTACATTTCAAAAACCAAAATCTGCTATTGGTAAAATTAAGGGAGCATGTTATGTTTGTGGTGTGTCTGGCCATATGGCAATTCATTGTAGAAAACGCAAAGATGCAAATTTTAAGAAATCAAATGTAAACTTAGTTGAAAGTAGTAAAAATGAGTTTTCTGGCACGGTGTCTGAGGTTAACTTAGTTACCAATGTGAGAGACTGGTGGTTAGACTCTGGAGCTACCAAACATGTCTGCGGCAGTAAAGACATGTTCACCTCCTATCAGACGGTAGGAGAAGGAGAAAAACTCTATATGGGTAATTCATCTACAGCACAGGTTGCAGGAAAAGGAAAAGTTTCGCTGAAGCTCTCTTCCGGGAAAATCCTCACATTCAATGAAGTTTTACATGTACCAGACATCTGCAAGAATCTCGTTTCAAGTGGTATGCTAGATGATAAGGGCTTTAAGATTGTATTTGAGTCTGGGAAAGTGATTATCACTAAGGTAAAGGACTTTGTGGGAAAGGGCTATAAGGCTGAAGGCCTATACAAATTATCTGTAACCTCTGTTGAAGTTAATAAAATTGATTCTTCTTATGTTGTTGTCTCATTGAATATCTGGCATGGTAGACTTGGTCATGTAAATTATAAATCAATGAACAAATTGGAACTCTGGCTGCATTCCAAAATTAAATTTGGAATATGAGCATAAATGTGAAGTTTGTGTAGAATCAAAATATGCAAAGAAGCCTTTTAAGAAAAATGTCCACAGAAATTCTAATCCCTTAGAGTTAATTCACTCAGACTTAGTTGATACGAAATCAATCCAAACTAGAGGTGGTAAAAAATGGTTTGTCACTTTCATAGATGACTGTACTAGGTACTGTCATATTTACTTGCTTAAAGGGAAAGATGATGCTTTGGAAGCATTTAAATTATATAAATTAGAAGTAGAAAACCAATTGAACACCACTATTAAAACTATTAGGTCTGACCGTGGGGGTGAATATGTAATCCCTATAGGAGATTTTTATGCACAACATGGCATTATTCATGAGGTAACTCCTCCTTATTCACCACAATCAAATGGAGTGGCTGAACGGAAAAACCGAACCCTTAAGGAGATGATGAATGCCATGTTAATCAGTTCAGGACTACCGCCCAACTTGTGCAGGGAGGCCGTCCTCTCAGCTTGCTATATCCTGAACAGAGTGCCCCTTAAAGGATCAGTCAAATCACCGTATGAATTATGGAAAGGCAAACAACCCTCCTATGGATACCTCAAAGTGTGGGGGTGTTTAGCCAAGGTCTTTATTCGTCCACCTAAGAGGACTAAAATAGGACCTAAAACGGTTGATTGTGTCTTCATAGGATATCCCGAACACACCACTGCTTATAGATTTATGGTTGTGAGTTCTCAAAACTCAGAAATTGGTGTGAACACCAGTATGGAATCTAGGGATGCTACATTATTTGAAAATGTGTTTCCATTGAAATCTGAATCTCGCATGATATGTGATGATCCCCTAGATGTCCCTTCTTATAGCCATATTTTACCGATAGAATAAGATGAATCTGTTTATGAACCTAGAAGAGGCAAAAGACTTAGAATAGAAAAATCTTTTGGGCCAGACTTCATAACCTGTTTAGTTGAAACTGATCCACAAACCTATAAAGAGGCCATGACTTCTTCTGAAGCTCCATGGTGGAAAGAATCCACTATTAGTGATATGGATTCTATTGTTCAGAATGAAACCTGGGAGATAGTAGATTTACCCCCAGGGTGCAAACCCATAGGCTGTAAATGGATCTTCAAGAGAAAACGTAAGGTAGATGGAACAGTGGAAAAGTATAAAGCTAGACTAGTAGCTAAGGGTTATAAACAAATAGAAGGTGTAGATTTCTTTGACACTTATTCACCTGTCACTAGAATTACTTCCATTAGGATGCTAATTGCAATCGCTGCAATTCATAATCTAGAAATACATCAAATAAAATTGCGTTCCTAAATGGTGAATTAGATGAAGAAATTTATATGGACCAACCCGAAGGCTTTGTAGTGAAGGGTTATGAAAACAAAGTGTGCAGACTTAAAAAGTCTTTATATGGCTTGAAACAAGCACTGAAACAATGTCATGAAAAAATTGATCATGTAATGTTCTCTAGTGGATTTAAAATAAATGAAGCTGACAAATGTGTGTACACTAAATCTATAAATGATGCATGTGTGACTGTATGCTTGTATGTTGATGATATGCTTATACTATGCACAACCTTAGAAATCATTAATTCCACTAAGAACATGTTGAGTGAGAAATTCGACATGAAATACTTAGGTTCTGCTGATGTAATCCCAGGGATGAAAATTAGAAAGGAGTCTAATGGATTCAGTCTTAGTCAATCTCATTATGTTGAATAAGTTCTTAAAAAATTTAACCAGTTTGATAGTAAACCTGCAAGTACTCCATTTGACCCTTCTTGCAAACTCAAGAAAAACAAAGGCAATGGAGTCTCGCAACTTGAATATTCACGAGTCATAGGAAGTCTGATGTATTTAATGAACTGCACAAAACCAGACATTGCCTATGCTGTGAGTAGACTTAGTAGGTATACCTGTAATCCAGGACATGAATATTGGGATGCACTTTCCAGAGTGTTGAGGTATCTTAAATACACTGTAAACTACCGTTTAAGTTATGAAAGACACCCTGCTGTTCTTGAAGGATACTGTGATGCAAACTGGATAGCAGACTCAGAGGAATCTAAGTCTACGAGTGGATACGTATTCACTCTAGGATGTGGATCAGTGTCTTGGAAGAGTTCCAAACAGACATGTATCGCTCGATCCACTATAGAATCCGAGTTTATTGCGTTAGATAAAGCAGGAGAGGAAGCCGCTTGGCTAAATTTTTTTTTAGAAGACATTCCTCTCTGGCATAGGCCTGTGCCAGCTATATCTATACATTGTGATAGTCAAGCTGCAATAGCTAATGCTAAAAACAGTAACTATAACGGAAAATCTATTCATATCAGGAGAAGACACAATTCTCTAAAACAACTAATCTCAACTGGCGTTATTTCTGTTGACTTTGTGAGGTCTAAGGAGAATATCGCGGATCCTCTGACGAAAGGCTTGTCCAAGGAGATAGTTAGTAATGCATCAAGGGGGATGGGGCTTAAGCTCATAAATTAAAACTTGCCATGAAGGATACTCAACCTTGCTGACTGGAGATCCCAAGATCAAGGTTTTGAATGAGACAACTAAGTTGAGGCGGGTAAAAATTAAAGACTATCAGAGAATTATTTTCTCTGTCCTTTCCCTATGGTGTAGACGTGATAGTGTGACTGCATGTGAGGATGACTTATAATAAAGTCTTAATGATTTCTATAGTTTCAATTTAAGATTGAAATGGGGTGTAACAGTTAACACTCTTGATAGAACTCACCTATCTGAATGAGGAAGTGGGTCGCTTCCTATGAGAATTGAGCTGATTCTCTAGAGCATTCTGAGAAGCGGGATATGTCCAGGGCTAAAACGGACACAACGGCGTGAACTTAACAGCACTCTTGAGAGATATCTCGCGTAAGGAGCTATTGATGAATTACACCAAACCATGGCAGTTCAAGACATCGTGTTCACTGACCATCAAGTAGTTCCGGTACTTCTCACTAAGCAGAGGTTCAATTCCTTATGGACACCTATTGCTTAAGAGGTATTTCTCGTTTTCCGGTTTTTTGATTTATCGCTTTCTTCATTCATGTGGGGGATTGTTAGAATTAAAAATGGAGTCTTACTTAAAAATGATTTTTGTTACTTAATATATCTTAGTGGGATCAAGGGTCACTAGTCCAAACTTGGGGTGGAAAAATAGAGCCATCCATTTTCACTTCTTAGTGAATAAGAAACCTTTGGTTTGTCCCATATTGGGAAAACCAAGGAGGAAGTTTATCCTCTTTACCACAAACGTTCTATATAAGGAAAAAAGAACTAGTGGATTGGATATGGACTTAGGAAATGGACTAGTGGAAAATGCACACATGTGCGGTGCTCTGCACCGAAGCACCGCGGACCGCGGGCTTGCGGAGCTTGCGTGTGCTTTTGCGTGAGCCTTGGTGTGAGCCTTGGTGCGAACCTTGGTGCGAGCCTTGGTGTGACCATTGGTGCGAGCCTTGGTGCGACCCTTGGTGCGACCATTGGTGCGAAATCAGGTTTAAATAACAAAATCTTTTAATTAAATATCTCAAATTAAATGTGTTTAATTAATTGACTTTTAACCGTTTGATAATCAAAAGTCTTCTTCTTCTTTAAAAGAAAAAACAAAGTCAGATTTTTTCTTACCCCAGTCGCAGCCACTGACCTGACGACTTTTCCCCTCTTCTTTGCTTTGATTTGCGCAATACTTCATACTTTTTCTTCTATTGTTAAGTTCACAACGGGACAACGAGTCTTGCTAACTGGGTTGGTATCATGTGGTTTTATCCTGGATTCAAATTTGTCATCTCTAAAGGTATAGCAACATCTTTCTAAAGGTGTACCTGACAAATATTGAGTTAAGAGCAGTCTGTTGAACAGGCGACTCCACCTCTCTGTGCTTGTGTGTTGTCTGAACTGTGCTGTTTTGTTCTAACGATTAATCTCTTTCAAGTTTCTGTTTGGTTTGCTTCTGTTATAGGAAATTTCTCCAACACAATCTTCAAAAGTATTGATTATGGCATAATTGGTTTCCTAATTATTATTTTTTGGGTTCTGCTGAAATCTAATAACGTACAGGGGTGCTTATCCACTTACATCCCTGAAGAGGTATAATATAAAAATTGGTTAGAAATTAAGATTATGATTAATTTGGTCGAAATGAAATAAAAGATCTATAGATAATCAGATTTGGGGACAAAACAAAACAGAGTAAAATAAAGAACATGATAAAGGAGAATTTTATTTACTCACATCAATCATTTTCAAACAGAGTGTGGGTTATATTTAGTCACTTCCTTTAAATTTTTTTATTTTTCTTCTTTAATTGTTAGGATTCTGTTATTTTGTGCCCACAAAAATAAACCCAATCACTGTCTTAGAAAATAGTTACCAATAACAAACAAGTAGGGGGGATAACAATAATATAATAATTTGAAGTTTTTTAACTGTTTTAATTTATGTTAATAATATATATATATATTATTTTATTTAACTCCTTTTCTCTCCTAGTAATTAATTTTCTAATTATTTTCTTTCAGATGTTGAGTTGACTTGTTGTGTCAAACTCACACGACTTCGACATGAGGAGCTATATCCGTATCTGTCTTCTGTGTTACTTCTGTTTTTCTCTTCTTTTAAACAATTTGAGCTATAAACATGTATTTTGAGAGGGTGTTTGACATGAGGAGCTAGACCCTATTGCTGAGGCGACGAATGAAGCCATTTTGTAATAATAAAGTGGTATATTTTTATTTTATTAATTTGTTTTACAATTCTTTTATTGTTATTTTCTTTGAATAAAAAACTGAAAAAAAAAATAATTTTTACCAATTAGTTGTGTTTTCTTTTGATGGGTCATGCTTAGTTTAGAGCTTTTGATGTCTCATACTTTTGATTAACAACTAATATTTTGGAAATCTAACTTTGGCAATATTTTGAATAAATTGAATATGTGAATTGCAAGATAATCATTATTGTTAAATCACTTGAAAAGTTGGCTAATGGCGGAATCTTTAGTATCAGTTCTTTCCACAACTCTTGAATCGATTCTACTTTAATCTTCTTTCTTTTAGTATTAAAAACTAGGTTTAAAAATATAAATCTTTACATGTTTGAGTATCGAATCTTTTACCACTATTTCTAAAATACATCAATTTTTGGCGCCGCTAACGCGGACTTGTCTTTAGGTTTAGAGTTTTAGATTTATTTTTTAGGTTTTATTTTTGTTTTAGTATTATTTTTATTTTGTTCTATTTTACATTTCTTTGGGTATTTATCTTTTTGCTACAGGTTTCGGATTTTGGATTTTGGATTTTGGATTAAAAGGAAATTGAGCCAAAGACTTTGGTTACTAAAGACTTGGAGTTAAAGTTATAGCCAAAAGAACGAAAAAGAAGACAAAATTTTATTTTTAATTAGATTATTTTTTTAGAAAATTGTATTAGGAAATCTTTGATTATTCCTGTAATTTTTTTCTTTTATTTTTGGATACTTTTGGACGTTGGATATTATTATTATTTTTAAACCTTACGGAAGGTAATTTAAATATAAACTGCAACAGGGAAGGACGACAATTACTATATTGTCTCGGCCCCTCGAGTTCGTACACTGACACAGGAATCGGTGGCCCGAGTCGACTACAAACCGATTCATCCCGCATCTGGTACGGGAGGTAAGACTCGATCAATCCACGAATCCCCTGCAAGTGGGTTTACTGTATTCATACTATGCATATATGTTGAGGAACTGAATACGAACTTATTTTCTAGTAAAGGGAAAGAACTTGCCATACAAGATAAGGACTCGGATTTCGTCATCGTTTTCCTTCTTTCCCGCTTAAGGAACACGTTACCAAACGCGAACCTAAGCTTGAAATTTTGACTAGAAAGAGACCGATAGGGTAACGATCTTATAGGAAAGTCATTCAAAAGGACTGTATTGGTTACTCTGTTAGCCTAACTCGAAGTTCAGGAAGATTATTTTAAGTTGATTAGATCCGCCTTGTAACCCAAGGAAACATTGCCAAAGAGACAGGGTTATCAAAGATCCTTAGAGATTATCCTGTTTTTGTTCGACTTAATCTAATTCGGATCATTCTAAGAGGTTTGCTAAAACTGTAACTAGTTGCCTTTTGAAGGAATAGAAGCTGGTCTAGAAACAATCTAAGTGGATTTAACATGCTTTTTGTTTGCTAGATTCAATAGGTTTGATTTGGTTGAGTCATCATTGCTTGTGATTGTTTAAAATTCCCTTCCAATTAGGATTTTTTTTTAGTGTATGCCAAGACCGCTTGAAATCATCATTGAGCAAGCTTAGAAAACAGACATTCTAGGTCGTTTGATTAGTGAAAAACCTAGTAGTTTTGTCCCTGGAAACGAGGACCTCGGAGACTCTTCAATTGGGGGACCTATTTTTGGAAATTTCAATTTTGAGAACTTGACACTGTGTGAAAAAGTTACTTCTTGTCCTTTGATAGCGCCAGCAATGGCAACTTTAAAAGCTTTGTTGAACCTGACTAGGACTTCTTGTCCATCATGTATCAAGTTATCTTAAACTGAAACAAACTATCAGTTGAAACCTGTGACCATACAGATGCTCCCAATCTTCTTAGGGAAAGAAAATGAAAACCCTTATTTCCATGTTAGGGATTTTGAGGAAATATATAATACCATCAGGATTAAGGACCTAGATGATGAATCATTGAAACTTAGACTGTTTCCTTTTTCACTAAAAGGCAAAACCAAATCTTGGCTATGAAGTTTGACTTCCGAGTCAATTGAAACCTATGAACAACTTACATCTTCCTTTTTCCAGAAGTTTTTCCCTAGGCACAAAGCATCATCTATTAGGCAGCAGATTTGCACATTTGCTCAACAAGAGGGAAAATCTTTATATAGGCATTTGGAAAGGTTCAATGACTTATTATCACATGCCCTCATCATGGTTTAGAAAAATTAAGGCTAGTTCAGATCCTCTACGAGGGTTTAGATTATTCGACAACAACCATGGTTGAGTCTTTATGCACATGTGGGTTTGAAAATAAAAATGTCGATGGTGCGATGAAATTTTTGAATGAAATCGCCGAAAAAACCCAGCAATGGGAAAACAGTAGGGAGCCCCAGAAAACAATTCTTCTAAGTAGAGGAAATATCAATAGGGTAGAAGGATCTTTTGAATCAGATGCCAAGATAGCAGTTTTAGAACTGAGTCAATCTAGTTGTGGAATTAAGCCCAAGTCATTTTGGGAAGGACAGACTATTGAAGAGCACACTCATGCTCTTTATAATAATACTAGATTTGATAATCATCAGAAGTTTAACCCTTATTCAGAAACCTATAACCCTGGTTGGAGAAACCATCATAACCTTTCTTGATCTAAGGGCCAGAGTCAAGGTCAATCTAGTAATTCTAAGGTTCCCACAGGTTTTGGTTATGCTAATAATCCTTCTGGACCGGCATAATTTTAGAATCCGATAGATAAGACGATCATGAGTTTAGCAGAGTCTGTCGCCTCATTAACTCAGAACACTAAAGATTTTCAGCAGTTTGTCAACCAAAGTTTACGAAAAAATCAAAAGATCGTTCAGGCTAACAGTCAGGCTATTTCCAATTTAGAAACCTAAGTTGGTCAAATCGCTGAGTCTTTGAGAGAAAGAGAAAAAGGCAAGTTCCCTAGTCACACCCTAATCCTAGAGGAGTTCATGAAGTATCTTCTGGTGAAAAATCATCAAAGTATGCGAACGCAATTAGAACCCTTAAAAATGGTAAAGTGGTAGATAACAAGGTAACCATGCCTGATAATAAACATATTGTAGCTCACCTTTCTGAGCCAGTAGCTGAAGAGACTGACGAAGTCTCTAAAGAACCCGATGCAGTTCTTCATAAGTCAGATTTTGTGCCCAGAGCCCGGTTCCCACAACTGTTAGCACAAACAAAGAAGGAATCCAACTATAACGACATATTGGAGGTTTTAAGCAAGTCACGATCAACTTTCCATTATTAGATGCAATTAGGTAGATTCCTAATATGCCAAGTTCCTTAAGGATATGTGTACATCAAAGCGAAATCTTAGTGTACAAAAGAAAGCCTTTTTAGCTAGTCATGTGAGTTCAATTATCCAGTGTTGAGAAATCGTTACTTGACTTAGGAGCCAGTGTGAACTTACTTCCGTACCATGTGTACCTCCAGTTAGAACTTGGTGATTTGAAACCTACTCAGATAACACTACAATTAGCTGATAGGTCTATAAAAATTCCTCGTGGTGTCATAGAGGATGTTCTTATTTAGGTCGATAAGTTTATTTATCCAGTAGATTTTGTTTTCCTTGATACCCAACCTGTCCCTGACCCAGAGAATCAGATACCTGTGATATTAGGTCACCCGTTTTTAGCTACATCTAATGCGATCATTAACTGTCGAAATAGTATTATGAACTTATCTTTTGGTAATATGACTATTGAGATGAATATTTTCAATATTAGTAAGCAACCGCCTGAGCTAGATGACATGTGCATTGAAGAGGTGAACATGATAGGAACATTATTTCAGGAGTCATTACCAAACACTTTGTTAGAAGATCCATTAGCCTACCCATTTTGGGTTTGATTTTGATGATGATAGTATGATTAATGAGGTGAATGCTTTGTTATATTCATACCATTTGATAGACACTAGTAATGGATGGAAACCTAAGTTCAAACCACTACCAGTTTCTAAGTCTACCCTAATTCCTTCTCTAGAACAGCCGCCTAAGTTGGACCTTAAGCAACTACCAGATACTCTGAAGTATGTGTATTTAGGCACATCTGAGAATTTTCCTTTGATTGTATCATCCGACTTAGATAGTAACCAGGAAATTAGGCTAGTGGCTGTGCTTTCAAGACAATAAGGAAGCTTTAGGGTGGACCATAGCAGACATTAAGGGTATAAGTCCTACTGTTTGCATGCATCAGATTCATTTAGAGGATGATACCAAACCGTCTAGGGAGATGCATCGTCGACTTAACCCTAACATGAAAGAAGTAGTTCGAACTGAGGTGCTTAAGTCGTTAAATACGGGTATTATCTACCCTATCTCAGACAGTAAGTGGGTCATCCCCGTTCAGATTGTTCCCAGGAAATCAGGTATCACTGTAGTCCAAAATGATAACAATGAGTTAATCCCAACCAGAGTGGCCACAGGGTAGCGTGTTTATATTGACTACAGAAAACTGAACAAGGTCACAAGGAAGGACCACTTTCCCCTTCCTTTCATCGACCAAATGCTTGAGAGATTAGCTGGACATAGCCACTATTTCTTGTTAGATGGTTTTTCTGGTTATAATCAGATTTTTATTGCCCCAGAAGACCAAGAGAAAACCACTTTTACATGTCCCTTCGGTACCTTTGCGTATAGACGCATGCCTTTCGGGTTGTGTAATGTACCCGTTACTTTTCAGCTTTGTATGATGAGCATATATTCTGACATGGTAGAACGGTTTTTAGAGGTTTTTATGGATGATTTTTCAGTATTTGGGTCATCTTTTGATGTGCGTTTGCATCATTTGACATTAGTGTTGACTAGATGTAAGGAAAAGAATTTAGTGTTTAATTGGGAAAAATGCAATTTCATGGTTCGGTCAGGAATTGTTTTAGGGCATATCGTATCTTCTAAGGGTATAGAGGTAGACAAAGACAAAGTTGACTTTATTAAGACTTTACAGGATCCCAAAACTGTACGAGATATTAGGTCATTCTTAGGGCATGCAGGTTTTTATCGTCGATTCATTAAGGATTTTAGCTTGATTTCTAGACCTCTTTGCAATCTGCTTGAAAAAGATGTTAAGTTTGTCTTTGATGATGCTTTTTTAGAGTCTTTTGAGAATCTTAAGACCTTACTCACTACCACCCCCATAGTCCAGGCACCTAACTGGAACCTACCCTTTGAGATAATGTGTGATGCTTCAGATTATGATGTTGGTGTTGTGTTAGGTCAGCGAGAAAATAAATTACTTTATGTGATTTACTATGATAGCAAAACCATGAATGATACCCAACTGAACTACACCGCCACAAAGAAGGAACTTTTAGTTATTGTTTTTTCCTTAGACAAGTTTAGATCTTATCTCTTAGGATCTAAGGTTATAGTCTTTACCGATCATGCTGCTTTGAAGTACCTTCTGTCTAAAAAGGATACTAAACCTATATTTATTAGATGGATCCTTTTGTTACAAGAATTCTCGCTAGAAATTAGAGACAAAAAGGATGCAGAAAATGTAGTAGCAGACCACTTGTCTAGACTTGTTGGGGATTGCCCTGATGATTCTCCTCCTGTGAGGGATAACTTTCCTGATGAACAATTATTCTTTGTTTTCCAATCACCTTGGTTTGCAAATATAGTGAATTATCTTGTTACTGGTTGAATGCCTCAACACTAGGATAAACAAGATTGTTCTAGGTTTTTAGCTGAGGTAAAGCATTTCTTTTGGGACGATCCTTACTTGTTTAAGTATTGTCCAGACCAGATTATTAGAAGATGTATACCTGAGAGTGACCAGTCCAGTATTATTTCCTTTTGTCATGATCATACTTGTGGGGGTCACTTTAGTGCTAAGAAGACTCCTGCTAAGATATTGCAGTGTGGATTCTACTGGCCGTCGTTGTTTAAAGACTCCCACAGTTACTATGCTGCTTGTGAGCATTGTAGAAGTTAGGAACCATTTCGTAGAAATGTGATGCCTTTGAACCCTATTTTAGTCATTGAGGTCTTTGATGTATGGTGCATTGATTTTATGGGTCCTTTTCCTAATTCCTTTGGTTATTTTTATATCCTTGTCGCTGTAGACTATGTATCTAAGTGGGTAGAGGCAGTTTCATGTAAAACAAATGACCACAAGGTTGTGGTCCAGTTTTTGAATGATAATATATTTGCACGTTTTGGTACACCGCGAGCTATAATTAGTGATGGAGGGTCACAATTTTGTAATCGACCGTTTAAGCTCCTGATGAAGAAATATGGTATTAACCATAAAGTAGCTACCCCATATCACCCACAGACTAATGGTAAAGTAGAGGTTTAACAGGGAAATAAAACGTATCTAGAGAAAACAGTTAATCCTAATAGGAAAGACTGGTCATTGAGGCTTACCGTACTGCGTTTAAGACCCTCATTGGAATGTCACCTTATCGTCTAGTTTTTGGCAAGGCATGTCACCTGCCTGTTGAGTTAGAACATAGAGCATATTGGGATGTAAAGCAGTTAAATTTTTCACTTGACAAGGCAGAAGCTCACAGGAAGCTCCAGCTCAATGAGTTGGAGAGATTTGGAAAGATGCATATGATAGTGCTAGGGAGTATAAGAACAAAATGAAACTTGTGCATGATAGAAATATTTTTAAGAAAGTCATTTTCTCCAGGTCAAAAAGTTCTTATGTATGATACTCGTTTGTATCTATTCCCCGGGAAGTTACGCTCTCGGTGGACCGGTCATTTTGTTTTTCGCACTGTTTTTCCTCATGGTGCTATATATATTGAGACTCAAGATAGTAGAAGTCCTTTCAAGGTTAATGGTCAGAGATTGAAACCATTTTTAGAGCCTTTTCCTACAGGTGATTTTGAGGAGGTCCCTCTGGAGGACCCTGTTTACTCTGATTGACCATCAGGGTTGTTTTGTACATTAGTAGATTTTAGTCTTTAGGTTTTTATTTTTTGTCTTATTCTCCATAGAAGGATTACTACGCTTCACCGAGGTACTATCTTTTTGACTTACCTCTTTATTTCTCTTTTTACTTATCTATTGGTACTGCTCTTTATTTTGAAACATTGAGGACACTGTTTGATTTAAGTTTTGGGGTAAGGGAGAAACTTTTTAGTGCAATAATAAAAACTCCAAAATTTAGAAGCTTGTGAACAATTCAGGATAACACTAACCATTCTAGGTAGATGGAAACTTAGCTCTTTTTCTATAGGAATTGGTGCACCCAGTTAAATGGCCTATTCATAAAAGGACAGAGTTCAGGTGTTAGAAATAAGATGATAATTGTCACCATATCTCGGAGTCTATCTCAACCATATCACCTTCTGTTTTATTTTTACAATTTTTGTGTTTCTCTTAGCGATTTGGTGGGGCACCAGTATCGAATTTTTATCGTCGCCAGGATGGAGTGGAGTGTTTGAGATCAAGCCCCATAATTCTCATAAAAAATAAATAAATCGAGTATTGACATTTTGATAGAAATATGTGTGTGTTCTCCCTGTCTTCATCGTCTAAGCAAGCATGGAGCGCAGGATCCATGAGAACTATCATGTAAGATGATGATAAGGACCATGCGCTTGGATTCAATTTGATCCAATAATGTTGTCGGTACATTTATAATTGCTTTATTTTCAATATATCGATTGCTGGAACCCTCGTATATACCAGCTGGGTCGATATTAATATTAGGATTAAGACCGGTGGGAGCGTATCTCAGGATTCATCCTGGCACTGACCTTTAGACATATATGGGAAACACAGTTCACCTTAGTCAACATATGCATCATTCATCACTTTTTTATATCCATCTTTTAAATCTATTCATGTGATTGAACTTTGATAGATTCTGAGTATTGTGGTTGAACGACTAACTAAGTAGAGCTTTGTTTTCTTATATATGAATTTTAGTATGCTGAGTGCAAACTCGTGTACAACAATTGGATTCATATAGGGTAATGATTCCTATAGCCGAAGAATTTAGTATGCCAACTAAATAGCGTGTTTAGTGTTTACCCTCAATCGTTCACAAGTAGCTAGGGTTTGGAGTAAAGGTTTTGTGGGTATACCTCTTGTAAACCCTCACGAGACAAAACTCGTCCGATAGGGGCACCTATGGGTTTAAAGGCTTATTACATTTGATAAATGTAGTCACGATTCCTGTGAAAGTGAGTTAGGATTGTTATTTTATTTTTAGATTAGATTTGCTCAAGGACTAGCAAATAATAAGTTTGGGGGTATTTGATAGACACATTTTTGTGTCTAACTTTTCCGCAATTATCTATTTTGTTAGTGCTTGATTTTATACTTATTGTGTGTTTTTATGTCTTTGTAGGTATTTTTGAGAAATAAATACTGGCGGAAAAATCGGCTCAAAAAGTGATAAAAGCACCCGAGAAAAATTATTAAAGGCACCCAGGGAGAATTGCTAAAGGCACCCCATTTTTGGATAAGGGGCAACTCTCTTTAATTTTGAAATCCCGAAATTGGCGGGAAATACTTTATCCTGTAGCGAGAATTATCTGAGGTGTTTTGAGAATCAGATTTCTGGGATTGGAAGGAAAGTTTCATAAAGACATAATCAAAACGTGTTGATACACGTCAAAGAGGAGTATTTCATGCCGTTAAACACGCTGAAAAACATGGTTGCTGCGTAAAACAGGTCCCTTATCAGATTTATTCTCGGATTTGGATAATAACGAGTGGTAGAGATCTGTTTTGGAGAATATCGAGTTCTTATCAGTTAAGGATATATTATTAGGGTTTACTAATCCTATAAATAGTGAGGAGATTAAAGAAAAAAATCATCTGGAGAGAGCCGAAAAAAAATCAGAAGAAAAAAAATTTACGCTGGGAAGAGAAAAAAAGAAAAACAGACTACACCAGAAAACTGTCATTTACTCTATCACCTTTTCTTTCATAATCTAATGCGTTCAGAAACCGTACTTTTTTCTCTGTGTAATTTTATTTCTTCAGCAATACAGAAAACAGTCTCAGCAACACTTATATACGTATCTGTTTTCTGTGTTACTTCTGTTTTCTCTTCTTTTAAGCAATTTGAGCTATAAACATGTATTTTGAGAGGGTGTTTGACATGAGGAGCTAGACCCCATTGCTGAGGCGACGGAGGAAGCCATTTTTCAATAATAAAGTGGTATATTTTTATTTTATTAATTTGTTTTGTAATTCTTTTATTATTATTTGCTTTGAATAAAAATTAAAAAAAATAATTTTTATCAATTAGTTGTGTTTTCTTTTGATGAGTCATACTTAGTTTAGAGCTTTTGATGTCTCATACTTTTGATTTACAACTAATATTTTGGAAATCTAACTTTGGCAATATTTTGAATAAATTGAATATATGAATTGCAAGATAATTATTATTGTTAAATCACTTGAAAAATTGGCTAATAGTGGAATCCTTAGCCTCAGTTCTTTCCACAATTCTTGAATCAATTCTACTTTAATCTTCTTTATTTTTAGTATTAAAAATTAGGTTTAAAAATTAAATTTTTACAAGTCTGAGTATCGAATCTTTTACCACTATTTCTAAAATACATCACTCCATCTGCAGGAATGGAATCAATACTTTAGTCCTAATTATCAACGCCAAACACTTGCTCAAATATGGACTCAAATCTATGAAGTAAGTTTCAAATATTGGCGCAAAAAGACTCCGTTTGGAATCACAAGTGCAGTCGGAACATCATTAGAGGTAGATGATGGCACTCTTAATAGAACTTATTGTCACTTTGGAAACATGAATAAAGTTTATGGTTATTATCTTGTCTTATTAAAGTTTATATTTCATATGATAATCTAGAATAACCAAAATCATATATCATATTTTAGAATATTTGTGTTGACATGAATAAAGGCTAACATGTGGTATCGGAGCAATGGTTTTAGATTAATCTTGATTGCTCATATTAATTGATTAACGATTATATAATTGCTTAATATCTATGCTTGATGTTAATTTAATAAGATCATGCTTACGTATTGTTTTGATCTTACATAAATGACTAATGTTATGGATGATCATAAGTTTGATGTTAAAGTAATGTTTGGGCTAAAAATTGAATCAACCCAAACAACCAGAATCATCAGAGAAATTAACCA
>JAJJMC010005091.1:4391178-4434765 GCA_023531435.1 Papaver californicum
GTTCGATCCCTGGTACGATCCTACATCGAACCTTGGTACGATCCCTACATCGAACCTTGGTGCGATCCCTGCATCGAATCTTGGTACGATCCCTGCATCGAATCTTGGTACGATCCCTGGATCGGGACATCTTGTGCTCCGCACTTTGCTGCCACGTGTCAAGCAACTTTTTGATACTCACAAGTAACTTTGATTATTGAGATGTTCATAAGTTTTCGCTAGCCGTGTAATTGATAATCTTGTTTAGTGTTGATTTGATCTCATATCTTTTCTCTTGATGTGTGAAAATATGATGCTACAATGATATTTTTTATTTTAATGACTAAAGGTTGTTGTAATGTCTCACTTACGTAGACAAAATCACGAAATGATTGTTATTTGGTTATAAATTGTCTATACTAAGGACTGATTAATGTATAGACCTTAGTGGGCATGATTGGCTAGATTAAAATTATTTATCATGTACTTTGTGTTTTGAATTGAGTGTTGATTTCCGCTGCAAACATTTGTTAATTAGTGCGTGATTATTCAATCCCGTTAACCATACCTACCAGAACTGGAATTAGTACGCATGTTATAATCATTGTGGTGAATTTTCTTATGTTATTTTTGATTGTGAAGCATGAGTCTCAATCAGCTCATACAAAATCCGAGTTGACTCGATATTGACAAATCTTAGTAATAGTTCTATTATTTGGGGCAAGACAGTATACACCGAAAGGTGTCAGTTGTATTATGGTTAATAATTAGTTCTTATTTTCTCAAAGAAGTCATCTTGATACCCAAAGGTGTCAGTTCTTATGGTGTTGAGGATACATGAGGTAATCGACATTTAAAATAATTATTTGAGCTTGGATGAATTTTTTGTATCTCTTGGTTTTATCACAAAGGAGAAATTTTGATGGTCCAACTTGTTCATCTTAATAATGACAATTATCACTTGATTCGTGTGCTGCTTATAAATTTTATTTTAACAAAGTAATATGCATGTAATGTTGCCTTTGCATGGTGATTATGTTTATATATTTGATGTATGGACAAATTTTCTCGAAATATACCAAACGTATGATTCCACCTTTAATCCTTTGAAGTTCTTGATTCGGATTGATATCTCTTAATTGAGACCCACACCGCACTTAAGGAAATAGCAGTGCGGTTGAGAAAACTCTATCATGTGCGTACAAATGTATTGAACAAATTACGCCTTATGTGCGAATATTCAGTCTAGAAAATTTTGAGAGATATCATGAGAATTTGAGGAGAGATATCGTGCAGCTAATGATTTTTCATTGCCTTGTTTTCTCAGCTATCTCGATAAACGAGTCAAAATAAGTGTCTGGATCCTGATGAGTAAACTCACCACCACTCATTTTTTCTACCTGCATTTGGGTTTTACTATCTAGGCCCTCATACAAGATTTAGGCCATATGGGTTTTTCAAAACCGTGATGCGGACACTGGTATAACAACTCATTAAACTTTTCTATATATTCATGTAGGTTATCACCTAATTTTTGCTTAAAGGTTTGAATGGACTGACGAACAGCAGCACTCCTATGGTGTGGGTAGAATTTCTTAATGAAACTCTCTACAAGCCCATCCCAAGTGGTGATCGTTTTAGATGGGATGAAATGGTACCACTCTTTGGCCTTCTCATCACGGGAAAAAGGAAACAAACGCAACCTGAGCACATCATCGGGATATTTGGATAACTCATGGTCCTACAAATCATTTTTTAGCTAGTATATAATAATGGCTCATTTAACTACCATGAAATAGTGATAGTACGAAAGAAATATATTAGCTCAAAGAACAGTGGGACCTTAAGAACAAAAATTAAGATAAATCACCAAATAATGGTAGACCTACTAATGCATCACAGATTTAGGTGGAAGAAAAATTAGAACCACTACGTTGCCTTATGTTAGATACCTAAAACTTGGTTGTCGAAAGCAGAAGATGTCATTTGATAAAAGGGAAGGCATGCATTCTTCTCGTGTATGTTTAAGATTAAACATGGATACAATTTCCTTCTCATAATTGGTAATTTTCTCAGGCATGGGTGATAAGTGCATAATCTACATGATTTTAGTGTCGAATCCATACTAATATTATGTTATAATTCTTGCATATTACTTGTTATTGTTCTTGTTTTCTTTTATATTTTTTTATTAGTTAAATCATCCCAATAAGAGTGGAATTGGATACAAAACAGCTAAGAGGTAAAGTAATCCAAGTATTCAAGTGTTCAGAACCAAGAGAAGTGGAAGAAATGCAACCAAAATACGTCAAAAAACATAAGAATGACTACTAGAAGTCACGCCTTCTGGAATTTATCCTAACATCCGAAGCAACCAATTCATCTGAAGCAGATTCTTCTGAAGGGCTTATCATCCGTCAACTATACCTTCGAAAGAAGGAGTGACGTCGTTTCTGGTGTTTCAGTCACCTTTTAATGGCTTCCTTAGCCAGTCAGTGTCATAAGAAGCAGGCTGGGTTACTCCCCGAAAATGCCCCCTTCGTAGCTTTGTTTTTCTTCGTTGTTGGGGACAGAGCAGGTGAGATGTCAAGTCAGATTGTCAGAACTTGAAGTCAGTGTAGTGGCTTCTAGATTGAACTCTTCTATTTCGGATCCTTCTATTAGTGTCTTCTTGCCCCAAGCTGAACTATTGATTTGAGCGTCTTCTCTAGAGAAGCTTTGTTCTCAGATAGAGAAGATGGTCCAACTGCAGATCTTTTTTTTTTTGATTACTTCCATGGTCGTCCTTTGTGGCACGGCAGCACCCGTCTTATTGAAATGGTGTGTCAGTAGAGATGTTTCCACAGGTGCCCCTTCTTTTCGAGCAAGCGTAGCGTTCAGTGCTCTACGATCAGAGTTATATTCTACGGCTAATTGTGCTACTGGAAATCGTTAGTCTCGGGTATCTTGTTATTGCACTTCTCGTTACTTCGCTTTAACGACACCTTTTTGGCATAGGATAACGAGGCATGGAAGCTTTCTGCTATGCTATTAGAGGAGAGTTACTGTAAACACACAACTTCTACCCTGTTGGCTGTAGTTTCCGTTTGTGTATATGAGAAATTTACAAGAAAAAAACCAGATTGAAGGCAAGCATTGCTTGTCGGACGAGGGTTGAGACTGATTTTCCATGGGGCATAGTAATATGCTATGAGCAAGTCTGCTTCAGATGTTAACATATGTTATCGAAGTCGCGATTACGCTAATAGTTACGGCGGGGATGCCTTCTTTTTTCTTATTCAACTATTCTTTCTGAAGGAGACGTCCTTCCAAAAAGCGAAGATTGCTAAGTTGGAAATTGTGATCTTTCCCCACGCACACAGCACTATGATTCATTCCCTCCCATTTAGTAGGGCTTGCCCGAAAGGACCAGAAGGCGATAAAGGCTTTTAGAGCCAACCTATCCAGTGGACTTACTTTCTTTCTCCTTTGAGACAGAGTGAAACATGGGGACTTAGAAGACAAGCGTTCGTCAGCGAAAGAAATATAGTCTCTCCATTCTCCGTGACAAGTGGACAAGGTGCCGAAGGCCAGAAGTTCACGATCAACTGGTAATGGGAAGTATGGAGTTGCTGTTCAGCCAGGTTGAAAGCTAGCTTTTCAGAATCACTCAATAGGACCTACTGGATGACTTTCCTTTGCCCTCGTTCGATCTTCTGCTTTTTCAATAATAGATCCGGGAGTGGGACCGCCTTGACTTAAAGGAACCTACCTTTGAAACCTAATACGTTGCGACTCTTGGGACCTCTGCAACAGTACAGTGGAGGAGAGCATAAGCAGTGTCGCGTGCTCCCGTTCAGAATTGTTCTTTCTAGCTCCTTAGGCCCCAACCCCAAGTACTTCCACCCACAAGATGAGTTTTCTGCAACTTTCTAATGGGGAAAAACGTAACTCAGAGCAGGTTACTAAGCATCGATAGGCAAACCCAACTCCAAGATCACTAGTCTCATGTTCTTGCTCTTCAAGTTGCATCTGTTGACAGCCATTGGACTGTGACTCCTCTGACTCTTCAAGTTGCAACCTTCAACCCATCAGCCGGAAGTTTGACAACCAGAGCTCGGGTTTTGAGAGCATTCACTGCAGGTTTTACATTATAGCCTATTGAGAATATTGTCCCCTCAATGACTTCGTGCTCATCGGGATGGATGTCTGAGTGGTTGAAGGAATTGGTATTAAAAATCGAAGTGCTAGAAGTGGTACCGGGGGTTCAAATCCCTCTCCATCTGAAGGCAATAGGTTCGGCTATTGAGAGATGTTCCCCTTTATGCCTTGGGTCTTCATTTCGATACCGGATCAAGTTCATCCCTCTCGCATACACTCGAGTCTCTTTGAGCCTCTCCTTGGAAGTCGAGTCTCTTTGAGCCTCTCGCACACATATGTATCAAGATCCACTCAACGGAAGTTTGCCGATGCTCTTTAAAAGGCCCACAGACGCAAATCCCTGCTAATGAAAACCGCAGCAAACTGGATCAATGGGGTTTGGGATACTATAGAGCTTGATTTCCTTTCTTAACTGGATCCTCGGGATGGATGTCTGAGCCAAGCTAAAGGAACTGGTTTACGCGTTCTTCCTTGGTCTCTTCATCGCTCTCATAAGGCGGGAGTCATTGGTTCAAATCCCTATCTCCAACCGAAGTTAGGAACCCTTATTTGGGCTTTCTTTCATGCATCTACGCCTAAGATGTTAACCAAAGTCAATATCTCGACCTTCCTAAGACTCTCTTACAAGCCTTCATGCCTAAGATGTTCATCGAATCCTACATTCGCGACCTTCCTAAGACGAATTCCTATGAAGTTTCACACACTCTTCCCATCTTTGATGTAGGTTTCATCTTCTTGTTCACCTTTGACTCCATGTCTTAGATCTTGATTTTACTCTTTTTAACAAGCATGACCATGATACCTATATATATGACATTAGTGTCGAATTCATCTGTTCTTAGTTGCCTTCATGCCCGAGTCAAGGTCGAAAAGCAGGGTGTTTCGGAGTCACTGTCGTTGACAAAGCATAACTTATTATATAAACAATTAGCAGGGTCGGGTTCTGACATTCCTACCAGCATTCGAGGATGCTTGTATCTCATCCAGTTAGGGAAAGTAGTTCCGACACTCCTTGGGTTTCACTTATTGCGATACTTGGATTTTAGATTGGTAATTACATATGATAAAAAAATTCACTTTACGGCGATTCCAGTATTAATTCGGGTGATTAAAAAAGATTGAAATAGCATCTATCAAGAAAAGTGCATGCCATCGACTTCATACGCTCTACTGAAATAGATTTCGTGGAAAACCAGCTATATCCGATCTTGATTGGCCTTTCACCCCTAGCCACAAGTTATCCCCGTATTTTTCCACATACGTGGGTTCGGTCCTCCAAGGCCTGTTAGGGATCTCTTCAACCTGCTCATGGCTAGATCGATCGGTTTCGGGTCAAATAGGAAGAACTAGAAAATTCACCTCTGGAAAGCACCTACACCTAATAGCTTAAGCTGCTCTCCCCATTTTCTCGCTAACCCATCATGCAAAAGGTATGCCGTTAGAGCCATCTGCTCCTTCGACTGATTGTTCGCATCGGATTTCAAGTTTTCTATTGCACTCCCTAAATAGGGTTCTTTTCATCTTTCCCTCACGGACTTGTACACTATCGGTCATTGAGGAATACTTATGCTTAGAGGGTGGTCCCCCTTTCTCGCGTAAAAGCGATCATCATTCGAACACGTCGCATTTTACTGGGAAGGATCGAATGTGAAGAGCATGGTTCTCCTTCGATCCACCACTACGGACTATGTTTTGAGAGCCACTTCCTCCGGTACTGAGCTACATTACAACCTAAAGAAGATGCCATTTTTCATTAGGATGACTTTGGTGCAGGAATTAAGTGGCATCTTTCCAGAATCGATCTACAACAACTAGAATAGACCCTCCCGGCTAGCCAGAGACCCAATACCTGGATTAGAGACTCTTCCATGCTCTCGAAGGTAAATAATTAAACATTCAAAACCTGGAGTTCTTCTCACCTTCATGAAGATATTTGGAATACGAAGCCAACACCAAAAGAATGAGGTCGTTCCGAGTTCGTATGAAAAAGTTATGAGCAAAAATGTGAAACCAACTTGGCTTTGGTTTTGGTTGGGCCTATTTTGGACCCGTGCGGGAAGAGAAACAAGCGATGCGTTTTTGGGTTTGCCTTGGATGTAAAAATAAGGGTTTTTGTTGGATTTTGAGGAGGTTAAGACCATGAGTCCCTATATATTTAAGAGTAGAATCATGAGAATAGAACTATGATTCTTTTGAATCCCAATCTAAAGTTGTTGTGTATTGAAGTCAGAGAAGTAAAAAAGCATATGCCTAAAAGTGCTTTTCGGTATCTATTTATGGGCACAAACTGGAAAGCGGAAAAGGTAAATATTTTTGTCCCCACTGCTCTCTAAATTCTGCTCTTGATCCTTAATTGGGTAGTGATGCAACGGATACTATAGAAAAGAAAGAAAAAATATGTTTTGTTCAGACTTCAAAATATTCCTAGGAATACCGACTATGAACAGTGATAATTATTTAAACTTCGGTTTCCCGACTATAAATAATAATCAATTAAACTTGAACAAGTTTAAGAAAATAATTTTTATTAGTCAAATTCAACTGTGTAGAACAATAACTTGAAGACTTTTAAATAGACTGGTAAAAACCCTAACTTGCGCAGCAAGAAAGGATAAAAAAAACTCAAGCCGACTCAAACCCTAATTTGCTATTTTTGAAAAATTTTGTTCGACGTAAAATAATGAAAGTAATCTTAAAGTAAAACTATTTTCCGCAAACGGCGACCCAAACGGACTCCTAACGAATAAGTTATTAATAAATAAAAACTTTCCTAAAATAACAAAAATGCATGTTTGATGGTTGGCCCGTTTTCAATCAAAATGGAACCCTCTTGAGTTAAATTACGACACTCGGGTCTTTAGTCTCCTAATAGGCTATAGCTTGCTTATCTGCATCATTCTCCCGGGGTTGAGAGAAATTCACCCTCGAATTTTCTTGGTCATCATCATAATTATCATCATTATACGGCACCAAATGTTTGACATTAAAAACATCAGAAGTACGTATTTGACTTGGAAGCTTTAACTTGTAGGCATTCGAATTAATCTTCGCGACTATTTCCAAGGGACCAGTCTTGCGCGCCTTTAATTTATTATACTCTCTAACTGGGAAACGATCATTTGTCAATATGCCCACACAAAATCCCCTACTTCAAAATCCACAACTCTTGCATTTTTTATCTGCCGCCTCCTTATACCTCTCATTAGCTCGAAGCAATTGTTCTTCAGCCAACTTGTAAATCTGTTGCAACTGTTGGATACAATCTTCTGCTCGAACTTCAATTCTCTTCAGATCAAGAACAGGTGCTAAATCTGCCGGTACTCGTGGTTTGTAATCATAAAATACCTCGAATGGACTCATACGCAGACTACGGTTTACTGAACGATTGAACGCAAACTCATCTTGGCAAAGTTTATGATCCCAACTCTTCAGATTTTCTCTAACCATACATCGTAGTATATCACCCAATGATCGATTCACAACTTCTGTTTGGCCATCACTCTGAGGATGATACGCACTTCTGAAGTTAAGCCTTGTTTTAGCTAATTTCCATAAAGTTTTCCATAAATAACTGAGGAATCATGTGTCCTTCAGTGCAAACGATATACTTCATGGAAGAATAATTTAGCTACCTTTAGTGCATTAGTAGTCTTCTTGCAAGCAATAAAATGGGACGTTTTATAAAAACGGTCAACAACTACAAATACTGAATCATGTCCCCTCTGAGTTCGAGGTAAACCCAACACGAAATCCATGCTCAAATCTATTCAGGGTTGACTTGGAACTTTCAATGGCATATAGAGAAAGACGATCAAACAATTCCCAATCATGGTCCTTGCGGATCGGATCATCCGTATAGGATACAAAAAGAAACTCCAGATATTTGATATCTTTCTCTTTAAATGAGATCTCAATTCCAGCTACGGTTTCCTTAAATATCTTACAACTAGAATTCCACCTTTTTCCGATCCGATTCCTCCACCACCGCGAGCCCCAGTTAGAGTCAGGCATGATACACTTTTTTGTTATTGGGAGAACCCAAGTACTCTCTTTCGGATCCATGAAACAACTCTCAGAGATCTTTTTCCCTTTTGGAAGATAGAGGAGCGAGTTGTTTTTCTTTTAGACACTTGACAAAATCGACATATATCCACGAAACTAACAACTTCACGCCTCATTGTTGGCCAGTAATATGACTTCGAAACAAGTTAGAAATTCTTATTCCTTCCCATGTTCCCCTCGTCATGTAACTCCTTAATAATCTTCAATCGGGGGCTAAAATCAGGGATACATAATTGATTACCTTTGAAGAGAAATCCTGCATGCATAAGGTAATCACTTTGTTTTCCTGAGATGATATCATCCATAATCTCCGCAAAATTTGGATCGGTTAGAATATGATCAGAATATGAATCAAAATCTATTACCTCATTTCGCATGGTGTTGAGTATCATATTCCTTCGGCTTAAGACATCAACAACTTGATTCTGCGACCCATCTTTGTGCTTCGGTACAAAAGTAAACTCTTGCAAATAACAAGCCCACTTACCATGTCTAGAAGAAAGCTTCTCTTGACTGTTGATGTGCTTCAAAGAATCATGATCAAAAAATATAATGAACTCGTTATGTATTTAGATAGTGACGCCAATACTTCAAGGCTTGAATTATAGCATAAAACTCCACATCATAAGTACTATAGTTGAGTTTAGCTCCATTCAACTTTTCACTGAAATAAGCTAAAGGTCGTCCTCTTGACTCAAAAAGGCTCCAATTCCCACCTTTGATGCATCACAGTGTAATTCAAACGGCTTGCTGAAATCAGGTAACACCAACAGTGGTGCAGTTATCAACTTTGTCTTGATAGCTTCAAAGGCTTCGTCAGCTTCCTCAGACCATGAAAAATTTCCTCATTTCATGAATTCAGTATTGGGTACCATGATGGTGCTGAAGTGGGGAAGAAAATACCGGTAAAAAGAAGCGAAGCCATGAAAACTCCTCGCCTCGTGTAACGTAGTAGGTGTAGTCCAATTTCTTACGGCTTCAACCTTGGATTCATTTACCTTGATTCTATCCTTGGTCACAACATAACCGAGAAATAGAGCTCGGTCTGTCATGAAGGAACACTTCTTAATGGCCGCAAATAATTTCTCCCCGCATAGAAATGAGAGCACTTCTCGAAGATGTTGAACATGCAAGTCCAATTTAGCATTATAAATAAGAATATCATCGAAATAAACAACCACAAAATTATCGATAAAGGGACTAAGTACTTGATTCAAGATACGCATGAATGTACTTGGCGCATTGGTCAACCCGAATGGCATAAGAAGCCACTCATATAATCCCTCTCGAGTTTAAAAAGTCTTCCACTCATCACCTTCACATATTCTGATCTGATGGTACCTACTCTTCAAGTCGAGTTTGCTAAACACCTTCGCTCCACACAATTGATCTAACAAGTCATCAAATCTTGGAATTGGAAAATGGTATTTGACTGTGATTTTGTTGATGGCTCGACTGTCAACGCACATCATCCACGTTCCATATTTTTTTGGAATTAACAAGGATGGTACTGCACAAGGACTTAGACTTTGCCAGATCAATCATTTCTGTAGAAACTCTTCCACTTGACGACAAGGTTCTTCATACTCCTTATGACTCATTCTGTAATGCGCTTTATTTGGAAAGCTTGATCCAGGAACTACATCAATACGATGATGAATATGCCGGAGAGGTGGTAGCTCATCAGGAAACTCGTTAGGAAAAACATCCATAAATTCTTTAATTAAAGGTAAAGTTGCAATGGGGATAATACTTTTATCATGTTGTTCTTCTTTACCAATCAAGACATACAATTCACCTGCATCTTGTACCTCATCTTCAAACTGCTTAAACGACAAGAGATTGGTAGCTTCTCTAAAAAAAGGTGTAGGTGCAATCTCTTTATTGGGTACAAGTACTATACGTACGTCGTTCCATAAAAAACTATAGGTGTTCTTATACTCGTCATAACTAATTTTCCTGTCAAACTCTCATGGACGATCCAACAACAAGTGACAAGCATCCATACTAGTGTTACACCATATTTTATCTTTATATTTTTTACCAATTAAAAAAGAAATCAAGCAATGTTTGTTTGCTTTTACCTCATTCCCTTCTTAAGCCAAGAAAGCTTGTATGGATGTGGATGTTCCTTGGTTTCCAGCTTGAATCTTTTAACGGCCTCTTCATCAACAATATTCTCGCAACTTCCAGGATCAATAACTAAACGAAAAACTTTTCCTTCGATCGTACATGTTGAATGAAATATATTGTTACGCAACCAGTTGTCGCCCTTACCTTTACGTGGAGTGAGACAACTTCTTCTTACCACAAAGTTCACTCCTTTATCTCCAACAACTTCTTCATCGATAGGTTTAGGATCATTCTTAGGATCCTCGTTATAATCAATTACCCATGTATATTCTTCACGGTCATTCTCAGTGAAAAAGAACTTGGTTGCTCGTTCTACTTTGTGACAGTCACTTCCTTTGTGCCCAGATTCTCTGCACTTATTACACCTACCTTCAAAAGCGATAACTGAGGTTTTATTTGGAGTAGACGCAAAATTAAGTTTATTAGCAGTACTAGGTGTTGAAGTACTACGGTTACTTGTTGGAGATGATGTCACATTGTTACCCCAATTTGAGCTTTTATGCCCCACTTGTTTCTCTATTTTCCTTGCTATATAATGTGCGTCCTAAATAGAGCAACAATCAAACATGTTGAGTGTATCATGATATTGTTGATGGAGACCACCTACATAGCGAGCGACCTTTTGCTCATATGACTCTGACAAGTCGTTAAGAAAAAGTAGTCGATAAAACTCATTGGTGTAATCGTCTGTAGTACGTACTCCTTTGCGTAGGTTTTGCAGCTGCTGGTATAGCAATCCAATGTAGTTATGTGGTAAAAACTATGTTATCATGTGTTTCTTCAACTTCTCCCATGATACTAACTTCTGTTTTCCCTTACGACTGCATAGCAGTTTGTGTTGTTGCCACCACGAATTATCCCTCCCACGAGACATAGTCACTACCAACGAAACTCGTTTGTTATCTGGTACTTCTTTGAATTCCAATGCTTCCTCAACCGTATTCAACCAAGAGAAAAACTCTTCTGGTTCCAAACACCATAAAATTCAGGGATCTCTACTTTTATTCCTTCCTTCCAGCGACCAGAATCTTCTGGTTGAATTATTCTACCTTCACGATGTCCTCTAGCAAAAGGGTTGGCATTATCATCTTCTTCTTCATGCCGAAGTTTATATCGACCCAGGAAATCTTTGATGTCTTCAATGAATTCTTCTCTAAATCTCCATGAAATGAAATCTTCAGGACCTCCTCCTCGACCTCGACCATGTACGATTGCTACTCTTGGTGGCATCTTATCAACCCTAGAATCATTCTTGCTCTGGTAAGCAACTGATTCAGCGGATATTATAGAAAATAAAGAAAATAGATGTTTTGTTTAGACTTCAAAATATTCCTAGGAATATCGACTATGAACAGTGATAATTATTTAGACTTTAGTTTCCCGACTATAAATAATAATCAATTAAACATGAACAAGTTTAAGAAAATAATTTTGATTAATCAAATTCAACTGTGTAAAACAATAACTTGAAGACTCTTAAATAGACTTTGGGAAAAACCCTAACTTGCACAACAAGAAATGATGAAAAAACTCAATAAACCAACTCAAACCCTAATTTGCTATTTTTGGTAAATTTTGGTCGATATAAAATAATGAAAGTACTCTTAAAGTAAAACTATTTTCCGCAAACGGACTCCTAACGAAGAAGTTATTAATAAAACAAAAACTTTCCTAAAATAGCAAAAACGCATTTTTGAAGCCCTAAACGATGGAATTTGGCTAAATTATGGCGATCATGTGGATTTATAGATCTAAAATCAACATGTCTTGATCGTTGGCCCGTTTCCAATCAAAATGTACCCCTTTTGAGCTAAATTACGACACTCGGGTTTTTAGTCTCCAAATAGGCTATAGCTTGCTCATCTGCATCAGGTAAGGACTAAGAGAAGGTGTTAGTATTTGAGGAGGTTAAGTTTTCTACTTGGATAAGGATCAAAAGGAGGGGAAAATATTTGATGGTCATGAGGCTTCCTAGTTGGATAAACATAAGAGTAGGTTACAAAAGCCTATATAAAGGGGAACCTAGATACAACTTTGACACATAATTTTTTCTACAACTCAAGGAAGCAAAGAGCTAGAGCTTGGAGTTTGGAATTTATTTTCTTATTTCTTCGGTCTTATTTATTATTTTCTTTAATATTTGTTCATGGATTTTTAAAAAATCACGAGTAGCTATTTTATTTTCATTAGTTAGGGATATAACCAAACATCACAAATGTTAGTTGATGAATGCATTGATTTTTATTTATTCACTCTCTTGTTTGTCAGTCATGTTTTACTATGCATAACAATTATTTGATTGTGTTCAAATAATATGATTCATTGTTTTGCATATTTAAGTCACAAATTAAACATCTTAAGTAACTTGTTTATAGCTAATTAGGTGTCTTAGGCAATTTTTATCAAAAACCTTATAATTTGTAGTAATTTGTGATCACTTGGGGTGTGAATCGTGAAGAAAGTCACAAGTAAAACTTGGCCTAGGTTGAATATACCACGATTATGTTTGTATTGTCTATGAGTAACCCGTCTCATAAAATTTAAAGCTTTCCTCAAGTTGAATCTCTTAGCGATAAAGCATTATGTTATTTGGTGGAAAAGAATAGTTATATTAGCGATAACACTATTTGTTGATTTGTGGAGACGTAACGAAGTGTTCACACCGACTGGGGATACTTTAGGGTTGTTGATAATGGGAGAGTGATGATGAGATTGATGCTTGATTGAGTAACATGTGTAGTGATGGATAGCGAATTCCTTAACCAACTTCTTCTTTGATATTTTTGTAAACACTTTCGGCTTTTGTTTTTAGTTTATAATATTAAAAAAAAACGAAAACCCCCTGTTTACATAAGTTTTCAAATGCAATTAACAACCCATATCTCCATGTAGATCGGAATCGTTCTTCTTGTTATACTCTTATTTATAGTTGTGAGTAAAAAGAACTTAAAATAATTTCGCTTGGGTGACAAACGACCTATGGGAATTCATGTTTCCAATTTGAATGCTTTAAGATTTGTAACTTTAGATTGATCCCAGCTGTTAAACTCAGTCATTCGGTTCACTACTGGTGTTGTTTTCACACTCGATTGATCCACATAATCCCTTTACAAAGTCTCGCGTTCTCTACTTGTGTAGCAGTTGCTCGACAATTACGAAATGCTCAACTCTCTACTAGCATTGGATTAATCAATATAATAATTTAGTTGTGCACCCAAATAAAAATCGATCATAAACCTCAGATATGATGAAGACAGGAGACAATGATTAAAACTCCAAACAAAATTGTATAACTAATAAAGTTTTATGTCTAGAACATGAATTCATTTGTAATCAAAAGAAACTTAGCTACTCATAACACAAGGAAGAAGATTAAGAAGAAAAAGAATAATGGTTTCCTCTTAAAGGGGTAAACCCTAGGTTTGTGAATTGTAGTATGACAATGGATTGTTTAAGCGTAGGATGTCTTTATTTATAGCCTCTAATACTTGGCTATCATGTATCCACTCTTTCTAGGGTTTGGAACTCATTGTGAGCAAGTTTCCTCAATTTAGAATCCCAAAAGAAACACCAAAATTCGTCCAAAAATTAGATCTTCACATCCAAAATAGAAGTTTGACCGCAGATCCAGGAAAAAGCCTACTTAAATCCGCCGTAGATAAAAGAATGAAAGAAGGAGGCCTTTATGGTCTTGCGTAAAAGATTGATCACATGCGTCTTTTATTGGGCTCGACTTCTACGATTGTCGAGCCCAACTTTATTGTTTTGTTTCATAACTTCGTCATACAATGTCGGAATGACCTCATTCTTTCATTATTGGCTTTGTCTCTTCGTTCTCTATAACATAATAAAAAGAAACCATGTATTTGAACGAGTTACACTTGTTCTTTGTTCCTTCTTCCCCTGTAGTACTTCACTTCCTTGTTCATTTTAACACTTTGTAGCTCCTTTTTGGATGATCACCTAAAAAAAAAAAATAGAAAGCAAACATACAAGGTAATATGCAAGAATTATAGCAAATATAAACATGGATTTGATACTAAAAATATGTAATGTATGCACTTCTCAGTGAGCAACACACGATATCTGGATGCAGAATTACATTATTAGTTATATTGGACGTGGTTGGATGAATGTTGAGTTATGCCTTGCCCATTGTGTTGTAGGATGAAACTCTTAAATTCGTTGTTTGTATCTTAAACTGAGTTTCCTTAAGTCATTTTATGAAACTCTTATTGGGTGAGGGATTGGATGAAAACCAAGTTTTGAAACAATTATTTTTTTCAGAGTGCATCAACGAAAGGTGGAGTTCAAAACCTACATGCAAAGAAATTTGGTAAAGATCCCATAGTTAGTTTGAACCAAAATTTGACTATTACCAAGAATCATCTTATTAAAATAAAATTTTGTTCGTTATTGTTTCGAAAAAATTATACAAGGTAAGTTTGCATAGGTTGATATCAAAAAGGTAGTGGTGTACTTGGTACCCTCTTCATTTCAAATGGTATCAGAGCAGGCAAACACAAAAATAAGGTTATGGAAGAACCGATAAATGATTCGATTAACGTGTCACATAGGTTTTTCAATCTAGAGGTTGCATATGTTATTGTGTCATGATCTCATGATAACTCTCAAGATAAGATAATTGAAAGCTCATATTATATGTCCGATGATTCTGATTCATATGTTGAAAGAGAAGCTGAAACAAAGTTGGCAAAACTCCTAAAGCGCATTAGTCTTCTGTCTTCTGAGGTATAGAGATTGAAAAAGAAACTAATACTCTTCGAAAAGAGATTAGAGAAAAGGACTTGCAATTGAATGATTTAGCTAGAAAGAATAAATCTCTCTCAGTTTAAGTTGAGGTTCTTGGTAAAACTCTAACTCATGAACGAGAACTTTTATATCAAACTTTGAGAAAGAAATACGTTATAATTTTTTCCGATGAAGAATTCAAAAGTCATAGCACGACTTTGTAAGGATGTGATAAGAATCCTAGGTGGTCACATATGCAACACATCATGATTTTCCTTACATAGGCTCATTACCAATAAAAATCATCAAGTCAGAGGATAATGTTGAAATTCCTCCACCTACTGTAGAAATTGTTCATAAAATTACTTATTACAAGGGAACTCATAATCATGTTAAAAGGGAATGTCAAAAAGAATATAACTTCAGTTCATTGATAAGAAACTAGTGCTACTTTTGAATATTGTTTGTTAGAGCACTGTTCGGTTGAACCCACCAAGTGTTGGTATGTGAAGTTTGGTTCCAAAACTCATAGTTGCTTGAGTAGATTACTAAAGTCAACTTCGTTAGGTTAGGTTAGGAACATAGATATGTTGAGACTAGATCGAATTACTCATGAAAACCTGAAGATGTATCGAAGACAAAACAAAGACTATATATCCTTCAGTTTGAGGTTAGTAGTTATAAACTTGAATTACGACACTCCTACATTCGTGCAAGTATTAATTCATTGAAAACATAACATACGAAGTTATGTTTGTTCCAATGACTTTAGTATCGGGAACCTGTCCACTTTACAGTGTTATACATTAGTTGTTTCGTCAACTTAAAGTATATGGAGTTATTAAGAATATTTTATTTATAGACTTCGTGTTTATGACATTGCACTAATTGGTAATTTGTTATATTTAGTGTGTTGAAATTCCGATTGGATCCAAACCTTAATAAATATGTTTAGAAGCAATTTCAGAAACATAGTTTAAGGAAGTACACTTGTGAAACTTATTTCAAAGTCGCAATATAGATTCAGGACCGATCCCAGGATCCATCCCTTGATCAGGACCGGTTTAAGTGAATTTAACTTTCTTTTTATTTTTGATTAGTCTGTTAATTTTCATGGCTTTTTATAAATATCGAGAAGTATATGATTTAGATTGGAAAGTTCATTAGAATGTCGACATAATGATTTGAACATGTAATAACCTCTAATTTCTTAATATTCAAGTATATACTTTTGATAATCTGCGCAAGATCCCAAGATATCGATTTTTTCAATACCATATTTGGTAATGAATTATATGCTTTCCATTCCCAAAGGTTTGCATATCTCTAACAAGCCATATTAGTAAAGTACATGTTATGTGCTAGCTAATCTTAGTTCTCAAATTATGGTGAAACTGATATTACTTGGTATTTGCTAATTTCAGAGATATACTATTATTGCATATCTTGAATTTTTTTGAAATTTATAAATAAAGTATTTTCAATCAATGCCTTTGATCATAACACTATAAATAGGGAATCTTGTATTCTTAAAAACTCATTCCAGAACACAGCTTCTGTAGAGTGTGAAAAATCCAACTTGTTAAAGAGATATGAGTAATCTAATTAGGTGAAACATCTTGCACCTTTTGTTTATGAACTGGAAGGTCATCTCAAGGGCATTGGTCAGAAGAGTGGATTAAATGATCAAAGTCTCCTTTGGGATCAAGAAGCTTCTAGTTTTACCGTTGGTGGAAGGCTAGATTGTTATTTAGTTTTCAGTTGATTACTTGTGTTTGAACTAACGGTGTAGTCATCTTCGATTGATCAAACTTATTTATTCCAATGTCCTTCTCTTATGCTATAAGTCCACTCAAGTTTGTTTGAAGATTTGACTAGTACACAAAAAAAAGGCCACTAAGTGATTCTGGATCTGTATAGTAGAATTGTTGACCAGTCAATGTTAAGAGATTTCATTATGTGCGGTTGATCAATATTGGAAACAAGTTGTTTTGCAGCGGTTACTTTTGAAGATAGAAAAATAGAAGATTGAATACTTTTTTTTTGGTTCTTATATTTGTGAGTGACTGTATGTGAATTTGATTCTCTTGTATTACACAAGTAGTTTATCTTGATAAACATCAGACTTGTAGAAGATCGAACAAACTGTCTAGTTGCATTTAGTTGCTTGGATAGAGCTTGTTCATCAAGATTGATCATTCCGATACTCATTCTTTGTTTTATCTTTTGACCAAAGGAGTTTAATTGATTAAACAAAAGATTATTTGACTCTACTTTATCACTAAAGATTGATTTTAGGTGATTAATAAGTGAGTTGGTTACTGAAGAAGGTTAGTCTTTTACTGTTTAGAGTTACGATCCAAATGAGTCAGGTGCAAGAGTCTTCACAGTGGTGAAGCGACTCAAGATAGTGGATCCTGTCTTGGGATTCACGTGGATTGGCCAGATTGGTTGTGCGCGCAGGGATACTGAGAGAACTGGGTAACTTAGAACAGTTTACTTGGACTCAACTATACGAAGTTACGGTAATCAATTTGTACAACTGCTTAACTATGATAAAATTCAAAAATAGACTAGGTCATAGGGTTTTTTTATCGAGCAGTTTTCCTCGTTATCAAAAGCTTGTGTATTGTGCGATTACTTTTCTTTCCGCATCATACTTGTACATTAATCTCTTCTTGGTAACGATCTCATAGTTAGTTCGAATAAAACTTTGACTATTACTAATAGTCACCTTGACGAAATAAATTTGTGGTCACTATTGTTTCAATAAGATTATACAAGGTGAGACTGTATAGGTTGATATTGAAAAGATTGTCGTGTACTTGGTACCCTCGTCATTTCACAAGTAATAGTAGTTTTCTCCAAATTCAGTTTTATCCCAGTAAGAACTTAAAAACCATAAGAATCACATGCAATCTTTTCACATCATTCTTAGAATCATTTAGAAGTATGATAGTGTCATCAGCAAATTGTAAAAGTGTATTCATAAAGCCATCATTTTCCACTTGAAAGCCTCTTATTCTCTCTCTCCTACAGCTTCATTAAGCAACTTAGACAAAATTTAACATACCGGAAGGAAAAAGAGAGGTGATAATGGTTTACCTTACTCTTTTCTTGTGAGATGATTTATTTTTCTAGAAGAAATAACTCTATCAAAATGGTTAGATTATAATCCGAAAACCATTCCTTCAATTTTTAGGTTGCTATTTACTCTTGTTGGTATTTCATTACTTCTTTTCACGAAATACTCGTTGTTGGTACCTTTAATCAAAACTTGTTTTTGTATATTCTTCTACACTTTTAACAATTAGAGTTGTCTTACACTATATACTCACTCCCTTTAACAGTTTATGTGAATTCAAAACTCCTAAAAAATATAACTATCATAATAATAGAAGGAGATAGACTATTAGTAGTTGTTTTAGACTTGAACATTTTATAGTCTTAAGTAGTTTCCACAATATAGGATCAGGTGGGACTCTGATCCTTAACACTTCTCGTCAAGTTGAGCATGAGTGGCCTAATGTTCAACTTGTCTCTGATATATTGATACCGAGGTGATGTTAGCCCTTTTATGAAGATGTCTGCTAGTTGGTCCTTGGAAGAGATAAATATAACTTGAAGTTGTTTTTTGGCTACCCTTTCTCGAATAAAATGATAATTTTTTTCTATATGCTTGGTGCGTGCATGAAATACTGGATTAATAGTTAAGTATATGTATCCCTCAAATTGTTACACCTCAAGGATGGCGCTGAAATAGATACACCAAGTTCCTTAAGCAATGACTGAATTCAAATTAATTCTGAAGTTGCTATTGCAATGTCCTTATACTCTGCTTCCATAGATGAATTTGAAACAACCTTTTGTTTTCTCGCACTCCAAGAGATGATACCGCCTCCATAATAAATGCAATATCCACTTGTTGGACGACAATCATCAAGATTTACAGCCTAATTTGAGTATGTGTACGCATGGAGAGAAATGTCTTGAGACTGCCTTATGTAAAGTCCATATTTCACTGTATGTTTAAGATAACGTAAAATTCTCTTCACCAATTTCCAGTTTTCAATATATGGATCATGTATATATTGACATGCTTTATTAACTGACATTGAAATATCCGGACGAGTTAAGTGAAGATACTATAGTACACCAACCACACTTTGATAAAAACTTGGATCAGTGAACTTGGAAGAACCCTCTCCCTGAAGTTTAGTCTGAACTGCTAGAGGCGTACAAACTGGATGATCCATCAAGTTTTGTTTTACAAAGAAAACCAATGATATATTTTCTCTAACTAAGAATAAGATTTGTACCTTGTTGATATAAAGAAATTCCTAGAAAATAGGATAAGCAGCCTATATCCTTTACAACAAACTCCTTACTCAGATTTGAGATAAGCTCATCACAAACAAAATTGTTAAAACCTGTCAATAGGATATCGTCTACATATATTATGTATGTAGATTCCTTTTTAATAAACAAGGAACTGTCAAAAATAGAACATGTGAATCCTAGCTCAATGAGATAAGTGCTGAGTTGAGAGAATCAAGCATGCGGCGTTTATTTAAGCCCATATATGGACTTTTGCAACTTACACACATGATGAGGCTTGTCAAGATCAACAAAACCTGGTGGTTTCTTGATGAAAACTTCATCATTTAACACTCCATGCAGAAAAACATTATGTATGTCTAACTGTCGAAGTGGCCATTTATGTTGAACTGCGATTGGTAAAACTACTTGAATTGTGCAAGGTTTGATGACAGGGTTAAACGTCTCTCCATAATCAACTCTCTCTTGCAGATTGAATCCCTTAGCTACTATGCAAGATTTGTATCGAGAAACAGTTCCATCTTGATTGTATTTTACTCAAAACACCCATTTAGATCGTACAACTTTAGTTCTATCTTTGTATGGTACCTTAGTCCATGTGCCATTTCGGATCATCATGTTAACTTTTAAGCCTATTAACTTACGCCATTTAGGATCTTTTCTAGCTTCAGTGTAACAAGTTGGCTCAACAATGTGGTCAACTGATGAGTGGATAAAACACATCATTTTTACATCTTAGTTTGTATTTATTAGTTCTCTATTTTGTATAAATTTAGTGGTTTTTTTTAGTTCCATAAAAATTGGATATTCGAATAATCGGCATCGGAAGGTAGCTGAATGGATTAACCCATAGGAGCATACATGGATTAACAAAAACTGTTATACTTGGAGGTGGTCAAAATACAAGACTAACGAGGGATTGGATTATTGCACCGTGAGTTTGACAGGGATTCCCTCCGTACGAACGTTTGACTTGATTCACACGGGCAAGAGACAAACTTTCCATCATTGGCCACTACCGTGTCCTAATGAATCCCACCTCTTTGACATCACGTGCACATCCAATAATACACAACTACTAGTTACTAAGATTTCATCCATATGACTAAAATGGCGTGTATTAATTTCAAATGGAAAGGTATAAGATCTTATCTGCAAGGCATGAGAATAATGACTAAAAAGGTACTTACCTTATATGCATGTAAATGGAAGCAGATCATGTGCTCGTTTGGAAGAATTATAAAGGGCTCTCTACACAAATCTTGTTTTATCAAGTTAAATTTGTACGGATCAAATATCAAACGGAAGATACTTATCTTTATTACCAAAGTAAGATTTTGCATTGATATTCATCATAAATGAGACATTTTATCGCCATATTAAAATGAAGGTACCACTATAAAGAGGAAAAGCTACAGACGGAACAGGGAGGTCCGTGTCCGAGCAGCAACATTAGTTTGAAGTTTATTTTATTTTTGTTTTTTTCTATTTTATAATGGGTTGATAATTCTTTTTACTGGGGTTTAAAAGTGAAATCAAAATTATTATATAAAAAACTCATACTTATCAATTTATCCTTATCATAATGAATGGTTTAATTGATATATTAATTTGTTTATATGGTCATCTAGCTTGATGTTATATTGATTAATTATTTTTCAAACGAAAGAAATTACACATTTTGATTTAAATAGTTTTAATCGCAACATCTTCCGAGGCGTAAAATGGTTTAGTTCTAAATCGCTTTGAGTTATATTTAAAATAAGAGTTTTATATAATAACTTGATGGATTCCGAAAACCCTAATATCCTTCTACCTGTTACTTTAATAATTTATTTTTATTTATTAGTTTTGTTTATTTATTTTTTCATCTAATACATTATTTAACTAGAAATTAAAAGTAACGATTATTTTGGTCTCTGTGGATGACCCATATTTTGTATATTATCTCATTGATAGTCGTACATTTGTGGAGTTCAATTAAAATCACATCATCAACCTGTAGAGGGTGTTTTGTAGCAGTGAGACACAATCGATTGACAGGTTTAGTTATTCAATCTTTCGTTCTTGTAAGCATTGGATGAACCTGTGCTTGTGATGAGATCTCTGTTGAGCTGGTGGTAATTGTAGAAGTGCTGTTTTGTTGTTGTGGTGTTGTAGCTTCCTCTCTTGAAACTGTATCTTGCACCATTGGTGCATCATCTTTATTAGATGGTACAATATCTTGTTGAGTTGGAGCATTATTAGGTACAAGTACAACTAAAATTGTTGGTATTTAAGAGAAAGTAGATCAAGATAATACCTTTATATGAGGTTGTTGAGATGAACTCTCATTCACAGGTACAACTTGTTGTTGTATCTGCAACAATAGAAATACTAAAACAGAAGATGTTAACTTTAATAAAATCTCTGAACTGATTTGCACACAAAGGACAGAGCCACCTGCTCAGCAAATTGTCCTTAACACAATAGTCCGCGGGTACTCCTCAAGAATGAGAGATGCGATACCCCCACAACGGAGATGTGTCCAGGATAGAACTGCCCGTTATGACTAGTATAAGCACAATACTAGTCACCCACTCAAACTAACTCAACAACAATTTAGAATATAGAAGGAAAGTAAACAAGCAGTGCGCAAAACAAAGCAGGAAGAGGGGAAAAGAAAGCAGGATAGTAGCTGCTTCTGGTGTAAGTTGAAATGAAAATTCAAGTTCTTTCTATAGGCGAGAAGATGAGAGAAATCAACCAGCCATCGACGAAAATAAATTTTATAATAATCAAAAAAATATATGCGAATTGATTAATTACTGGTAATAAAACGGTCAAGATTAATACTCGTCGAGTCAGGCGCCCCCCATATTAAAGACAAAATTTAATTTTAAATTCTTTAGGAAATAATTTAAAAATATTTTGTCCAAAAAGATAAGTCTTGGTTAACCCACGCCCACACCCGCACCTACACTCACACCCGACCGACCGACCGACCGGACGGACGACGACGGCGTGCGTGCTTCGGTACGAAGCACCGCGCGTGTGTGAAATGTATGGTTGCACCAACTAGCCCATAGCCTTAGTCCTCTCCCATACACAAAAGTGTGTAAACCCCTAAGAGACCTCCCTTAGGTGCAAATTTCTAAGTAATATGGAGAGGTAACATCTTTAGTTTCTCCTATGTGGGACTAAAGGTTCATTCACAAATAGTGAAAATGTGCTAGTTTCCTTATTGACTTCTTGGTCCTAAGTTCCAATTAATCCAAGCCCAAAAAATAAATTAATTAAGCCCATTTTCTCCAACAATCCCCCACATGAATGAAAACCCTATGAAAATCAGAAATCAGAAAGCGAGAAATACCACTATAGGCAATAGGTGTCCATAAGGTCTTGAACCTTTGCTTAGTGAGAAATTACCGGAACTACTTGATGGACAGTGAACGCGATGTCTTAAACTGCCATCGTTTGGTGTATTTCATCAATAACTTCCACGCGTGATATCACTCTAGGTGTTGTCAAGTTCATGTCGTTGTGTCCATTTTATCCCTGGACGTATCCCGTTTCTCATAATGCTATAGAGAATCAGCTCAATTCTCATAGGAAGCGGCCCACTTCCACATTCAGATAGGTGAATTCATCAAGAGTGTTTACTGCTATACCCCACTTCAATCTTAAATTGAAACTATAAAACTCATTAAGACTTAATAGAAAGTCATCCTTCACATGCAGTTACACTATCACGTCGACACCATAGGGAAGGGACAGAGAATGAAATTCTCTGATAGTGTTTCCTTTAACCCACCACAAATTAGTTGTCTTATTCAAAACCTTGATCTTGGGATCTCCAGTCAGCAACGTTCAGTATCCTTCATGGAAAGTTTATTTGATGAGCTTAAGCCCCATCCCCCTCGATACATTACTAACTATCTCCTTGGCAAAACCTTTCGTCAAAGGGTCTGCGATATTCTCCTTAGACCTCACAAATTCAACAGAAATAACGCCAGTTGAGATTAGTTGTTTCAGGGAATTATGTCTTCTACGAATGCGTATAGACTTCCCATTATTGTTGTTGTTTTTAGCATTAGCTATTACATCTTGACTATCACAATGTATAAATATAGCTGGCACAGGCCTATGCCAAATAGGAATTCTTCTCAAAAGCATCTTAGCCAAGCGGCTTCCTCTCCTGCTTTATCTAACGCAATAAACTCCAATTCCATAGTGGATCGAGCTATACATGTCTGTTTGGAACTCTTCCAAGATACAGACCCACATGCTAGAGTGAAAACATACCCACTTGTAGACTTAGACTCCTCTGAGTCTGATATCCAGTTTGCATCACAAAATCCTTCAAGGACTGCAGGTATCTCTCATAATTTAAACAAAAGTTCAAAGTGTACTTCAAGTACCTCAGCACTCTAATAAGTGCATCCCAATGCTCCTGCCCCGGATTACAGGTATACCTACTCAACCTACTCACATCATAAGCAATGTCCGGTCTCGTACAATTCATCGAATACATCAGACTGCCTATAACACGTGAGTATTCAAGTTGTGAAACTCCATTACCCTTATTCTTTTTGAGTCTACAACAAGGATCATACGGAGTACAAGTAGGTTTACAATCAAACTGATTATATTTTTTAAGCACAAATTCAACATAATGAGATTGGCTAAGACTATATCCATTAGAATTTCTTCTAATCTTCATCCCTAAGATCACATCAGCGGGGCCTAAATCTTTCATGTCAAAGTTCTCATTTAGCATGTTCTTTGTAGAATTAATTACATCCATATTTGTACCAAGTATAAGCATATCATCAACATACAAGCATACAATCACACATGCATCATTCACAAGTTTAGTATAAACACACTTGTCAGATTCAATGATTTTATTAAAATCACTAGAAATCATTACATGATCAAATTTTTCATGCCACTGTTTAGGTGCTTGTTTCAAACCATACAAAGATTTTTTCAGTTTACAAACTTTGTTTTCACAACCTTTCACTACAAATCCCTCAGGTTTGTCCATATAAATTTCTTCATCTAATTCATCATTTAGAAAAGTTATCTTTACATCCATTTGATGTATCTCTAAGTTATGAATGGCAGCAATAGCAATTAATATAGATTTGTATTTTTGCACTGTTCCATCTACCTTACGTTTCCTTTTGAAGATCCATTTACAACCTATGGGTTTACACCCGAGAGGTAAATCTACAATTTCCCACGTACCATTCTGTATAATGGAATCCATTTCACTAATGGCAGATTCTTTCCACCATGGAGCTTCAGAAGAAGTCATGGATTCTCTACAAGTATGTGGATCAGTCTCACCTAAACATGTTATGAAGTCTGGCCCAAATTTTTTTTCAGTTCTAAGTCTTTTACCTCTTCTAGGCTCAAATTCATCTTCATCTTCCTCTAAAGGTAATGTTGACTGGTCGAAGGCACATCTAGGGGATCAACATATATCAAGCGAGAATCATATTTCAATGGAAAAACATTTTCAAAAAACACAGCATCCCTAGATTCCATAATACTATTCGCACCAATTTCAGAAATTTCAGAACTTACAACCATAAATCTATATGCAGTAGTATGCTCAGAATACCCTATGAAGACACAGTCAACAGTTTTGGGTCCTATCTTGGTTCTCTTAGGTGGAGGAATGGAAACCTTAGCCAAACACCCCCACACTTTAAAGTATGCATAAGAAGGTTGTCTACCTTTCCATAACTCATATGGAGTTGTGTCTGATCCTTTAAAGGGTACTCTGTTCAAGACATAGCAAGCTGAGAGGACGGCCTCCCCCCACAAGTTTGCAGGTAATCCTGAACTAATTAACATGGCATTCATCATCTCCTTAAGGGTTCGGTTCTTCCGTTCAGCCACACCATTAGATTGTGGTGAATAAGGAGGGGTTACTTCGTGTATAATGATGTGTTCTATGCAAAAATCTCCTATAGGAATTACATACTCACCACCGCGGTCATACCTAACAGTTTTAATGGTAGCACTCATTTGGTTTTCAACTTCTAGTTTATACATCTTAAAGGCTTCTAAGGCATCATCCTTTCCTTTAAGCAATTATATGTGACAGTACCTAGTACAATCATCTATAAAAGTGACAAACCATTTCTTACCACCACTAGTTTGAACTGATTTCATGTCAACTAGGTATGAATGAATTAATTCTAAGGGTTTAGAATTTCTTTTAACAGTTTTTCTAAAAGGTTTTTTAGCGTATTTTGATTCTACACATACTTCGAATTTATGTTCATTATCCAAACTAAATTTGGGTATGCAGCCTATGCAAACCAGTTTATGCATTGACTTATAATTTACATGTCCAAGTCCACCATGCCAAACATTTAATGACACACAAACATAAGCAGAAGAATCAATTTTATTCATTTCATCAGAGGTTACATTAAGTTTGTAGAGACCCTCAGGCTTATAACCCTTACCTACATAATCCTTACTCTTAGTGACAACAACTTTCCCAGATTCAAAAACAAGTTTAAAACCCTTATCATCTAAAACACCACAAGAAACAATATTTTTGCAGATGTCCGGAACATAAAGAACTTCATTCAATGTGAGAGTCTTGCCAGAAGTCAGTTTTAGCCCAACTTTGCCTTTTCCTGCAACCTGTGCTGCAGATGAGTTATCCATGTAGAGTTTCTCCCCTTCCCTTACCTTCTGATAGGAGGTGAACATATCTCTGTTTCCACAGACATGCTTGGTAGTGCCAGAGTCTACCCACCATTCTCTCACATTGGTTACCAAATTAACTTCATACACCGTACCAGAAAACTCGTTCTTGTTGTTTTCAACCAAATTAGCATTGTTTTTCTTATTATTAAAGTCCTTACGTTTTCTACAGTGTTGCCATATGGCCAGGAGTTCCACAAACATAACAAGCACCTTTAATTTTACCAATGCCAGATTTGGGTTTCTGAAATATACCTTTCTTGTGATGACTGGGCCTAGGGTTGCGTTTGCTGCTCTCGCTTTTTTCAGTATTGGAAGACTTGTGTTCAATTACATGAGCCTTGTTGGACATTCCCTTGCAGAGGATACGTTCTTGTCTTTGGAGCATAGTAATTCTTCCACTTGAATCTTCTTACCCAAATCAACCATACTGACTTCACCAGTTTCATGTCTCAATCTACGTTTGTATTCGGACCAGGAAGACGGTAATTTCTCAATCACAGCAGACACTTGAAAAGTTTCATCTATCATCATGCCTTCAATAAGAATTTCATTGATAATACGCTGAAGTTCAAGGAATTGATCAACCACGGATTTGTCATTCGAAATTTTGTATTCCAAGAACCTAGCTACCAAGAATTTCTTACTTCCAGCAGTTTCAGCTTGGTATTTTGCCTCTAAAGCAGCCCATAAATCAAAAGAAGAAAAGTTTTCTTTTGCATTATAAAAATCATACAGTGTATCTTCTAAACAATTATGAATGTGATTTTTAGCCATATAATTCTGCTTAACCCAACTTTCCAAATCACTTTCATTTCCAGCATCATTCAAACCATCATCAAAAGATTTTAGAACAAGTCCATCTAACATATGAAAACTCAGAGGAAAAAAAAACATCTTTGATTGCCATCTTTTGAAATCCTTCCCACTGAATCTTTATGGTCTTTCAACATCATTTTTACCCATTGTTACAGAAGAAGTGTTATTGTGTTAAGATTGTTGTATCTACAGCAGTAGAAATACTAAAGCAGAAGATGTTAGCGTTAATAAAATCTCTGAACTGATTTGCATACAAAGGAAAGAGTCACCTGATCAGCAAATTGTCCTTAACACAATAGTCTGGGGGTACTCCTCAAGAATGAGAGATGATATACCCTCACAGCGGAGATGTGTCCAGGATAGAACTGCCCGTTATGACTAGTATAAGCACAATACTAGTCACCCACTCAAACGAACTCAACAACAATTTAGAATATAGAAGGGAAGTAAACAAGCAGTGCGCAAAACAAAGCAGGAAGAGGGGAAAAGAAAGCAGGATAGTAGCTGCTTCTGGTGTAAGTTGAAATGAAAATTCAAGTTATTTTTATAGGCGAGAAGATGAGAGAAATCAACCAGTCATCAACGAAAATAAATTATATAATAATCAAAATAATTATGTGCCAAATGATTAATTACTGGTAATAAAACAGTCAAGATTAATACTCGTCGGGTCAGGCGCCCCCCACATTAAAGACAAAATTTAATTTTAAATTCTTTAGGAAATAATTTAAAAATATTTTGTCCAAAAAGATAAGTCTCGGTTGACCCACACCCGCACCCGCACCAACACTCACACCCAACCGACCGACCGGACGGACGGCGACGGCGTGCGTGCTTCGGTACGAAGCACCGCGCGTGTGTGAAATGTATGGTTGCACCAACTAGCCCATAGCCTTAGTCCTCTCCCATACACAAAAGTGTGTAAACCCCTAAGAGACCTCCCTTAGATGCAAATTTCTAAGTAATATGGAGAGGTAACATCTTTAGTTTCTCATATGTAGGACTAAAGGTTCATTCACAAATAGTGAAAATGTGCTAGTTTCCTTAGTGACTTCTTGGTCCTAAGTTTCAATTAATCCAAGCCCAAAAAACAAATAAATTAAGCCCATTTTCTCCAACACTTGTTGCCCAGCAAAGAATGGAAATGAATCCTCCAAAAATCTAACATGTCGAAAGACATCGACTCAATTTGTTGGTCGATGTAAACATAAATACAGTGAAACTTCGATAAATTAATAGCATTAGGACCGCTGAATTGTATCAATTTAACGAAATATTAATTTATTGATAAATTAATAATTTATTAATATATTGAAACATATCAAATTTAAGTTTCAAACGTAAGTGTGTAGAACATTTTTATAATAACAAATATGTAGAGACTTTATATTTAATTTAAATTATTTTCTTATATTTTATGGCATAATATAAGATAATATATCGCATATTATGTGTGGAAATGTATATATTTTGTTGTTAAAATTAAAACAATAAGAAAAACAACACAACAAAATCACTCCGGAATTTTTTTAAAGACTAAAAAAATTAGAGATGAAATGCAATGTTATATAAATGTAAACAAGAAACAATTAACCGATGATTCCTGGTTAATAAGACATCGTAATTTAATGCTATATTACAGTGCTTACTAATTTATTTTTTATTTATTTTTGGAAAAGAGAAGACCTCAACCCTCAACAGAAAACAAAAGAAGAGAAAACAAAAACTGCAACCTAAGCAAGAAAAAGAGAAAAGAAACAGGTCACAGACCCATTAGCACCCCATTAATGATAGTACACTTTGTCCATAGCATCTTCCATAATGATCCTCTTCAGTTCTTCGTCAAAAGAGCTTGGCATAACCTCCACAAAACCACCTACAGGCCTATTGCTAGCCAGGTAATCAGCCGTGCGATTCGCTTCTCTATAAGTGTGGCTGGCAGAACAACTTGCGAATTGACCACGCAATCTTTTAATTGACTCCCATACATGGTGGCAGGTCCAGGTCCAAGGAGGTTGATTACCTGCCTCCTTAAGATACTTAAACGTTGTCATTGAATCAGTACGCATAAAGACATTAGGGAAGCCTTTATCTTTAGCTAATTTAAGACCAGCTTCAATTCCTTGAAGTTCATGTTTAGTGATCGTTGACGGAGCTGAACTACCACTGACAGCCAAGAGTAGTCCCATTTTTATCTCTTGTAATTGCCCCAAATGCAGCATCATTTTTTGTTAACGAGCCATCAGTATTCACGGTCACTTCTCCGGGCTTGGGTTTCTGCCAAGTTATTACCTTTTGAGTAGGGAGAATGAAATCAACAGAACACCTCCATCTTGACGCAAGGATTCTACTCCCATTACAGCCCGTCATTTTGAAAGCGCAAGCATTAATCCTTAGTCTAACATCCTCCAAGATTTTTTTGCAAAATTACATCTGCAGGAAGGCTCTTTTGAATGAATATACGCCTATTTCTTTCACCCCATACATGATATATGTATGCTTTAAAAGCTAGCTTGCGAGTTGTACCTATATCAAAGGTTCCACCAGTGTTATCAATGCACCATTTTATTTGCTGCTCCCAATCATTAAAAACGATAAATCTCAGACCCATAAGGTTGATCAAAGCTCTCCGTATGTGTGTCGAGTAGCTACAGCCAAAAAATAAGTGGAAGTCCTCCTCAAGCATATTGTTGCAAAAACAACATCCAGGGTCAACGTCCAGACCCCAAGAAAGGAGTTTAAACCTTGTTTTGATCCCACGATGAAGTGCAACCCAAGCAACGAAACACTGCCTAGGAATGCAGTTCGTAAACCAAACCAGGGAATGCCATAGTTTCTTATTTTCCTTGTGTCTAAGAGCATTATAAGTATCTTTTAGAACAAACTCACCAGCCTTCTCAGCTGTCCAAACCACTCTATCATCAATGTCAGGATCAATACTTAAGGAACGAATATCTTCAACAACTGTACCCAAAGAATTTAATAGATTAGGACTGAACTGCCACTCCGCTTCAACTATACAGCTACTTACCATGGCCTCCATATGGTGTTCGGAGTCGTAACACATATGAGGACTGAACAATCTCATCAAATTACCATTCCATACTCACTTGTCTTTCCATAACTTGGTGTTTTCTTCGTTGTAACAACAGGTCTATGATCGAGGATTCGTCTCCAACACCAAGAAGAGTTTTGCGGTGCCCTCATATGCCAGAAGTCATTATTCTTGATTAAATTGCTCTTTACCCATTTGACCCAGATAATGTCTTTTTATCACAAGCAAGATCCAAATGTGTCTGAGATTAGACGCAACATTAATTGGTGGTCTCAATGCACCTGATACCCAGACCACCCTCCTTAAATGGCTGGCAGATTGTAGACCATTTAACTGACGGCTACTTGTAAGTTAGGTCAATCCCTGCCCAAAGAAATCTCCTGAATATGGAGTTAAACACATTGATAGTTTTCTTTGGTAAGACAAAACAAGAAGTCCAAAAAACTAGCATACTACTAAGAATAACCTTGATAAGCACGACCCTTCCTGCAAACGCAATTGCGAGCTTTCCAAGACTTAATTCTGGCAGTAATTCGATCAACAAGCGGCATACAATCATTGTGAGATAGCCTAGTCGAAAAAAGAGGCAACCCGAGATAACGAACTGGGAGGCTGCCTACTTCAAAACCAAGCACCGTCTTAATGGCATGAGCTGTGACTTCATCAACTGAGGAAAGAAATATATTACTTTTGTTTCCGTTGACAACAAGACCAGTTCTGTTCGAAAAAATGGTAAGGGCAGATGAAAGAGACGTTGCAGAAGAAATATCTCCTTTCATGAAAATTAATAGATCATCAGCGAAACAAAGGTGTGCAATCACAGGGTTCTTGCACTTTGGATGGAGCGAAAAAGACCCTGAATCCACTTCCTTCAAAAATATGCCATTGAAGACCTCCATGATGAGGACAAAGAGATAGGGGGGATATTAGGCATCCTTGCCTAACACCTCTCTTGCCTTCAATATAACCACAGGCACTTCCATTCACTATAATAGAGAATTTAGGGGTAGTGACACACATTGTAATCCACTGGATGATTTTGTCGGGGAAATTGAACTTCTTCAACATAGTTAGAATGGCATCCCATCGAATACAGTCATATGTTTTCCGCAGATCGATCTTGAGAGCACACCTAGCAGAACCATTGTCCCTGTGATAAGAAAAGGACAATCAAAGACTTGAGCATCCTGTAAACACCCTGTTAGGAAATAAAAGGAGGACGACACGTGTAAGATGATTAAGGAAAGAAGCAGTGGTTCTAAGAAGAACGAGAAGCACCCAATCAAAGCCGTATGAAAGGATCGAGTAAATGACAGATGTGAAAGACTGAATATATCACTACATGATTGACACATAAGATCGGGAAAGTAGTATCACACTGATCGAAACAGATAGCATTAAATGCTTATTGAACGGGAAAGTAAGAGTAATAATGAACATGGAACGGGAAAGTAAGTGTAATAAATGAATCTGGAACGGGAAAGTAAAGGCAATAATTACTTTTATTTACTTTAACCACATGATTGACACATATGATCGAAGATGATTCTCAAAGAACGAAGAGTACGTGTTAATCATACAAGGTAACGGACCAAAAAGTGAAGAGCATGACCTGTCAACCATACAATCATCCCGATCTAAAGATAATAAGGAGAACGAAAGAAGGTATCGGAACAAGAGGGACCCATTAGATAATCTATAAATAGAAGAGATCATTCAACAGAGAGGGGGTCGGAAAGTTGAAAGAAGAATAGGCTAAGGAAGAGTAATCAGAGAAGAAAGAAAAGATCATTAGGTATGTATCTATTGTGTAAGATACTATTTAAAAGTTTCACTATCATGATTCATCTTCTATACATATAAAGATCATGAATTAGATATTGAAGGAGGGACTGTAATTTGATCAAATGTTTAATAAGAAAATATATGGTTAATTGAAACCTTTCTAATTAATTGATTTAAAGAGGATTCTGTGTATCAAAATGTTAGTTAAAATCTTTTTATTTACTGTATCTTATCAATTTATTGGTTGTTCATGTCAATGGGAATTTTGGCATAAACAATTTGGCGCTAGAAACAGGGACTGTGTCAAAGGATTTATCCTACCTGTTCAAGAAAAATGGATTTTTATGATGTATTTCAAAAAGTAAAGAAATTTAGTATAAAGAATTTGATAGTTCTATGCAACATTCTGGCTTAATTTAATCTTTGCCAACAAGTGATTTCTATTGCATAATAACCTATATGTGATATGCAAAAGGGAAATTGTATGTCATTGAAAAGAAAAAGTTTTAAGTTTGAATGGATCTGTTAATGTTTGATTTCTTTTTATATGAATTTTAAAAGATTCATGGTAGATGATACAAATTATTTTACTAAAAGTATAGATAGATTTTTAGAAGGTCAGTAAATTAGTGTCTGACTCTTTCTTATTAAATAATCTGTTAAGAAATTATGTGACTAACTTTTGAAAGATCATTAGAATTCAAGAGAGAAAAGAAACAATCAAGAAACAAAGAATCCAGAAGAAATATGTCTCAAGAAGCAGGCTCCGGAAATCAGGACAGTGACGACGGACAAAATTACAGACAAAGGGAAGAAGAGAGTGAACCAGAACAACAACAGAGTGATTTAGGAAATCATATACCTAATCAGGAATTAACACCAAATACCATTACTCAAAATAAATCGTCACATCATGAGAATTCACGAAATGAAGTAAATCATCTTCAAAATCTGTTGAAAGAAATGAATGAAATAAGAAGAGAACAAAGAGCCAGTAATTATCGAATTGTATTATTAACCAAAGAAAATCAAGCTTTGAAAAATGCGATTCAACGTGATGAAAAACTAGCAGCAACAGGGTCACGAAGTCAAGAAGCAATTTCTGGAAGGCATGCACCCAGAAATGAAAGGGAAAATCAAGATCAGAGAATGGTATTAGCAGGATCATCATCCCGGGCTAGGAGGCAAGGGGAAATTCAAGAAATTCAACGTGCGCAATGGCAAAAATGTATTGAAGCTATGGAGCAAATGAAAGAAGAGATAAAAGGGTTAAAAAATAAAGAAGGAGGAAGAATTGAGGAGGTGCTGAAGGAAGCCAAACGAACACCGCTGGCTCAACAGTTGACATGTGTTCCATTGCCAAGAGAATACAGTATCCTTGTATTTGAATGTTATGATGGTACGAAGGACCCGACCTCACACTTAAAATATTATAATCGAGTGATGTCACGATGGGACGGTCACGAAGCAATAATGTGTCGATGCTTCCCATCAAGTTTGAAAGGTTCAGCATTATTATAGTATGACAGATTGCCAGAAAATTCCATTCAATGTTATTCACAATTAGTGAGGAAATTTCTCGAGGCATACATGTACAACAAGCCCGTTGATTCGGGAGTGGACAGACTATATTCCCTTACATCATGGCCAGAAGAGTGATTCGGTCATATACGGCCCGATGGCATACAATTTGCCAAGCAATTGGAGATGTAGATTCAAGTACAGCGATCAATCATTATAAGTGGGGAATCGCTGATCGGAGATGTTTACTTTGTATTGAAATTCATCGTAACAATCCCAAAACTGAGGGACAGCTCAGGGAAATAATAGAAACATGCGCAAGATTGCAAGATGTGCAAGAACAAGGTCCGAGAAGTAATTCGTGAAATCAAAGAAACATAAAAAGGACAAATTCAATCGAAGTATCACCAAAACAAAAAAAGAAATTCCCTCATAAATCTGAACCAAGAGAATCAAAACGCCCACGGCAAGGGGATAACAAAAATTTTGTTCAGCGATTTCAAGAAAGAGTGTTCACAAAACTCAATATATCATATTCTGAATTATTCGAAATCATAAAAAATAAACCAGATTTTCAGTGGCCACCATCAAGAGGCAATCATCCTGAGTTCACACAACATTCAAAAGATTATTGTGAGTACCACAGTTATAAAGGGCACACAACAGATAATTGCAGGAATTTTATTATACTGGTACAAAGAATGATTGATGCAGGAGAGTTGAAAGAATTCATTCAAAGGCCTGAACCAATAGCAAGACCAGACAAATGCAAGGCAGTGCATATCCCGTATAACGAACAAACCATTAATATGATATCATTTTCAGAAGAAAGAGATACAGATATGAACGCTACAATCAATAAAAAGTTATGCAAGAGGATTCCGGACCATGAAATTTTTAAAGTATCAGGAAGAATAACGGAAGCTTGGGAAGACTGGATGGCATCCCCTTTAACTTTCTCGGCACAGGAAGTAAATCAAGAAATTGAGATGCATAATGATCCTTTGGTTCTTACATTGCTTATGTCAGGGTGGAAGGTTAGAAAAATTCTTTTGGATGGGGGCAGTTCTTTAAATGTGTTATTTCATGACACATTTTGCAAAATGGGACTCAAAAAAGATCAGTTAATCCCGTCCCGATATGTTATTTATGGGTTCAATGGAATGGCTTCAAGACCCGAAGGAGATATTGATTTGCAAGTATCTGCTGGACTAATTAACATCTTGACAAGATTCAGCGTAGTAGATGCTCTATCCCCGTACAATGCAATAATCGGGAGACGATGGGTACACCAGCTGAAAGGTGTAATTTCAACTTATCATCAACATTTGCGGTTTCCAACACCGCAAGGAGAAATGGAGATCAAGGGAGATCAAGATGATGCAAGTTTTGTATAATAGCAGAAGTAAGAATGAATGAAGAACGGGAACAACAACAGCGGGAAAGGAAGAAAGACCGTAAAATCAAAGCAAAGGAAGAGGAGATAAATCAATACTTGAAAAGAAACATCGAACAAAAAGCAACAAATGAATTAGGAGAAAGCAGTAAGAATCAAGAAAATTCAACAAATCAGCAGTTCGAAGGATCCTCATAGCAATTAAAGGGAACTCCAACTTCGATCGGGAATCCTAAACCAATTTTCACTGCTATAGAAGAAACTAAAATTATAAATATTGGAACTTCAGAATTGCCTAAACAAGTGCGAATTGGAACATTGATGAAAGAAGGCATGGAGCAAAGTTTGATCAAGCTACTTCGTGATTTTGTAGATATATTTGCATGGAACATGGAAGACATGCCCGGGATAGATCCAAATATTGTACAACATGAATTACAAATACGTCCAGATGTTATACCATTTCGACAACGGATACGTAAGGTTGCACCGGAGTACCACGATCCAGTAAAAAAAGAGTTAGCAAAGCTTTTAAATGCAGGATTCATTCGTGAAGTACGATATCCAACGTGGATTTTTAATATGGTGATCGTTCAAAAAAGAACGGTGGAGTAAGAATCTGTATAGACTTCACCAATTTAAATAAGGCATGCCCGAAAGATATTTATCCACTTCCCAAGATTGATCAGTTGGTAGATGTTGTAGAAGGCCATGAGGCATTATCTTTTATGGATGGTCAGTCGGGATACAACCAGATTGCACTTGCAGAAGCTGATCAAGAACATACGGCCTTTTTCACTCCACGGGGGTTGTATTGCTATACCAGGATGCCATTTGGATTACGAAACGCGGGAGCAACATATCAACGACTGGTTGATGCAATATTCAAACCTTGGATCGAGCAAATTCTAGAAGTTTATGTAGATGATATGTTGGTAAAAAGTAAATTATCTATCAATCATCTACCAGACCTCACTGAAATTTTTGGTGCATTACGAAAATACAAGATGAAAGTTAATCCGGAGAAGTGTATTTTTGGTGTTACTTCGGACGTTTGTGGGGTTATTTGGTTACAAAAAATGGAATTGAAGTTGATACAGCAAAGATTCAAGCAATAACAGATATGCCATCACCCAACATCATTAAAGGTGTACAGAAATTAAATGGATGTTTGGCCGCTTTAAGCAGATTTATTGCTAGATCATCAGAACGGTGCAAACCCTTTTTTGATATACTGAAGAAGAAAAATAAATTTGATTGGAACGACCGGTGTGAACAAGCATTCCAAAACATAAAAATGCATCTGGCTACATTCTCAGCATTACAGAAACCGGAACCTGAAGAAATATTAAATTTGTACATAGCGGCAACGGAAGATGCAATCAGCGCAGTGATGGTACGTACTAATGAGAAAATAGAAAAACCGATATATTGCATCAGCAAAACCCTTAATTCAGCAGAAAGAAATTACATTAAAATCGAACAACTCATTTTAGCATTGGTCTTTGCCACTCAGAAGTTACGTACCTATTTACTCACACATTATGTTCGTGTCCCGAGCAAGGCACCGTTACAATCACTATTAAAGAATACAGGAAAAGTAGGGAGGATCACAAAATGGAACGCCCAGCTAGAACAATTCAACATCATTTATGAGTTGCAAACCGCACAAAAATCTCAAGTTTTAGCTGACTTCCTTGCGGATTTCCCGATTGAAGAAGAATATGAAATTCAAGGTCCGATAGGTGCAAGAAAGAAATTAACTTATTTAAAAAAAATTCACTAAAATTTTCATCACTTTAATAATTCATTTTTTATTTGTATATCTATGTTAAAGGATTACCAGGATGCGAGGAAGAGGACCCACAAGATATTCTGAACTCAACAAATTCTCAAATGTGGGAAGTCTTTGTTGATGGGTCCCGAAATAAGGAAGGAGCGGGAATTGGCATTGTGATTACTGCACCAATGGGAGAACGAATGACACATTCATTTCGTCTTGAGTTTGAAGAACATACAAATAACATAGTAGAATATGAAGTTGTGGTTCATGCTCTAAAACTCATCATCGAGCTAGGAATCAGCAATGTTCGACTCACAAGTGATTCACAATTGGTAATTCGACAAGTCGAATTAAAATATCAAACACTTGATGAAGATTTAGTACAATATAAAAACCTTGTTCAAACCTTAGCAAATCAAATCCCAAACATTATTTTTCGGCATCTGTCTCCGCGTTACCGCGCCCCGTTTAATGTAAACTTTTCCCGAGACAAAAATCGACATGCTGATGCACTGGCATTCATTTCCTCCATGGTAAACGATCCTAATATCACAGCTATAAAAGTCGGAAGAATATATGAACCATCTATACAAATAAAAGCACTTAATAACATAGAAGAAGATGTGATAGAAGAAATTAATGATCCCGCAATACAAACTATCGTACCTATGCCTCAACAAGTAGATGATCAACCAAATGAACTAGATTGGAGGATTCCGATTCATCAATATCTACAAGATAAAATATTGCCTTCAAATTCTAAAGAAGCGAGAAAAATTCAACTCAAATCGGATAGTTACCAGCTTAGGGATGGTATTTTGTATCGTAAATCATTCATCGGGCCATTATTCCGATGCTTATCACAAAAGGAAGGATTACAGATACTCAAAGAAATACATTATGGAGATGCGGGAAACAACAGTGGAAGACGTTCACTCGCATTAAAAGCTAAAACCCAAGGTTATTATTGGATATCCATGCTTAAGGACTCAGAAAACATGGTACGAAGGTGTGAAGAATGTCAACGATTCGCAAAGAAAATCAAAGCACCTGCCACAGGGATTAATTCTATACTCAGTCCATGGCCATTTGAGAAATAGGGGGTAGATATTGTTGGTCCGTTAGTTGAAGGGACCAAAAAGAGAAAATATTTTATTGTGGCCACCGATTATTTTACCAAGTGGGTAGAAGCTAAAGCATTAACTCGAATCAGAGACACCGATGTGTTCACATTTTTATTTGAAGATATCATCTACAGATTTGGGATTCCAGTAGCCATAGTTTCTGATAATGGAAAACAATTTCAAGGAAAAAACATTGATATGTTATTTGAAGCATTTAACATTCAGAAACACAAATCCACACCATTTTATCCCCAGAGTAATGGACAAGCTGAATCCACAAATAAAACAATCGCAACAAATTTGAAGAAAACATTGGATGGACATTACAAACAATGGTGTGAACAATTGCATAACACATTATGGGCGTATTGTACCACAAGAAAAGAATTCACTGGAGAGTCACCATTCCTTCTTACCTACAGGATAGAAGCAGTTATACCAACAGAAGTCATTTTACCTACAACTAGAACAGAAGCATGGGAGAAAAATCTAAATTCAGATTTAATGTTACAAAAGTTAGATGATTTAGAAGAAAAAAGAGAGGTGGCACTCTAGAAAATGGAAAATTATCAAAGAAGGTTGGCACGGGATTACCACAAAAAGGTCAAGTCACGAAACTTTGTCCAAGGACAATATGTTTTACGACAAATCACGGAATACCATCGGGACAAAATTGCAGGGAAGTTCGCACCAACTTGGGATGGTTCGTACATAATACAAGCATCAGCGGGACAAGGATCATATTATCTTCGGAATATGCAAGGAGAAATCTTACAACATCCATGGAACGCACAATACTTAAAACTTTATTATCCATGATTAACAGTACAGCTATGGTGGCCAATACAGGTATACAAATTTTTATTCAATACTTTATCTGATGATAAGATTTTTTATGAAGTTATACTTAAAATAACAGTCAATTCCAGGAACACCTCATTCTGGAAAACGCTACGATTGGCGACATAATCAAAATTCAAATCCAGGAACACCTTATTCTGGAAAACGCTCCGATTGGCGACATAATCAAAATTCAATTCCAGGAACACCTTATTCAAGAAAACGCTATGGTTGGCGACACAATCAAAATTCAATTACTCCAGGAACACCTTATTCTGGAAAACGCTTCGATTGGCGACACAATTATGATTCAATTACTCCAGGAACATCATATTCTGGAAAGCGCTTACGATTAGCGATACAATCGTAATATAAACAAAAAGGTAAATGTCCTTATAGAATTTTAATAATTATAAGATTCTAATAAAGAAGGAATACCTAATTTATGGTTATCATTTTCAGAGTACATTCGGGACCAACCCTGTATCTTACCCCTGGCCCGGGTTTGTTTCGTATGTGTGGGATCTCGAATTACATGTTTTGAGGTATATATACTTCGATCCATTGTACTCATGAAACAATATTATTAACCTGAAGATTTCGTAAATGTCATCTCTTATGCAGGAACAATATTAAAAGCATATCCAAGCACAATAGAAGAAAGTCACAAAATGAAGTCTCCAATTAAAGTATGTCAAAATTCAAGATACAAAAGGATCGGGACATAAGAAAAGAATATCAAAAGATGAAGCTATGAGCATTAGAAAAAAGAACAAGTACAACTAGGCTTCGGAATTGGTGCGTCGGGACGGTCGAGAAGGAACCTTCGGGACAGTAGCGCGACCATTCAATACAGAAGGATCGTCTTGAGCACGATCCAAGGCAGCATTAAATGACATCGTAATTTTTTCCTTGGCATCTTCTCTCACCCAACTTGTATAAGCACGCCCGTAATCAATTTCTGATTGAAGCTCTTTAATTTCTTGCTGATATTTTTCTACTTGTTTACCCAAGCGGGATCTTTGATCTTTTTCAGCATTTAATTCCTTTAATAGCTCCTCAGATTTTGATTGCTCTTTTACAATTTCCTGTTCACGAGCTTCGAGTTTAGAAGTCTCAACATTCAAACGAGATTGCAAATCCCGAAGCTTCAATGCACTAAGAGCTACGTTTTTTTCCGAAGTCTTCAACTCTTCAGTAATATTTGTTATTGTGTTATTCGTAACATTGAGTTCAGCCTCTGCTGTTGTTGCTCGTGCATTAGCTTCATTGACCTTTTTTTCTAGCCCTGAAAACCAGAATAAGTATCAGATAAACCATATAATACCCTAAAACAAAACAAGCATATAACTCAAGCATATACCTCTAGCTATAGACTTAAACTCTGTTTCTTTAAGAGTTAAAGTTTTCAGAGCTTCCTGATATTTCGATTCATCTCTATTGCGTCTCCAAGTATTCAACTCAATACTATCGGACAACTGTGCTAATTTCCCTTTAACCAATTCTATTTCCATATTTACTTCTTTTGCATGATTGTTCAACTGAATCATCCTACGCTCGAACCTAAATAGGGATTCCAAGTCTCCCACTGATCCCATAAATGAAATTCAAAACTCAAAAAAAAAAAAAAAAGGTACGAACCTATAGAGGTACGAACCCAAAATAGGTACGAACTATGGGGCAAGGAACGAACCTTGATTCTTACTTTGAAGCCTTTGATTTTGATCCTCAAAATTTTGAAGTTGTTGGTGTTGTTGTTGTTGTTCTTGTTGTTGCTGTTGATGTTGTTGAAGTTGTTGTTGAAGTTGTTGTTGAAGATAGTTGTTTTGCTACTTGAGATTTTCATTTTCTTGCTGCAAATCATCATTTCCGCGCTTCACCCTCTCTGCTTCGTTCTTGAACAATAGCTCCATCATTGTGGCCCGAGCTTTATAAAACTTATACGGAACGAATAGGCAATCGGTGCCATATTTATCTGAGCAAGAGCTTGCTGCGGGAAAGAATATGATGGACCCTCTACAATAGTCAGAACTTCATTTAAAGAAGAAGGAGAATTTACTGGGAACGATTGATCGTAGCATTCGCTTTCAAACCAGGCGTCCCGAGTATCCTCCATTGGAACAGCACCAAGTGAATTCCGCAGCCTAGACATCGAAGAACTATCAGATTTCAATGATTCGGGACATGCGGAAGTATTCATAAGTCCTTTAGAAAGAAACCACTTGAAAGCTTCGTCCTCATCACCAGCAAGGTTGATTCCTTCATTCATTCCCATATTTAGATCCACTTCAGAGAAGGACCTTTGAGCAGAAGGTTCAGCATCAGGCATGTCAACATCGGCCCTATCAGCATTAGTGGAAGAATGAACCAAAGTCCAGATGGGTGTATTTGATTCATGAATGACTCCAGAAGCATTTTTATCTACAAGGAGGTTCGGGACATTAGGGACATCTGTAACTGAAGTACTAGGAGCTATGTTTTCAACATCCGCTTCTTCAGTAACTTCATTTGTCTTTTCTTCTACAATAACATCAACAACAACATTTTCTTTTTCAATATTTTCTTCAACAGTAACAGCTTCATTCACTTCTTCAATATTTTCCTCTTCAACATCAATATCATCTGCTTCTTTTTGAGGTAATCCAGTAAAAACTGTCATTGTACCACTATTTGAAGCGATTCGCTCTATGTCGAAGTTATAAGGAAGGGGAGAAAAGGAATCATAGAAGCTGGTAGGAGAAGCAGTAGTAGGAACAGCTTCAGAAATAGATTGAGCTATTGAAGGCTGGTCCGAAGAAATAATTGGCTCCCCCCACGCTAACAGGAACAGCATCAATGATGACGCGATGTCCCGAAACTTCGGTTTGGACCGAACCTTCAACGTTCTGTCCCGCAGCTAAGATAAGAGCGGAACTGTTATTTCCTTCACCAAAGTAATCTCTAATTTCCCCTTCTTCTACTTTCGAAGGGTACAACGGTCTTTTTGGTTTCTTTTTCTTCTTCTCAGGGAGAACAAATTTTCGTTTCCCCTTACCTTCAATAACTTCTTCCTCAACTCTTTGCCTACCTTCAACGATCTGAATACCGAGGCTTGGGCGAGGAGGAGGAACTTCAGTTTGAAGTTCGGAATCGGGTTCAACCTGAAGCACAAACATTTGTCCCGTAAGAAAAAATTCAAGGGTATTTCGGGATAATACTAAAAGAAAGAAGAGTACGAACCTTATATTCAAACTTGTAGTCATCAAAATTTAACCGCCAAGGACAATAGCTTGGGAAACGTTTACGAACCCTTTGAATTTCATCTTTGGAGATGTTACCAAAAACCCAATGACCTTCAATTATAATTGGAGTACGATACCACTTATAGTCATGATCTTGACGAATTCTTTCTTTTATGGGAAAATCAATTTTGGTAAATGGAATAAACTTGATTTTTGGATCGTCAACCTCATATAATAAGGGAAATCCCGTAAGATACTTACGAACAGGGTTAATGCTCTACTTCACAAAATTCATGATACTGACACCATCTCCGTATGTAGAATGAAAATTTTTAACTGTATAATTGTCACGTTCTACAAAATTTAGAACGTAACAAGTAAGATTAGTTCTCCCTTCACTTTGGAGGCTACACTCATCAAGGATACGCCACCAATTTCCATTATATTGTGTAATGGATCGAGCTTGACCATGAGGTGAATCATCGCGAGATGCAAGAACTTCGAATTGGAAAGGATTTTCTGCTTCATATATGGGGAGACGAAGTCCGGCCTCTAAAGCACCAGCTGAGATTAATAAATTATGGGAAGAATATTTAAAGCTCTGAATTGCTCCTAAAGTCAGTACATCATTATTTTTGTCATAGAATGAGACTTTAAATCCCTCAAGAGCATGTATTCTCTTAAAATCCTCAATATTCATCGACCGATAACTATAAGTGGCATGAGCCCGCTTATTTCTGGGGGAAGGATTAGCACTTATAGAAGCATCAGGAGCTGGGTTACGAACAAACCGAGACACATCATATCTAGAAGAAGGAATTCTTGAAGGTCTTCCGGTTTCTTGGTGATCACCAGCAGCATTGGGATTTCTGGAAGACATAATGTTTTTATCTGAAAATAAAATTTCAAAGGATCAATGTATGAAGGAATCATCATAGATCATAAAGAAACAATCATAAAAATCAAAAACAATTATTAGTTCAATCATATCTATTAAAAGCTAATCATGGTTAAATATCAAAGTAAGATACTGGAGGTTAAAATCCTCAATATACATGGAGAAAGAAGATAAACAATTACTTGATCAAAAGTAGAGTAAATGTGATTGATGCTAAAAGCTCCTGAACAGTTGGGAGAACGAAAGTATTTGAAAAGTTCAAGGAAGATAAAGAGCAGCAACTTTAAGAAGTAAAGACATAGGTGGAAAAGACTGCATCGTATTTAAAGAAAAGAATAAAAACCGTCACAATTTGGAAAGGTATTAATTCAGGCAAAGATTTGATTTCCTCGAAAAAAGGTAACTGACACAAACGTGATAATAGAAGTTGTTGCCTGCGAAAAACTCGCATAACGTGCAAAAAGAAGTAATGGTAAAACAAAAGGTAATAATTATTCTTCTGCTTTTTCCAAAACCTTGGATCGACCGTTGAAAGTTTTTGAAAAAAGAAGAAGAAGGGGGGCAAGTTGTTAGGAAATAAAAGGAGGACGACACGTGTAAGATGATTAAGGAAAGAAGTCGTGGTTCTAAGAAGAACGAGAAGCACACAATCAAAGTCGTATGAAGGATCGAGTAAATGACAGATGTGAAAGACTGAATATATCCCTACATGATTGACATATAAGATCGGGAAAGTAGTATCACACTGATCGAAACAGATAGCATTAAATGCTTATTGAATGGGAAAGTAAGAGTAATAATGAACATGGAACGGGAAAGTAAGTGTAATAAATGAATCTGGAACGGGAAAGTAAAGGCAATAATTACTTTTATTTACTTTAACCACATGATTGACACATATGATCGGGACAAAGATGATTCTCAAAGAACGAAGAGTACTTGTTAATCATACAAGGTAACGGACCAAAAAGTGAAGAGCATGATCTCAATTTTATATATTGTTAGTATTCGATTTTGTACTTATTAT
>JAJJMC010005091.1:4434775-4474710 GCA_023531435.1 Papaver californicum
AAATTTAAAATCAATCTTCACAAGTCTGAGTAACGAATCTTTATTTACCACTTTAAAATTACATCAATGACCTATCAACCATACAATCATCCCGATCTAAAGATAACAAGGAGAACGAAAGAAGGTACCGGGACAAGAGGGACCCATTAGATAATCTATAAATAGAAGAGATCATTCAACAGAGAGGGGGTCGGAAAATTGAAAGAAGAATAGGCTAAGGAAGAGTAATCAGAGAAGAAAGAAAAGATCATTAGGTATGTATTTACTGTGTAAGATACTATTTAAAAGTTTCACTATCATGATTCATCTTCTATACATATAAAGATTATGAATTAGATATTGAAGGAGGGACTGTAATTTGATCAAATGTTTAATAAGAAAATATATGGTTAATTGAAACCTTTCTAATTAATTGATTTTAAAGAGGATTCTGTGTATCAAAATGTTAGTTAAAATCTTTCTATTTACTGTATCTTATCAATTTATTGGTTGTTTATGTCAATGGAAATTTTGGCATAAACACACCCTTGTAAGTCTTTTAAACTAGTCCGAGAAACTGGATTACCACCTTCTTTTTCGTAAGAGTAGAGGCACGCGTTAAAATCTCCCATCAGACACCAAGGAAGGTTGTTTCCCATAGAGAAGCTCTTAATGTTATCCCATAATTGTACTATTTGTGACTCAGTATTATGGTCATACACAAAGGTAACAATAAACCATGGACCATTATGAACAGAAGCTCGAACACATATATACTGATCACTACTACTAAGGTGATTAACTCTCACCACATTACTATCCCATAAGACCCAAATTCTGCCCAGGTTATGGTACTTGTAACTATCCAAATAAGACCACAAGGAGTTAATATTATTCCTAATTCTGACCTTGTTGTGATCTTGAACTTTTTAGTCTCAACAACTCCACATAATTTAATGTTATTACTATTGATGAAGTTCTTTAATTCCACCTGCTTCAGAGGATCATTAAGCGGTCTGACATTCCAACATCCCATATTAACTATCATTCCCATATTAACTATCATTAGAAAGTCTTAGAGGAGACTTCCTAACCCGACCTGTTTTCTTTAGGTCAGTACTTCTAACACCCATGAGAACTTGGTTACCCCTTGCCAGTAAATCCTTTATCTTTCACCATCAACTGCCTAGCATTAACTTCACCTCCTTTGTTAGGATCTAGTGTGGATAATGGGCCAGTCGAGTTTTGTTTCTCCTCCATAAGAGTATCATCATTGCGTTCCATTACTTCCTCTTCCTCAAGAAGTGGTGTAAATGAGCTCTCCACAATCGTCAAAACATCATCATGTAAAGGTTGAGTTTTAGGTAGCCCACTAAAGCCTGGAGGAATAGAGGAAACTACAGTATCATATGGCATAATCTCAGTGCTCGTCCTCATATTTTTCCTTTTATGGGATACTGGTGTCCAACATTCTTTAAAAACAGGATTCTTAGTCATCAATTGATCAGCTTCTTCTGTTTATTACTAACAAATCTGGACCTTGCAGCACCTAAATCCTTGTTTGAGAGGTCTTTACCTGAAGGTACATCATTTTTAGGACAATTTTTCTCATTATGGTTGAATGTTGAACATCTTGAACATTGTCTGGGCTTCCATGCATATTCAACATCAACTGTGAAGTTACCTCCATCATCAGTAATGAATTAAATTAAACTTTTAAGGTCTGAACTGGGATTAACCTCAACACACACACGAGCAAAGGCCATACGAGTTCTGGCAGCAATAGGACCATCCAACAATAATGGCCTCCCCACTACGCTAGCTATGTAGCTTAAACCTTCAGGATTGAAGAAGTGAACTGGGGTTCTCCTTAGTGTCATCCACACTGGCAATTTTCGAATGTTCTCTAGCTCTTGCTCAACAAAGGGTTCCCATTTCCGAACAAAAAAAGGAACATTAGATATAAAAACAACACCATGTTCTAGCGCACTGTTTTTGTCCTCTTCAAGAGAGAATTTAAGCATGTAGGCTCTTTCTCCATGGCTAGTCATCTCTAGACTACCTTTGATATTCCAAGCTTTTTCTATAGCATTCTTCACCAACAGGTATGGAAGCCTTCTTCCAACAAAACCACCAACCAATAAGTCTTCACAATCAGAAAATTGCTTCTGAAGGTTAGCAACTTTGACAGAAGCTACAGTTGACCATTCACCATCAACGGAGGATGATAAACAAGGTTGGCAGAAGAACTAGGCAAGAGAGACCTAGATCTGCTAGCAACACCAACCCATTGTTGTTTAGGCCTGTTACCATTCGCAAGATTAACTTTCTCTGGTGGAGTTTTGTAAGTATTTTCATCACTGTTCTCAATCAATCCAGACTCAAGATGGGGAGTTGAAGTGCGAAGAGGGGAAAAAGAGAATTCAGTAGGTTCAATACCAGGGTCAGGAGGACTGGTAGCCATTACAGACCCGATCAAATCATCACGAAGTTCTGAAACCCTAACTGCCTTCTCAAAAAGTCAGCGTCGCACGGCTAAAGTCAACTCCAAAAGTCACTCACTCAACACGTTCTTTCATTTATGTATTAATCGGGTCGTATTGGAAATTTTAAGAATTTATCATCTTACAAATTTAACGAGTTATTAATTTAGCACACTGATTCAAATCGAGAATAATAGAATATATTATTTTGACGAAATTATTAATTTATCACATATTAATTTAATGAAGTTTTATTGTATGTTTATAAGATCCATTATAACCTATGAACACACAAGGTAAAGACCTTGTTTCTAGATTATTAGACTCGTAAGTACGGAGACATGGGTAGCATATACTTCTAAAAACTCTTAAGAAGGAGTAATCAGGTTGTTTATTGAACAACAATTCTGAAGGACTTTTTGGTTGTTTTTGTGAGGTTGTCAGTTTTTTTATGTGATAACGTGTTGTCAAAAACGCATCGTACCAAAAAGACTTAAGCATGAAGGCATGAAAAAACAAAGAAAGACCAAACTCTACAATGTGTCGATGGCGTCTTTCTGCCAATCCATTTTGTGAGGACGTATGAGTAGAGTAAAACGATGGATGACACATATTTCGTTTAAATAGGCTGTGAACTTCTTATATTCGCCTCCATTGTCGGATTGAAACACTTTTATTTTATGATTGGTTAGGTTATATATTTGTCTTTTGAAATAAACGAATGTATGTAATGCATCTAATATTCGAATCAAGGGATAAATCCAAGTATAATGTGAATAGGCATCCATTAACAACAAGTAATAATGAAAACCACTTCTTGAAAAAGATGGAGAGACCCATTAGTCTGACACAATCAAATTTAATGGAATATCAAAAAGAGTTCTACTATTTGGAAATTGAAGTTTCTTACTTTTACTCAAATTACATGAATGACAAAAGTCATAAGACTTATTTGATAGGGGTAAGGAATTATTTTTAACGATATTTATAATTGTTCTAAACATAGGATGACCAAGTCATTGATGCCAAAGTGGAATGGACTCTGCTACGTATGAGGAAGGTTGAAGACATATCTCTTGAGTAGTATCAAAGTTGTAAAGGCTATTTTGATTCCTACCACGCAATAGGATTTTCCCCGTTATGAGATCCTTCACAACAAAAAATAAGGAGTAAAACTTAAGATACACAAAGTTGCATTTGCAAAATTGTGCAAATAACAAAAGATTAGCTTTTATATTTGGAAAATGAATTATGTTATTGAAATTAAATGTTCTATTGTTTACTGTGAATGTTGAATTACTAATTTCGCAATATTAAGAGCATCACCATTACTACATGGACCTGCTCAGTTCCTTCATACTCATGTTTGATGTTCAAGTTCTCCAGATCGATTGTAAGATTATAAGTATCACCTGTGTCTCTGACCCAATTGCTATCTGTAGATCCTCCAAGCAAAGTTATAAAGCAGCTGGTTGTTGAGGCTGTCAAGGAATAAGATCCTTGTTATAACGAAATCAACTTTTTGTGGCAACATGATTTCTTCACCACAAAACTGACAAGGACCTTAAGATTGATGAGATTCACTTCCGAGACAAAATGGTTGCCTATCATAAGAGTTTTGATAACCCTGACTTCGATTCCTTTTTTGATGAGGCCTTGGATATGAGTTTCCTTTTGAAGATGTGGCAACATTAGCTAGTGGTTGATGTATCAAAGCCAGGTGATGCTCAAGACGTATATCAAAGCTCAACAAGTGAGCATAGAAGATATCTATATCTAGTTATGTTGCAATGCTAATTTATGTAATATGAAATCACATTAATGATTCAATCCACTTAAGATTGCCTCCTGCATATTTTCTTTGGAGATTGGATTGCAAGAGGCTGCAATAATACAAAAAATACTTTTAGTTTTCGGAAAATAATCATGCATAGAGTTGTTACCTTTAGTAAGATTATGCACCCTTTTAAGGTGCATTTTGTGAGCATTTGTCTGTGGTGCGTATCTCTTTTCTAATGCATCCCAGACTTCCTTCGAAGTGTTGAGACCTACAAATCTTCCTAATGCATACTTTGTTAGGGAGGAGAGTAACCATCCCAAAAGGATATGATCCCGCTCCTCAAATTTTGTAAATTCTGGTTTTATTTCCTTGTAATTTGGTAAGATTTGTGGTGGCTTTATTAATATGTCATCAACTTAATTACCCTTTCAGAAGGGGTTTGAACTATGTCACCTTAAGTATGTAATTTGTATCATTTAGTTTCACATTAATCAAGTGGTTAATGTAAAGTTGTTATAAGGTTGATGTTTGAGCTGTCATTGAAGAAGGTAGAAGAAAATTTGGGTTTCTCTGTAAATAGCATGTGTTTAGGATCAACTGGTGTGATACCAAATCAAAACTTGTTTTTGTATACTCCTCTACACTTTTAACGTGCAGAACTATCTTACATTTTATATTCACAGCTTTTAATAGTTTTCATAATTTTAAAACTCCAAAAAAAATATAGTTATCCGTAATAATATAAGGAGATAGACTAGGAGCGGTTGTTTTAGACTTGAACACTTCTTAATCTTAAGTAATTGCGACAATATAGGATGAGATGGGACTGATCGTTAATATCTTTTACCGGTACTTTGAACTTTGATCCTCGTGTTTTTAATGTTCACGTAATTTCTATTTTACCACGAATAAAATTAAAAAAAAAATATTAAAAATAAAATTAAATTAAATTAAAACTTCTTTTCCAGTAATTTGATCAAATATTACTTGAGGTCCTATACAGGCTTGCACTGCCACTATGACGATTATAACAATAAAAGTCTATTGACCGGAGCCTTAATCTGTTGCAGTGTTGGTTGATAGCTTTTCATCCCAACGGCGACTACACTCTGAGTCTCCTTCGGTCTTTTGAGACTTATTGGTCATCCAAAAGTGGAACCCTTCTAAGCTGGTGTAAAAATTGATTGATTTTTGTTTTCCTAGTCAAAAAAAGTACTCGAGTCTAGCTGATATTATGCATCCATTGCTTTCATTTTTTTTCTTTGACGCCTCTTTTATTGAAGCCTGATTTAGGGGCTCCTCAATTAATAGTTTCTCAATCGAACTCAACCGTAAATTTTTGTAACCCAAGTTCTTCATTAGTTTGTTTAGTTTTATTTGGATTGTCATCGCTACTACCTTCTACACCTTTAGTAGGATTCTTCATCACGAATTTTAGAGTTTAGTCGACGATGAAATTTTGATTCGACGGAGAAATTCGGTTAAAATGGAGAAGGAGGAGATATGGAGGAGAGAGAAAGGTTTTGAATTGGAATTAAAATTTTATAAGGTTTTATTTTGTTTAGATTTTAATTGATTGAAGAGCAAATTAGACTTTTTCATTAATAGAAGGATAATATGAATATTTAACATAGCCCCCTAAAACATCCCTTAACGGATTTTTGGATCACCCTAACTCACATTGGAACCCCTCTACAAATGTGGGAGCCCCTAAATTAGGCTTCCTTTTATTACTTGGCGGCAGCTGTAACTGTAAGAAAATTTCTCGTGACCGCTAGTACAACTACTTCTATTCACCTTGCAACAAAAAACCAAGTCCTCATTTAAGTATAAAGACAGGCTAGACACTAAAGAGACTGCAATAGAGAACAGCATCTGTGATCTCTCTCTCTCTCTAGGGTTTTGAACTTCACACTTTTCAGACACCTGCTTTGTTATTGACACATGTCCCAACATTACTCCCCAACAAAAATCTTCTCTTTGACCCACATATACTTTGCTTGAGACACTCCAAAACCCACCATTCTCTTTACCTAAAACGTTCTCTGATAAGGGTTTTGGGTGTTTTCTCATTTTTCTCTTCTCCATTTCTTTCAAGAGCTCCTCCAGTGAAGAAATGTTGAAGTTCATCTGTTTTGCTCTTCTGTACTGTTCTTTCTCCTTGGGTCTTACTGGTAAGTCGAGCATCATTTCATTTATATCTCTAGAGTTGAATGTCTTTATGCTATTTTGACTGACATAATAAGTTTGTTCTATGTTTAATGCAGATGCAGGTCAAGAATCATTTACCATATTAAAGCTCCATGACCCAAAAACACCCATCTCTGGCAGTGGTCTAACTGTAGCAGTTTCTGTGAGTAATGAGGAACTTAAAGAGATCTCTTCTAGTGTTTTAATAGCAGAAAGTTGGCTCAGAACCCATGTCTTAACTCACTATCCTGCTACCAAAATCAGTACCATTGTTGTAACTAACAACATTCTCTGCAACAAAAACCATGAAAAGATTTGGGGTTTAGTTCTTCCTTCTATGAAAAACATCTGTCACTCTCTTGTTAGGTGGGGTTTAGAGAAACAAATCAAAGTCTCAGCTGGTGTTTCAAAAGCTTGTTTACATCCACTTTTTAACAGCTACAAAGATGATATTTCTGATTCTCTGATTAAACCAGTTTTGGATTTTCTTTACTACTCAAATTCTACTTATTCACTGAACCCAACATCAGATTTCTCTACTCTCTCAGAAAAAACTACCAAACTGGTTGTAGAATCTCATAGAGTCTCCATGAAAAAGTTGGGGTTCTTAAATGCAATTGACATGAATGTTGTTATCTATGGTCCAGAGGAGAAAAAACCCATTAAAAGGAAACTCTCACATGTGAGTAGTTCTGAAATTGTAGACCCATTTCCAGCTAGACCAACTCCAATGCCAATCCATTCTTCCATTGGTTACTCAGTTCCTGCATATGTAACTAAAACCCCACCTTCCCCTTCAACGTATCCACCTTCACCAGTAGTGACCCCAGCTTTACCATTAGTAGCTCCACCACCTACTCCATCTATGGCTCCATCTCCAGTGTCCTACTCATACCCACCTCCATCTCCTCCAGTATCCTATTCATACCCACCATTAGTATCATCTCCTCCATTACCTTTAGTAATCCCTGGACCTGCAAATCCTCCATCAGATTCTTTTACATACCCACCTTGTGTTCATTCACCACCAGCAGACGCAGCACCAACACCAATATCACCTCCACCAGGGTCATCATCTGTCCAGAAAAGGCTTTGGTGTGTGGCAAAACCTAGTGTTCCTGCTGATGATTTACAAGAAGCCATAGATTATGCTTGTGGAGTAGGTGGTGCTGATTGTGATGAAATTAAACCAAATGGTAGTTGTTATAATCCAGATACAGTTGTTGCCCATGCCTCTTATGCTTTTAATAGTTATTGGCAAAAGAACAAAAACAATGGGGGAACTTGCAGCTTTGGCGGAACCGCCATGATTATCAATACTGACCCAAGTATGTTTTTGGTCTCTCACCTTTTTAATTACTTTATTTTTAATTGCTTTATTTTCTGTGATTCTGATTCACGTCTCTTTCTTTTTTTTTGCAGGTTTTTTGCAATGCAGGTTCTTGCTGATGGACTAAGTTGTGCTGAACTTGTGAAGAACAGTTTTTTGGAAGAAACTATTAAGCATCAACACTACAGATTCATTGTAGTAGCAGTACTAGTAAGCTAGGAATATCTTTTGAGTGAAGGAATGAAATTTATTGAAGGCGGGAGAAATAGTAGTAGTCTTTCTATCTTTTGAGTGATTTTGGTGAATCTGATTATTAATAGTTTAATTACTTCAAAAAGAAAAGATATGTAAATGAAATTTGTGATTCTCTTGGGACCATATTTGACTGCAACTTATACTTTTGAGAAGAATTGTCTGTTTTGGTTTCTTTGCTAAATCCAATTGATGAAAGTTAAAGACTTTTGAGTGGGTTTGTTGAATGTTGAAGGAAGAAACTAAAAGAGCAAAAAAATATTATGCTCTTGGACTTGAACTTGTTATGATGGGAACAGGGCAATAATCTTGAGCACAGGCGCTGTATCTGTATTGTCTGTGATGTTGTCCACGGAATTGAGAATATATTCTAAGAGAAGGCCAAACCTGCGTTAATCATGAGGTGAAAAAAATGAGCTCTACATTCTGTGCCTTGTGTGAATGAGTCCAGCATTATCAATTCTTTGGCCATAGAAAACGATCTTATAGAATCGTAGTTCGTCCTAATTTCCAAAACAATGTCATATCATAGTTTCAGGCTCATCATTTCCGCTTGATCAAACAAGGAAGCAATTGAATTATAAGTATGCCAAATGTGTTTTCAAACTAGCCAATTTATTTGTACAATCTCACATCCTAATTTTGTGTAGAACTATACATTTCTATCTAGTCTCTCATTCTCCATTGAAGCACTATTTAGCAACAAAGAGCATTTAGGCATACGTCCTCCACTGAAAGTGTTCATACCCATTCGAAGTTTGTTTCCTTTGGCAAAGTGAGAGCAATTAGACATTCGGTTGGATGAGGGGACATGCCAACCAAGGAGCATGTTTCAGGCGAGTAAGGAAGAATAAAGAGTAATCTTGCCCACATTGATTTTACAGCTGGAATCTTGATGACACCAGCACATTCCCTCTGCTTTAAGTAGGTTACGAAATCCTGGAACTGCAAGGATAAGATTAAGATAAATAAGTATCAAAACTAGGAAAAGAAAAGAAATAAATAGGAAGCGACCCATATTTTAACCTCTAAATATACATACTACGGAGTTGATATTCGCATAGTGAAAGAGCAAACCAAATCTAATTTGGAGAAAGTAACAACTTACACCCTTATAATCGCCCGTGGAGACTGGAAACAACCGACAGACCTCACGCTACACATCAAACATAGATATGTGAGGTGCATTTCAGGTAATGTAAACAACAGTTAAACAATCATAACTTAGTTTAATAGTTTATAAACCCAAGAATACCTTGAACAAAAATCAGAGTAGTTTCTAAAATCTATTACAGGTCCTATAGCAGGTAAAAATGTACAAAATCAACAAGCATGGCAAAAGATATCATAGAAATGAGTATTCAAGGCTCACTTTATGAGGAAGGGTGCTGAAAAATGTCGATTTTACATGCTGAAAATCTGTACGTTTTGTTACATCTAATCTAGCTGGCCATCTGCATCAAATAAATCAAAGTATGATTATAACAAAAAACTAGCATGCACAAAACCACAGAAGGAAAAGACGAGAAAAAAGAAATTCCATACTCGGCAGGCTCATTTACGCCATTCGAGTACTTGCAAGTATCCAAGTCTTCTGTAACTGCATAGACCGTGCAATAAAGAACACCACTTTTACATATGACACCCTGCCACTGATATTCCAAGCACTGTGTACGGTTCTCAGATGAAGCCTCAAAAGAAGTCCGAACCGGAGGTGGGGAGCTTGGGGGAGGCTGAGCAACTGGCAAGGGAGGGGGAGATGGAGGTGGCACATCAGGAGGGGGAGGCGGAGGTGATGATAAAGATGGTGCAGTAGGCATGCCAACTGCCTGATCAAAATGCTGCGTTGAGTTTCCAGACATCTGTGCAAGAGGAGTCACAGAAGCAGGCAAAAATGGAGGGGGAGGTGCCCCAGCTGACATGTGAGCCAATGGCAAAGGACTGTTTAAACCACGTAGGTCCCAGGAATTGTTAGGAATGGGATAAACTGATCGCACGAATGGAGATGCTGGAACATGAGGAGGTTGCATAATTATGGGCGCCTGCGGATACATCATTCCTTGTCCCGAAAACTGCTGAGGCCCAGACTCAGGTTTGTTGTACACCCAGACCTGCTCATTATTGGCATGGGAAACACAGCGAGGTTCTGAAAATTTCACGAAAGTAGCCCATTAAGATGCAGATATTTCGGTGAAAAGATAAACTCGGAATTAATCACTTGATTTGGCACATACCTGGGTGTGAAAATTCCACAGCCATGCTATTATCCAGTGTGTCTGTATATCCAGAAGCTGCCCAGTTTGACTGAAATGGATGTCCACTTTGCAACGTTGTTCCACGATTATCCAGTTGAATACTTGAGGATACAACTTCATGACCTGAGTTCTCAGACTTACTAAAGAAAGATGTTGGATGGTGATGCCCTGGTTGACTGTCATTAAAGTATAAGGCAGAAGTAAAAAAAAAAAGAGCTATAAATAAGCTCTAGAATCAGTTCTTCTAGCATGCTCTGATATCCAGCTAGTACAAACAGGTATCTTTTCCATTTTCTGGTCAACTTTGTGTACAAATATTTTATAAAAAAACAGATTAATATGTATCCTTGAGACAGTATCCGTGCATCATATTTTTTCAGTAGTTCTACTGACACACTCGCTAATACTTAGAGAACTACTTCAGCTGTTATGACGTGGAAAATGTACACAATACCAGCAAAATATATCTAAAACACAGACAAATTATAAATTTTCTCAAAAGGAAACTGGAGATCTACCACAGACCTAGGTGCAAAGAAGGGGTTAACTACTAATCTCCCAGCAATAGACCTCACTAAGTAAGGGAAAATTAATTAGCATTTTCAACTCCATAAGCTTAATTATCCACAATGTCAAACAGGAAAACTGACACATCCGGTAGATGGCTAACCTAACACTGCATAATCTGCTCAACTGTTACACAGTTAATACTATACTGCAGTAGTATACATTAGGTAATGGTTACCTAACATGAAAACAAATAGCATATTCTCTAAGAAGTGGTTTGATCAAGTAAGCTACCTCAAGATGGAGGATACATTACTGTGTCTGTAAATATCTTTTCTGATACTGCCAGAATTAAGTTGGAAACTAGTACCCCAGCATATCATATTATAAAAAGTATACACAGTCAGATCAATGAAACCTGCAACAAAACTTTAGAGTACTCTAGATAGGAAATGAGAGAACAATCTATTACAGTGAACTCATACCTGAACTCTATTTGAAAGAGTGATACTGGACAACCCTGAAGATTTTTCAAAGCAGTAACTGCTGCATCTACGCTGCTGAGTTCAACAAACCAACAAGAACCAATCTGCACACTTGTTCTTGTCACTCTAATAACAGACCCAAAAGTTCCAACAGCGAGATGGCAAATAGACATTAACTCATCATCTGGCAAGTATCGGGAATTACCATCTGACGAGCTGATCCAGATGGTGTTTGTTGGAAATGCATCTTCATCCCTTGTTCCAGTTGCAACACAGTTTCCAGGGATATGACCACCAAAAGAATTTGAACTCTGACTGATATTGTACTTGGAAGATAGAGATGAAAGCAGTGAAGTTAACTGAGATATCCTTGGGCTATCATGAACACTTGCAACATGGGGTGACATACTCATGTTACTAACCATGCTTCCTGGGTTACTGTTTCTAAATTCTTCATGAATAGGAGTTGGAGCATATCGAACATCCATATGAGACCCTGTAACATCTTGGTTTATTTGTCCATAAAGGCCACTTTCCTTACGGTACTGTCTTAAATGTACCATCACAGCAGCAGCTTCCTCGGCAGTCTCAAACTCCATAAGCAGGGCACTTTCACTGGTGAGATCAGTAACCATGCGAGGGATCCTGAAACCAACTCTTGCTAACTCATGCAAAATCTCGTCTTTGGTCCACTGGCTAACCTTTCCAATAGAAACATGGCAACAAGCACCAACTGCCACACCATTGATAGAACCCCTACTCCCTAATCCTACATCTAAGAACTTAATTCGCAAAAAATTACCCCAGGGGGAAGATCCACGCATATATTCTCGAGCTTTTATAGCATCTATAATGTGCCTATACTCTACTAAAGCAAAACCTTTGATAGGATAGAACAAAAATCTTTCTATAGGACCAAACTGCTCAAATTGAAACCTGACTGCAGATTCTGATGCATCAGGACCAAGAGAACCCAACCATAGTTGGGCAGAAGCTGAGAACACATCCATGGCTGTGGGATCCCCATCATAGTACCAAGCATTGTGCCCAGCAGAAGACTGTACAGCTGAATACTGTTCTGCGGAAGATGAAACATTGGATCTGGTTAGAGGGAAACCTAGGTCTAAATTTGAACGCTGAATGTCAACTTGACAAAGATGATTACCGCCTTCAAATCCCTCATTCCCGACGTTTAATGGCTTCCCCTTTGCAGGAGAAGTCAAACCTTGGCCAACTAAGTTGTTTTGCATGTAAGGCCTATCACTGCTATCTCGCATCTCAATATTTGAATACTCATTCATTGATTTGATATCAGGCTCAGATGTAACTACTGAGTTGCCGGACTTCAGAGGCTGACTTGAAACAGCATTAGCTTGCTCCCTATCCTCGGCAAGTGTGTTGCCAGGGGATGTTTCATGAATTCTTGAATCCCTTCCGGTTCTAGATTGTTCAACATAATCCTCGTGTTGATTTGAAATCACAGGTATGACGCACTTTCTGTTATTGTTCGATAACATCGAATTTTCATCACCGTCTTCTTTACGAACTACTTCCTTGACAAGTTTAGAGAAAGATCCCAAGATTCCTTCAAAAGCATCAGAAATCTCTGATGCAACCTCAGAAGTCACAGACTTGCATATCTTATTATAGTTTGAGAAAATCCAATCCCTCAAAGACGGGTCACTGTCAAGTGCCTGCATAACCCAAATACAAATCCTGTGAAGTGAACTCTCGTAAACTTATGAGCTGTAAACCATAAAACTTAAAACTGCACAAAAGATAGCTAGCTGAAACACATAATGTGATACATAATGAAAATGAGAATAGCTTGTAAGACATAATCATGCATTACGAGTTGAAGACAGCAGACTCATCAAATGAAGTTTGTGATGCAAAAGTTGAATACTTCAGGGTTGATGACACCATGCAACGAGAAATTATTATATATAAATATGCAATCATCTAATTTAATGAATCAGAGTGATGATGTTTACAGTTTGTAAATAATGTTATTTAAATTTATGAGTTTGCACATAACCAACCAGGCAACCACATCTTTAAGGTTCATTCATTTTAATTCACATCAAATGATTACATCGAAAGGCATTTGCTAAATGGTATTATTGGTAGCTCCAACAGAACGGCTCTACACAGTGAAAAAGTGGTGCACAAAGAGGATGATCTCTTTAGCAAGAGGTTTTACAGGGTTCTTGATATGACCACCAGAGACAAACCTGTTAAAATATTTCCAGATCATCTCCAATGAACACCGTCGAAGATTTTACTTTCGAACATATAAGGAAATGCTTTACCTGAGTAAGGAAGAAAAAAAAAGCATGAAGTCAAAGGCCTTTGTATTTTACCCTTCCTAATTTCTAGATTTATCAGCAAACTGTAACTGCCAAACACCTTTCGGACAGAATTCACCGTGCAACAAGATGACATCACTAGAGAGAGACAAACAAGTAGTATGATAGGAAGGATTTATTTAAAATGAAAGATGCTTGTCTTGTCACTGTAAGACTCTTTGGCATCATAGCATAGGGAACTATTCAAATTTAAGGACGTCATTTTGCAGGTTTGTTGCTCCATTTGGTAAGAGATTTTAATTACCTCTCTTAGTTCTTTCATTGTAATAATTTTACTTAAAGAACAAAAAGACTGATAAAATGCAGATAACGAAGATTTTCAAAGACCAGAATAGACGCCTACAGCAAGCACAAGATATTGAAACAGTAACCTAAACAAGCGAAGATCCATGTCCATGTCTTACCATTCCCAAGAAGCATTTTTCGGAAAGAGATGGGTCCTTTGAATTAAGCTTTTCATCAGACGCCAACCTATCTTCACTGATCCCAGTTCCTTCACTACCTTCCCCAATCAAACCTGTCAATGAGCGAGCTACAACACTTATCTTCTCCCTTGCATGAGTTTCATCGGCAACACCAATTTGAGTGGTAACTTGCCTTAGAAAGTACGAACCTCCTCTAAAAGCACCTGTATCTGTTCCACTGGATTTGAAGAGCTCAAAACAAGCTGCAAGTAAATCCTTTGGACGACAAAAGAAAATTCTGAGCAGACTAAATGCTCGGAACTTAAATAATGAATCCAAGGTCGACTCATCATCTGCTACGTTTTGCTTCAATTTAGAGAAAAACTCCAAATTGTCTTGCACCTTCGCAATGCCCTCGCCACCAATTTCAAAGATGTTCTTCCCCTCAAACGAGCTGATGAAGAAAGTTAGGGCGTTCAGGAAAACTGCAGAGCAGATGCCTCCGATAACAGATGATGTTATTGACTCCGACGAAGCAGCACAACAAATATCTACCAGCCCAAAAATACAGGACTTGGCAGTATGAAACGCAGCACCGTCGTAATCTTCTTCTTTTTGGATCACGGATAAGCTCCAATTATACATATTAATAGAAACTCTTGTCGCGGCTTCAAGCGCAGTTGGGCAGAAAACTGCATAGCGCGGAATGAGTTCGGCAACAATACGCTGTACACTTGTACACCCTATATGTCAGCAGTGTAATATAAGCAATGTTAGGAACCTTGTGATATATCAATTTTGCTTTGATAAAATCATCTACAACATTTGACTGGCATGATATTTCCAATTACGTCCATGTACACCCTTAGCAATTTTGCAAATTCTTGCTTCAGACTTAGCAAGATACACCAGTTAAGATCCACGATCACTTACAGTAGCTAATAAGGTGCAATCTAAGAGTCACAAGAAGTAATAGCTCAACAAATTCCTTCAAAAGGACACATTACTTGTGCACGATATAGAGGCAGTGTGACTATATTGATCAGACCTAACGCTAACATGCCCAAATTGTTGAAACATCCATAAAGTTTATGCAGTGTAGTTGAATGAGGTATTGCCTATGCGTATCACAGTAAGTATACAATGTAGGAAGAGGGAACTTCAAGAAGTTAGGCAGACATCAAAAGTTGTGGGGAACCTCATTTGCAGAGATGAGAACTACCTTAAAACTATTGCACATGCATTAACACGTTAAAACATGGAGAACTTAGAAAAATGATAAAATAGAATTACCCATACAGACACAAGTGAGAAACATAAGAAGAATTATATAAAAGGATAGACAGGACACATGTTGGGAATAGCAACAAGGTGAATTCATAACTGACCTCTAGAAGCAGTAATGAGTGAGAGATATGCCTGTTCAAAGTCGGGCATGAAACGCGTATCTTTATGACTGATACAAAACTTAATTCGCCTGTAGCACTCATACAGACTCCTGATCTCCTCTTTGTTTTGTTTCTTTCTGACAATTTCTTCCTGGGATAACAAAGAGACAGAGCACTCCTCTGGCTCACAGAGCTTTTGCTTCTTTAGTGGTTGCTCTAGTGATGCCATGGAGGAGCACAACAATCTTTTCCCCTTTTGTCTAAAGGTGAGTCACATACAATGTATGTGATTAAAAACTCCAATCAGTACGAGTTGCATAATTGAGAGATCCACCACCACATTCTCTCCACAGAAACAATCCTCCTCACAGGTTCAGCATAACGGGCTAACCCTTTTACCTGTCAAATGACAACAGCATTTCTGGCTTCAAACAAAAAAAAAAACAATGCATCAGTTGATACATATAATCAGTCTAGTTTTAAATCAATTAGCACAGGTAAGATAAATTGAACTTATCAATACAGGTAATAATAGTCTAACACTAACTTATGAAGAAAAAAAGCCTAATGAGGCAGTAACCTAGGGTTTTCTCTCCCCCAAACAGACCCTCTCTCTTAGTCTTTTTCTCCCTCTAATTGCACATGAAAAAAAATCAGAACCAGGATACAACAGTCCCAAAAATCGAAACGAAACAAGACTTCATTTCCCTCACAATAAAAGAAAAACTAAACTAAATCTAGAGATTAAAGTAATTTTTTGATAGCCTGGAAACTTAAGTAACAACATAATATACCCCAACATTTGATTCAAATTTCCCATTTTCCAGCAAAAAATGGTAAAGAATTGATATACATACAATAATCGAACCGCAAATAAGACCTACTCTACAAGGATCCAAATAAAGGATGTATTATTAATGAATGCTGAAAACCAAAAGAAAAACAGAAAATTACCTTTATGATATCCAAATTGAGCGATTTGAGGATGAAAAGATAGTGATGATGGACGAATTGATCTTTCGTAAACCCTAAATATTGCTACCAACGTTCTTCAAAATCGTAAAAATCGCAGAAAAATCAAATATCTATGCGCTAAGTGAAAGAGTGAGAGAAACAGTTGCGAAATTAGGATTTAGAGAGGAAGGAGGAAGGGAGAGATGATGTAACCGTGTTCAAAATTTTCCTCTTTCTTTTCTGGAGTTTCAGTTTCAAGGTTGTTTCTCTAGTTGTTGTTCTTCTCTGTAGCACGTGTGTTGTTGTACTTCAGAGATTTTGTTGATAATTGCTATATGGAGACCACAATTTGTTAACTAGGGGACGAAAATTGTCATCAACCTCTGACCAAAGTCAAAGATGGATGTTGGTAGTTTTTTTGTTATTTATTTATTTATTTTGTTCTTAAATGTTAGTATTCTCTTCGTTTTTAAAAGATAGGTAAGGTTTCCCTAAATGGATACGTTAAAAAAATAAGCTTCTTTCCGTTTAAGGAAAGTCATATGTTATTAGTTTACTAATTTATCTATAGAGGGACCATTTATTTTTTCATTTTTTTATCTAATATCCAATGAAGGGACCATCTAAAACAAAAAGCACAAATTAGTAAAAAACATAAAAAAATAATAATTACAATGATTGGTTTTTTTAATTTTGAGCTAAACCAGACAAACCTATCATTTAGAAACGGAGGAAGTAGTATATTTTACCTATATATTCACCAAATTGAGGAAGTTACTAAAAGAATCAGGTCTTCAATCTTCTTAGATAGATAATTTCAGCAAAATACATTATAAGACGACCTGATAGATTGCCCTGGTACTGCAACAAAGAGAAAAGAAATGACATATAAATATGAACTACATGAGATGTTTATGACAGTAAAAAGCTACAGTTGGATTTACATACATTAGCTTGTGTTAATCCTTAAAGTTTCAAGCAGTTTAGTAGTTGTTGTTAGGAGTTATATTTTCAGTTTCCTGATATTTTTCTGTTGGTGTCACATGTGTGTGTCACCTGTGTAGTTGTCATGTATGGCTGGTATGTGTTACAGCCTGTCATGTGTATGTTAGCATTCCTTTATATTGATCAAACTGCTCCCTTGCATTATTGAGTTCAGCAATAACAATTCTAAAATCATTTTCTCAAAATATCTCTTTGAAATCTTTCATGGTATCAGAGCTCTTCTCTCTCACGAGCTTTTTTTTTTTCGATCCAAAACCTTATTTTTGAACTCTACTAATCCTTCAAACATCAATCCTTCTAAACCTGTTACAATGGAAAGTGATAATTCATCTACTTTTGCAAACTCACATTCATCAAATTTTCCAGCAGATCTCTATCAACAACATCCGATTTAACTACCATTTCAAAACATTTGCAGTTTTGTTTCCTTGGAACTAGATTCAACAAATTATCTTCTATGGAAACATCAGTTCGAGTCGATTCTGATGAGTACCAATCTCTTACGTTTTGTTGATGGATCTTATCCAGCTCCTTCTTCAATGATTCAGGTTAAAGAGGTACTTACATCGAATCCTGAATATGTGTTTTGGTCTGCAATGGATCATTTTGTGATGTCCTGTCTCAATGCAACCTTTACACAATCTATTTCTTCTGGTGTTCTTTGATTATCTACGTCAAAAGAATATTGGGATTATCTTAAATATGAGTTTAATCTTCAATTCTTTGCAAGAAAATGAATGATACGAGGCCAGATTCAGTCAATTAAACAAGGTAATCTTTCAGTTCTTTATTACTTGCATCAGATTAAGGAAATCATTGATAATCTTGCTGCTATTAATGAGAAAATTTCAGATGATGATATTGTTATGTATACCTTGAATGGTCTGAGTAGAAGTTTTAATCAGTTTGTTGTTTTTTCTCATAATCGAGAGAAATAATACACTTTTTCTGAGTTAAGATCAAGATTAGTTTATCATGAACAATGACTTAAATCACAAGAACAAGATTCGTCATTTTTTCTTGATTCTACAAACTCTGCTTTCTACTCAAATAAAACATAGCATTATAATAGATATAATGTCTCTACATCAAGAAACATTGAGAATCGACCTCCTACAAATTTCTCTAATATTGAGTGCCAGATTTGTAAGAGACTAGGACATACTGCCGATAGATGTCATTAGTGTTATACTCCACCAACAACTAGTTCAAGACCACATGCTAATGCTTCTACTTCTAAGGAAAAGCCTCATCAAGCCTTTTTTACATGTTATGGAGTTGAACAATTTGCATCTGAGTTTGTGGTTAGTACATAATGGATTCCTGATTCAGGCGCTTCTGCACATATCACCGGTAATCCTACATTGTTACATGATTGCCAATCTTATTCAGGTACTCAAGTTATGATTGGCAATGGTAAGTATCTTCATATCTTTGGAATTGGAGATGTTATTTTAGTTATTGAGAATTCAGAGTTTCTGTTAAAAAATTTGTTGTTGGTTCCACTTCTTACACAAAATCTTATTTGTGTTTCTCAATTTTGTACTGAAAATAATGTGTCCTTCAACATGTTTCCTTGGGGTTACAATATCAAGGATCTTGCAACTGATGAAGTAGTTGTTGAAGGAGCAGTGTACAATAATTTTTATCCTATTCAAGTTGTTCCACCACCTGCTAAGGCTTTTACTTATATTCTTGCTTCATCATCTCTTTGGCACAAAAGGTTAGGACATCATTCTTCTCAAGAAACTATCTGACATGCCTTCTATTCAACTTTCAGATCAAAACATAGATTCTTTTCGTCATGAATGTTAACTAGGGAAACACACTAAATTACCTTTTCTATCTTCAAAAATAATTTTTGTTTCACCTTTATCTCTTGTTCACTGTGATATTTTGGGACCTGCTCCAATCACATCTTTAGATGGTTTTAGGTATTTTGTTCTCTTTGTAGATGATTTCAACATATATCACTGGATTTATCCTCTCAGTATAAGAGATGAGTTTCTAAAATTATTTGAACACTTCAAACTTCATAATGAAAAATTACTCTCAACTTCTATTGTTTCTGTTCAATGTGATGGTGCATATGAGTTAATCAAAGGACCTTTTAGAACATTTCTTGAACAGTGTGGTATTACTTTGAGAATTTCTTGTCATAAAACTCCTCAGCAAAATGTTGTTGCTGAGAGAAAAATAAGACATATCACTGAGATTGGAAATACTCTTTCTAATCAAGCTTCATATCCAAAGTCATTTTGGTTTGATAGCTATCTTACTTCAACATCATAATAAATAGACTTCCTTCTAAAGTCTTAAATTTCAAAATTCCTTTTGTTCTCTTGTACAATGAAGTGCCATACTATAGCTTGTTCAAAGTTTTTGGATATAGCTGCTATCCAAATATGTCATCCTTCAGAAAAGACAAGTTAAGTCCTAAGTCCGTAAAATGTACTTTCTTGGGTTATAGTTCATTATACAGAGGATATAAGTGCTATGATAACACAACTAGGAAAGTTTTTGTATCCAGGCATATTACTTTTGATGAATCAAGTTTTCCATTTGTTGAACCTATCACTACCCAGTCTTGTACTTATGATGTTGTTCATCTACAAATTGGCCCTTGTGGAGAGTTTTCTAACTCGGTCCCTATATCTACAACTATTAAGTCCACAACTGCTCCTATCTTGGAGTTTTCTACTTCTGAGGAGTCTACTGACTTACCTTTAGCTTCTGCTTCTCCTTTAGTTTCTAGTATACAAACTAGATCCAGAAAGGGTATTTCAAAACATAAATTTCTTCCACCAGATTTTGTGGCACACTAATCTAATTGTCATGTGCTTCCTTCTGCATTTACTTAAGTTTTGAATACTCATGTTGAACCAAAATCCTACAACACTGCCTCTAAGGATCCAAAATGGGTTAAGTCTATGGATGAGGAATATGATGCTTTAATGCAAAATGGGACATGGAAGATAGTTTCTTATGTTGATGGTATTAATGTCCTAGGATGTAGATGAGTCTAATAATTAAGTTGAATTATGATGGTTCAGTTGAAAGATACAAGTCAAGACTTGTAGCTAAAGGTTACTTGCAGCAGGATGGAGTTGACTATTCAAAAACATTTAGTCCAGTAGTCAAGTCAACTTTAATAAGATGTGCTCTTACTATTGCCTTAAGCATAAATTGGGTTGTACATCAACTGGATGTTTCTAATGCATTCTTGCATGGTTTTTTAGATGAGGATGTCTACATGGAGCAGCCACCTAGGTATGTTTTTTATACTCATCCAACTCATGTGTATCATCTACAAAAATCCTTATATGGATTGAAGCAAGCACCTAGGGCTTGGTTCAACAAATTCAATGTTTTTTTTCTTGATCAAGGTTTTGTTATGTACTTATGTCTACGTGTGATGATTCAGTGTTTGTCTACCACACTACTTCTGAGATGATACTTCTTTTACTCTGTGTTGATGACATTATACTTACAGGTTCATCTAGTGCTTCAGTTCATAAGTTCGTTCAAACCTTAGGTACTGAATTTTGTATGAAGGATCTTGGTTCTCTTCATTATTTTTTGGGAATTGAGTGCATTAGATCACAAAAATATAGTTCTCTTCTGCTCACTCAACAAAAGTATACTTGAATTGCTTCAGAAAGCTGAGATGGTTGATTGTAAACCAAGTTCCACTCCTGTTGCTTCTGGTCCTAGACTCTCTGTCTATTCTGGTACTGCATTAGTCTCATATACTTATTATAGAAGCCTAGTGGGTGGTCTACAATATCTCACTTTGACCAGGCCAGACATTACTTATGCAGTGAATTATGTGTCTCAATTCATGCATTATCCATCTGAGTTGCATTTACTGCTTGTCAAGAAAATTTTAAGATATCTTAAAGGCATTATTGGGTCTGGGATTCTGTTGGAAATGTTAGGAGGATTACTGCTTACTCTGATTCAGATTGGGCTGGCTTCCCAGACAACAGAAGATCTACAGGTGGGTATGCTATTTTTCTGGGTTATTTTTTAGTTTCCTGGTCTTCAAAGAAGCAACCAACCATTTCTCGCGTGCAGAAGCTGAGTATAAATCCTTGGATGTTACTTCTTCTGAACTTTTGTGGATTTCATACTTACTTAGAGAGCTTCATATACCTATATCTCAGCCTATGACTCTTTACTGTGATAATCAAAGTGCAACAAGGCCTTCAATCCAGTTTTCCATGCCCAAACCAAACACATTGAAGTTGATTATAATTTTGTCAGGGAGTTAGTGTCACAAAAGTTTATGCAGATTTCCTATGTTCCTTCTCTTCATCAGCTGGCAGATTTGTTTACTAAGGGTTTATGTACTTCTATTTTCAGGTCTATTTCTTTCAAGCTTATGTATGTTGTAGATTCACAGCTTACGGGGGAGTGTTAGGAGTTATATTTTCAGTTTCCTGATATTTTTTTGTTGGTGTCACATGTGTGTGTCACCTGTGTAGTTGTCATGTGTGGCTGATATGTGTTACATCCTGTCATGCGTATGTTAACAGTCCTTTATATTGATCAAACTGCTCCCTTGTATTATTGAGTTTAGCGATAACAATTCTAAAATCATTTCTCAAAATATCTCTTTGAAATCTTTCAGTTGTATTATAAGATGTCGATTTGTGCAATTATTTAATAAGTTATCTTTAGAACCATTGTTGTTACCGCTATACTAAATTTAAGTTGTCTAAAACTACAAATAGCGTGCACATGCATTATACGTCAATAATGTTATTTTCCTTCAATTACCTTACAAGTAGTTTTGAGGTACACTACACGTTACATGTTATATTTTTTTAGCTAAAAACTAAATCGATTTTTTAATTATTATTATAAATTTATAAATTAAAAGATTTGAAGTTTGAAAACCATTTAAGTAACATACAAATGTATGTTCGTTCAATTTACCTTTCTAAGTCCATATTTAATTTTTAAGGCAAAAAATATAAAAAAATGAGATTAGACATAAATGCGTTGAAATGTGAAATTTAATATCTTTGTTTGTACTCACCGAGTTCACAATTCAAAGGAACTTCTGATTATATGTTTTCTTGTCCAAAAATCCAATGTTTAGTTTGAAAAATATGAAGTTTTTATATATGTTTTTTTATTTTTTTATTGAAATATACTAGTAAGATTTTTGTAAATAAACTAAATACTAATTTCTAAGCTATTTGCACTATAGTCCCCGTAGCTTCTCTCCTACATTACAAATCCCTTTGATTTTACGCATTATGAAGCACCGACACTGATACAAGGATACAAATACGGGATACTAATGCAGGGATTCGTCAATTTTTAAAATAAGGGGATACGAGATACAGTGGGATACTTTTATTTATTAAAATTTTCTATATAATAATAATTCATTATAATAAAAAAATCACATAAAATAAAAAAAATTATAACTATTATTTGGAAGTTGGAATATTAAAAATAAAATAAAAATTATCTAACATCTCGCTCACCAATCACTCATCAATATTGTCTTCATCAAAGAGCACCGCTTCTAGTTCTATTGCGTCAAGTGAAAGATTTGCAACTTCAAGTTCTCCCACACGTCAATTGGATTAAATGTATCTCCACTAATATCTCACATTCTACTTTCTCCTTTTATATAATTCTCACTTCTATGAATTCTCACTTTATAACGAAAAAGTTGTTATCAAGTTTAAATGTTTATAAATAATTATATGGTATATTGATAAGTACATATATCTCTAAATATATGGATTTCGTATATAAATTTTATATATAAAAATATATGTTAAATTATTGGAAGTATCCCCTCCTAGAGTATCCCAGAGGCATCCAAGAATATTCCCTACCCTTTTCGTAATTATAAACAAGGGATACTTTAAATTGGATATTTGATATGTATCCCCAGGTATCCTTAAATATCGGATACTGATACGACGCCGATAAGTATACGGAGCTGATACGGATACGTCACCATTTTTAAAGTATCCGTACTTCATAGGTTATAGATCTGGCTTATCTTTCTTTGGCATTACAGATCTCTAATCCATAGACTCAATTTGAATATGCATGCACCAAAATTTGTTAGTCGCTTTGGTTTTCCCTTGGTGACTTTTAAGAGGTTGGAAATCAATTTATTAGCAAATTTTATTAAAATCTAACAAGGGGTTGGTTTTTAGCGAGGCTACTAACCATCTCCGAGGAATTAGCCTTGAAACGATCTCTATATGGTGCCAACGTATACAAACGTTCACAGTGAACGGGGAGAGAGGATCATAGCTTCACCCATCAAGTTATATATTCATTTGTGTTAATTGAAATTTTCAGTATGCAAATAACAAACTTATTAACGAAGGAAAAAGTATTACATGTTGGGACTCCACACAATTTTACACACTGTAAGCTATTAGTTGGTTCTGAGAACATATCAAAATTCCTTTGGGAAAAAGAAATCAAAAGAATTTGCAAGAAATTAAGAATCTAGAAGACTTTTTTGCTTTACAAAATAACATTGGCCCGTAAGCCAAATATCTTTCTAACATATGTTAGTTTGTCCACTAAAATCTAAGAGCAAGTACCTGCAATTTCTTAGAAAGAAGTTCCACCAAGAAGCCTAAAGATGTTGAATCTTTCACATATACATCAACTTCGCTTGCTAACTGTGTCTAACTCTGCCTCCGCAACATCAGCAAAAGATCTTAGTTCAAAATTTCTCTGCAAAAAGATCATCAAAACTGCTTAATACTGACAAAATCAAAACAAAATCCAAATACTTACATAACCAAGACATTAGAGACATTGAATCAAGATAAATAAGTATAACAATCACCTCTTCAAAGTACAACAAGAACAATCAAGAAGGATACATATCACACATAATATACAGGTTTGTATATTATCGAACTTTATTAGCCCACATGTATTTAAACTAAAACTCCGCTCTCTCGTTAAGTTAGACTGATGAGTCCATAGAAGAGAATTTATGTCTGACAGTTTATGGGGTAATGTAAAAATTTTGCAGACTGAAATTACCTTTTGATTTAGGCCGTGACCTTATGTAACTTCATAAAATTTGTGCGTCAGCATTTCTTCTTCTATCTTCAACAAACAAAAGTAGTGTAGAAGGAATAAGAAAACACAATAAAACCGATATAGTAAATAATAAGGAAGTTAACCGCCGGGAAGAAAGATGTATGCTAGGGCATAACAACTATGACCATGATGGAGTTGCAAAACAACATGGAGTCTATGTAACTCATGTGACATTGATCTGTAGGCTTCCATTAGGACTTCACTTTACTTGTCCAAGTGCCTGCAAAAAGTTGCATTTAGACCTCACTCAGGTTTAAAACATACGAGAAAAAGATGATGGGAAAAGAAGGTAAAATTAAAACTCACTTCAACATCTCCACTGAATACTTGCCCTCCGTTTATGAATTCGAAATACCAAACTCTTGGTATGTATGAAATTTGACCCAAGAATATATGAAGAATCTAAAAATCTCACCACACCACAATTTTAAAAAAGCTATAAACAAGTAGAAAGAAAGAATTACAAGAAAAACATAATCCAAGGTCTTCGATGACTAGTTATATGATTCACTGGATCAAAAAATAATTAAAAAACTAAACTGAATTATCTACATTCTAGCAGCAGGACAGTGGTACGGAATTTTTCGTGGCTTTGCAGAAGTCACAGCAAAACATCCCATTGTGTGCCTAAAATGTAATCAAGAAAAGTTTATATATTTTCGTAGCCATAGCTAATGATATCAACGATTAAACATTTCACCAAAAGAGGATATTATGCTCAAATTTCTAACAAGTACCCAAAGTCATGTTAGTCAAATTCTTCCAAAATTATGTTCGTCAAATTCTTAATAAGGACCATGTATTATTGTTATCCTTTGCTAAAAGTTTTTGAATTCTAGTAAATAGATTAGTGATGCGGAAATGTTACAACTAAACTACTATTGAACAATACTCTCTTAAATTCATTGAACAAACCATCTGATCTAATTCTATATTTTAATGCATAATATAACTTTTCTATATGAACAAACAAGAGGATTACACAAGGATAAACCCAACCCTAATGGAAAGAAGTCTAGTTTTTATCCTAAAAACTCAAAATACAGAGATAAGCCCTAACTAAATTCCAACATTCCATTAATATAAGTATATCTATCTATCTGTAAGACATAAGATAATCACAAAATAAACCCAAAAATTATCCACCAAGAAGAAACATACCTGCAATTCAGACTTCGATTAGACAAAAGAAAGAGAACAGAGACTTGTACTGTATGCCTTCGACAAAGAGATGTCGGTATGGTCAATGAGATTTAACCAGAGTTCAAGGTCTTTTGTTTACAAATCCAATTTAAAGTGGGTATTATATGTATATACTTAATTAAAGTAAGAAACTTAAAAGGTAAGGGTGAAATCGGAAACTCAAAGAAAATATAACAACGGGAAAGAATAGAAACTACTAGTCTCTCTCACTACTGTTCTGTACCACTAAAAGTTTCAGTGAGTGACAGATTCTTCATCATTACTAAATTTATCTGTTTTACTCGAAGTAGGCGTTACTTTCAGTTCCTGTTTTGTTCAATTTCAAAACCCTAAGAAAACGATTACTCATTTGCTGGAATTTCATTTCTGAAAATGGGGATTTTTTCAAGATATAATCGTTATTACTTAGGGTTTGTTAGTTTACTGTATTTGTTTCAAATTGGAACTGGGAAATTTTTAGTTGAGAAAAATAGTATAACTGTTACTTCTCCAGATAGTATTAAAGGAAATCATGATAGTGCTATTGGTAATTTTGGTTTACCACAATATGGTGGAAGTATGGCTGGTACAGTTGTTTTCCCTAAAGACAATCAAAAAGCTTGTAAAGAAGATTTTACTACTTCTTTCAAGACTAAACCTGGTTCTCTTCCTACATTTCTCTTAGTTGATCGAGGAGGTAAGATCAAAAAAAAATTCTTCATTTTTTTCTCTTGACTTCTGGTTTGGGGTTTGGTGTTTTATTTAGAAACCCAAAAAGGGGATAACTTCGAGTGCTACAGATATGGTGATTAATGAAACCTAAAAAGGTCTCATCTTTTGACTGAACAATTTCAAGATTATTGTGTTATAGCTTCGTGTGTATGTATGCGTTGCATGTGAGTAATATTTTGTAGACCTGGATGTAAGTTGAGTCGAGAAGAGTGTCCAACATGTATTTGGTAGGAACTTAAACAATCACTCTACCACCGTTCTGCCAATGAAACCATCTAAGTTCCAGAATTACATAATGGATTTTTATGGCCATGTTAGCTTAACTACCAAAAATATAAATAGAAAGACCCAAATTAGCTTCACATCTACTCATTGTATTTATATGTTTGATCTAGTATGACTATTGTACTGTGATTTCTGATTATTTAAGAGTCCGAAGTAGTTAGCGGTCGAGTGTAACTGTATTTTTATACATAAAAGTCATGAATTGTTTTAAGTTGGATGAGCTGTAACATGTTTGAATGTCCTATGATCCTTCACAGATTGCTTTTTTGCTTTAAAAGTTTGGAATGCGCAAAAAGCTGGAGCTTCCGCTGTGCTTGTTGCAGATAATGTCGATGAACCATTGCTAACCATGGATTCACCTCAAGAGGATGGTGCGTCTGCACAGTATATCGAGAACATAACCATTCCATCCGCGCTCATCACTAAAGATTTTGGTGGAAAGCTGAAAAAAGCAATCAGTAGTGGGGAAATGGTCAACTTGAATCTCGATTGGAGAGAAGCTGTTCCACACCCAGACAATCGAGTAGAGTATGAACTGTGGACCAATAGCAATGATGAATGTGGGGTGAAATGTGATATGCTGATGGAATTTGTAAAGGATTTCAAAGGCGCAGCACAAATACTTGAGCGAGGTGGTTACACACAATTTACACCTCATTATATAACTTGGTATTGTCCCGAAGCATTCACAATAAGCAAACAGTGCAAATCTCAGTGCATAAATAAGGGGCGGTATTGTGCACCTGATCCTGAGCAGGATTTCAGCCAAGGATACGAAGGGAAAGATGTTGTTGTCGAAAATTTAAGACAACTCTGTGTCTTCAAAGTGGCAAACGAGATCAGCAAGCCATGGGTTTGGTGGGATTATGTCACTGATTTTCAGATAAGATGTCCAATGAAGCTGAAAAAATATAATAAAGAATGTGCTGATACTGTTATCAAGTCTCTAGGTGGGTGGGTTTCTTTTTGTTACTTGAATGAGTCATTCTTTCTATAAGACACTAAAGTACTTATTGCTTCTGGATAGGCCTTGACATGAAAAAGATTGAGAAGTGTATGGGTGATCCAAATGCTGATGCTGATAATCATGTATTAAAAGAAGAACAAGATGCCCAAGTAAGTATTTGTAACTAAACAGTTTTTAGATGAGACTTTAGTATCATCTTACACTACATCCTTCAGTTTGAGGTGGTGAACTGTCAGACAATTCTACAGAGTGGTTTCCCTGGCATGGGTTCGAATAATGGCTGATGATCGTATGACTTACGTGCAGGTTGGAAAAGGATCCAGAGGTGATGTGACCATACTGCCTACCCTTGTCGTTAACAATCGACAATATCGAGGTCTGTCTTAGAATCTTGTCTAGTTATATCTCTTATGTGGGTGTCAGTTTTCTGACACTATTATTGTTATCTGCATCTCTGTATAAATGCAGGGAAATTAGATAAAGGAGCTGTTTTGAAAGCCATTTGTTCCGGTTTTGAGGAAACTACCGAACCAGCGGTTTGCTTGAATACTGGTAGCTTCACTTTTATCTTAACTTCTATACTTGCAGTAGGAATATCTGGGTGGTGTATGTCTTTAATACCTTTACCCTATTATAATGCAGATGTAGAGACAAATGAGTGCTTGGAAAATAATGGTGGATGTTGGCAGGATAAGACATTAAACGTCACTGCTTGCAAGGTATTACAAATACTTCATCCCAGTACATTGGTGGACCTTTTTTCAGTGTAGGTTGATAGTTGGATTCCCACCTCAGGATACATTCCGCGGAAGAGTGTGTGAGTGTCCTCTTGTTCAAGGTGTGCAGTTTAAAGGAGATGGTTACAGTTCCTGTCAAGGTGTGTCTGGATATTTAACTTGTTTTTCTTAGTCATGGTTTCCCGAATAAAATTTCTCTGAGCAATTAAAAATTATTAAACATCATCTTTGACATTTTAAAGATGTGGTTAAGACATCTTTTAGTTGATCATTGGTGAAACAGAGTTTTACCACATCCTGCAGGTGGCTTTATATGAATGAAGTATGTCTGATGAATAAGCTCAAATAGATAAGAACATGTGGCAATAATTTCTGTAGTTCTATAAATATAAATCAATGTAAAAGTCTTTATTTTCATGGAGCAGTCACTTTAAAGCTGGATAGTCCTACATAGTCTTCACACTATTCCACCGATGGTCACAAAACACCAGCATAGATGTTTTGGTTGTTAGCACCATGATTGTACAAGGTGTCAAAAGTATGTGCCATTTCCTGCTGAACTATCCTATAGGCTGACACGTGGTTGATTAGTTTTCTTGGAGTGGGAGATCATTCACATCAAAAGCCAGTTTTAAATCATGGTGATGAGCTTCACAAGGAATCTGTAGTATGATAATATTTTGATTGTGGGAGTTTTCTCTTGCAGCTAGTGGGCATGGACGCTGCAATATAAATAATGGGGGTTGCTGGCACAAAACTCGAGATGGACATACCTTTTCTGCTTGTCTGGTAAGTGTCTGCACCAGCACAAGTTTATTCTGTGTAAACTGGGATCATGTTGATTCTTATTTCTTGTGTCTGCTATCAACAGGATATTGATGGTGTTAAATGCCAGTGCCCATCGGGATTCAAAGGGGATGGTGTCAAAATTTGTGAAGGTAATACTGATACGCCTTAGTTGTTTTTTTTTTTTTTTTTTTTTTTTGCTATTTGCTGATCTCATAGCATCTTACCACTCGCTAAAAGAGAAATAGATTGGGACTTCTGCTTTTATAAACTAAAGGGAATAAGTAAAGTTCAGGTTGAGATTATTATTCCAAATCAGCTTTCAGATCAACAGTCCTTTAACAGTTCTTGACAACATTATACTGGCAGATGTTAATGAATGCAAAGAAAGGAAAGCTTGTCAGTGTCCTGACTGTCACTGCAAAAATACGTGGGGTGGGTACGAGTGCACTTGCAGTGAGGGCCTCTTGTACATGAAAGATCATGACACCTGCATAAGTAAGTCACTGTATGTCTTCTTTTTCAACTACCTGAGCACACAGCTTATTAGATGCCCTCCATGTGATTGCTGCAGGTAAGAGTGCTAGTGAAGCTAAGACGTCGTGGACTGCTGTGTGGGTGATCTTGGTAGGCCTGGTTATGGCTGCTGGTGGAGCATATCTTGTTTACAAATACAGAATACGTGTAAGTTCAGTGGATTGTATATTTCCATTTCCTATGTAGAGAAGGTCAGGTATCTGGCTATTTCTGAAGGCGTCAGTTTTACTTTACATGATGCCACTGATTTTGCTTTTATCAGCTAGATTAGCCCACAAAATTGACATGGTTTGTTGTTATTATCTTGCAACGTGAAACCTCGTGATTACTAGTTAACTATAAAAATAGAAGTTGATCCATTTAAGCCCTGTAGTTAACAAGCCTTGTAAAATCACCTAGGGATCCTGTCTTTCTTTCCATATTCATTTAATCTCTTGAAGTTTCATTAATCTAAACAAAGCGTTATAAGCAATCTATTGTTTTAGAAATTAGTTTTATGAAAACAAAATGAGTGGATTGCCCAGACCACATATATAAATCATCATAAATCTGGATAATTGTTATATAGAAATAATGTCTCTTTGGAAAAATAAATTTATAAAGATCCTTTCAACTACCAAGCAAAAAAAACCCTCTCGCCTCAATTAATTTACGCTGCTATCATTTCTTTCCTCTTTTAAGTCTTGTTTTGAATTTTTCTTTACAATTGGTTTTCACTTTTGTGCATTCAATATTTGTCACTATGGTACCGTCCCTTCTCAGTAGTTCACTTGCTATTCAGTGGTGGGGATTCGAAATTCTACTTGTTTATCTATATCTCTTTTGCTCTTCCTACACATCCGACATTTTTTCTTTTGTATTTGTTCCAGTCATACATGGACTCAGAGATCAGAGCTATAATGGCACAGTACATGCCACTGGACAGTCAAGTGGAGATGCCAAATCATGCCAGTGAAGGTCGAACGTAGAGAGATACCAAATCATGCCAGTGATGGTCGAGCGTAGAGAGATGCAAAAACCCTTGGAACTGCTGCCGTGGTTTGTAACATAAACTCTTTTGTATTCTGAGGAATTTTCTTTCTATATTAACATTAACGGTTATCAAAATAATAGACTTGACTAGAGATTAGAGTGTACCCTGAAAGTTAATAAAGAAAGGGAGGTGATATACCAAGTTGGGGGGATTAGTTCTGCTAAGGTTAAGTTATTGTAGTTGTGGTTGTAGGAATCTTATTTCCATGAGAAAACTTTCAAGAACTGCTGCTGTAGTAATCAGAAGATCAATTTGTAACACACTCGTGTATATCTTTTGTGGGAGTAAATTTATGTTTCTCAAAACCTTCAATTAATCATTTTTATTTTAAAGAAAGTAACTTGTAGCTGTCATGAATGTGTTGCATCCTTTAGATACAAGGAATGCCAAGGTATATCGAGTTTTGGTGGTTGCTCTACAGATCGGGGAGTTCTCATGGGGCAGATAATTGTTTATGATGGGGTGTCTGAACATTTACCTGTTTTATTGAAGTTCCATGACAATTTTAAAATTTTATGATCATGTTAACATTCACATTTTGGGAATTGGACAAACCAAGTTAGTTCTAAGTTCTAACCCAGTTTGTTCTCATCGATAGACAAATGTTACCTATGGAGCACTCCTTGATTCTCATGTACCTCCTGTGCATCTGCTTAGGTAAAACTGCTGCAATCTCACACAAATTTTATGATTGATTGACGATGATTTGATATTTGAAGTAGGGGAAACTATTGTTATGCAAATAAGTAATAGACCTTGGCAGGCCATGTATACACATTCATGGAGTCAATGCTGAAAGATTGTTATTCCGAGCCAGTAGACCTTGAGAATGAATGACAAAGTACAATCTATCCTATATTCAGGATTAAGGGGCAGATTATGATCAATGTATCTACTATCTAATGTAGTATGCGTTCATAGTTTTAGACTTTTCCAGATCCCATTGTTTTTAAAATGCAATGAAGAGAGAGTGCGCATTACATGCATGTTTTCTACTTATATATAATCTTAAATGTATTCAGATTTTTGTCTGGTAAAATAAGCCCATGAATTGGGTCTAGTAATCAAGAGGATTAATCCTCAAAAAGTTAATATATTTATGAAAAAAAATTACTCATTTTGATTAATTTTTTTGAGACTTCTTCGTATATAACAATAAAACTTAAAATTAGTTAAATCAATATGTATAGATTTATTAACATGGGCAAGTCCAAAACAACTCTTTTTGTATGTGTGATGATGCATAATCTTCTTCCTAGATTGTCATTGCATTTGAGAGATTTTATTGATATGATCCAAAGCGCCTATGTTCATTCCGTTGTAAGCAATCGGTGCATACATCCACAAATCATCGGAACTTAACAACTTGATTTGGAGTTGTAAAAACTTCACATAGTCAACTGCTTCTTCAAGCATTGTGCTTATATCGACCTGCAGATATAGAAAAACAACTTATTATTAGAACATGTTCCTTCATTTTACTTATTAGACTTGAACAAATGACACAAATTAAGGAATTAATTTGGGACAGTGATTTTCATGATGTTTTAGAACTTACTTTGGTTCCATTTGGGACAAGGTTTTGTAGGACTCTCAATCTTTCGTTTATCCTTTCTCTTCGTTTCTGCAAAAATAACCATAGTTCCGGTGAGTAAGCGATTGTAACATCATTCTCATTATGACGAAGTTGTTAAGGACTATTAGCTAGGATGGTTAGAATTTCTTACCCTAGCATAGAGACTTTGAGGATCAGTCGCGGAACCTCTACTAGCTCTAGCTTTTCCATTCATATTGAGAACAGATGACTCTTTCGGCTCTTCCTGAGAACCATTGGAATCCTCTTCAGAGCTACAACTACTAGAACTCTGTCTCTCTTCTTCGTCGTTACTACTGGGAGATTGCTTTTTACTCTTCTTAGACTTTACATTTCTTTTGTTCTTCTGATTCTGCATTACCAAATAAGAATGAAGACAAGTCAATCAAACTCGCTCTCATTATACATAACTCTTAGCAAGTTCATGTGTTGATCAAGTAAAGTAAACTTACATCTCTGGGAACCCGAGTTCTCTTTTTACGGTTTCCAATCAAGTCGACGTTGCTTTTGTCTTCCACTGGTTCTTCAATCTCGGATTTCGCCTTAGCTTCAAATCTCTGATCATGAAGGTCAACAGCTTCTAATGAAGATTCATTGCTCATTTCTTCATTCAAACAAGTATTGTTAGTTTCTTCTTCCACTACATGGCCGGGGAAGAAGTTATTGGTTGTCAAACCATGGACATGTTCTTGATCCTCAACTATAACATAATCTATGGATATATTATTGCTCATCAAAATAGGAGCATTAGCATCACTTACGTAGTAATTATTATCATGGTCATCATGATAAGAATTATTATTCTGCATGTAAACATCACCACTACCATTAAAAGTGTAGTTACCTCCTTGCTGAGACATATTCTCATAATGGGGGTAAGAAATATCAGCACAAAAATATGAATTGTCAGGCATCTTCATCATCATCCCTCCGTCGATAGTATCAACTTCGTCACGATGATTAGGATAGTAATTAGCAGTAACAGGAGTTGACATATTTCCCAAACGTGGATACTCGTCTGGATGTTGTTGTTGTTCGCTTGTATATGAGTAGTTACCGAGCAATTGTAACATGAACTCAGCTTCTTCATTGTTAGAGAAAAACCCACAGAAGGAGTTAATCAGTTCTCCGTCAGACATAACTCCAATAGACTCCATTGTTCAGTAGAGAGAAAGAGAAAAAGGAGGATTAAGAAGCTAGCCTTGAGAAAAAGACTTAATTTGTATTCTAAATAATGATTATCAAGAATCAAAAGAGTAGTTTTAACTGTTGGGAGAGAAGTAAGCTCCGGATGATGGTGTTTCGAAGCTTGAGGAATAATGACAGACTACTAACACATATTTATACAACCAAAAACTAGGCTAAAAGACCATATTAACCTGCATAGTTTTATAGAACCAACTTCTTTTTTCTTATAATAATATAAAATTATCTATTTACGATGCACTTTTCCTACACAAATTTATGAACGAGTACTTAAGTTGGCCGCTTAGAATTTACTCCCTTCGTCTTATAAAAATTAAGTTATTTTAAGTTTTTATAATTTTTTAAAAAATAAAAAGAGTAAAATACTCTTAATATTTTTTTCCAACTATATTCTTAGAATAATAAAATAATACTACCTCTGTTTCTAAAAAAGTGTTACTATCACTTTTTACTATCATTTTTTATTTTAGCCTAATGGATCAAATCAAAAAGTGATAATAACTCTTCTACAGAAACGAAGGGAGTAGCAAAATTTACAAGTGATTTATATCATTTAAAGTATGACACATATATTTATAAATCTTATATCATTAAAAAATATTTTAAAACGTCTACATAATAAAGTTTTATATATTTTTTGTACTAAAATTCAATAGCAATGATCAATCAAAAACCTACTTTAGGACTATTGCATTGTTTAATGAACTAGCTCAATTTTTATAAAACAAAATTTTAAAATAAATAACCTAATTTTTATGAAACTAAGGAAATATGATTTCAAGGACTATATTTATTTTATTTTATTTTGATGGAAATGGCCTATACTTAGAGAATGTTGCGTTTATATACTTTTAAGAAAAAGGTAAATCTTCCATGCAGTGCCACTGTGGTAAATTCTATTTTAGAAAACATTTAGGAATTGGAACCTAGGTTTAATTTCCATTAAAGCCATTTTTGTGTTGAATTTCTTTTGCGAGCGCATGTTATTGCAAATTTGCCTAAGGTCCCCATATATTTTGTTACAATCTTAAGATATTTTGGTGTAATACCAAAAACTAATAGCGCGTTTGGATACCAGAAGCAGAAGTTAAAAACAAATTATTTTACTTTATAAAAAATTAATTTTTTAATTTTTAAAAATCGTTTTAAAATTTGATACTTAAACTGACTTCTGATTTTTTAATTTTTAGAAATAAAAAAACAACTTTCAGATATATATCCAAACTCGCTATAAAATATGCATCGAATCGTGCACAAGCAGCATAACTGCATGCTGAAATTCACCGCAGAGTCTTTTTTACAACAGAGAAAACCTTTTGATATACCGTATAATATTTAAATGATATGTTCTATTAATTTGTTTGATGCGTAAGCTAGAGAATAGAGATCGAGAAAGAGGATCGACGCACGAGTTTGAGTTTGGTTGTGGGGTCATAGTCACATAAAACCAACCAAATAGAGAACCGGAGATCAAGAAGCTCTAAATGATATGCGTGTTTGATTAATTAAAAGCTTTCAAGAGTCTAAACAGATTGGGACCATTTCAAATTTTATTAAATTAGTGATCACTGGAGCCTAATCCTTTAGCAATCATAAGAAAGGGTCCTAACTATGATTAATTGAGGACGGTAATGATATCTGACGCATACCCTACAGATAGGGGTTACATAGCGAGATAAGAACCTTAGAGTAGGAATATCAAATGGCCATCCGCAAAAACTCAAAAACAAGATACAACAACAAAACCGATTCACCATCAATGGCAATACAGCTTATGTTGCTCAAAAGCCGGGGTTATTATTCTCAACAATATTCTCTCTGATTGGTATGGCCAACTGCAGAATACTCCCAAGACCATTCACTTGCCAATTTTTTATGCTTACCCCGGATTGATCAACTCTGCACGAAAATGCGCACAGGGTAGCCCTTATATGATAAGTGTAGCAATAGATATCACAATTGTTATATTAATAAAAAAAAGTTTTGAAAAAGACTGACCGTGGTGAGTTAGAAATGGGGGGATGTGGGGGGAATTTTTATATGGATATGAAATTTGCAAAGGGAATGTTATTGGTGATAGAATAATAATTAAAGAAATATGGGGACGAAGGACGGAGAGGTGTGATCGTGCAAGAGAAACAAAAAAAAAGGTCTAAACAATATTATGCGTACATTCCTGCTTGAAACCTAACCTAACATAAACGTATTTTTCATATCGTTTTTTCTTGTTATAAGTCGTTTGTGTTGTCATAAATGTGTGCATTTGTGTCATAGACTCATAGCCATAGACATCGTACCATGCAGACATTTAAATTGCTAGAGATATTAATTTTCTAAAATTAATAGCATTTAGAATAAAAGTCAATTTTATTTTCTTTTTTTTTTAATCCACAGCGGCAGAAAATGAGTCACATGACTTATTTATGGCCGTTCTACCGCGACGGCGATACATCACGAAACAGTTAGAATCTAACAATTTGATATTTCTCCGTATTTATACCCGTTTTTATTTTAAATTCACATTTTACTTTCATCTATATCTCAAACAAACAACTTCAAAAATTTCATGAAATATGATTGGATCATCATCCTATGTGCAAATTAATTATTGGCCGAACAATTTAAGGAAAGATGAAACAATCTGTAAGAGTTAAGTATTTTGTTCATATTTGATGGTGCTCAATAACAACAAATCAACTTCTGGATGAACGTTCATTCAAAATTTTGCAAAGAAACTTGGAAACTCAGAAGCCGGGGATTATAACGGGTTGTGTAGCTGTTTTCAAACAACCAACAAAAACGTGACGTCATATGCAGCAGTGATTATGGAAGCTAATCAATCCAGAAGAAGAGTTGAAACTGATGTTCGAGTAGTAAAAACAATTACAATATCTTAATTTCAAAGAATAAATTTGTTTTACTTGTTGTGATCTTTAGCTTATTTAGTTTTATAAATCGCAGCAATAGAAAGCTACGAGCGAATGACAAAGAAGATTTGACAGAATTTTCATACATAAAGGTTGTTTCCATATCCTTTAACCATGATTTGTTGAATGCTTTTGGTCTACCATAAATTCGAAATTTGAATAGTTTGAGTAGAACGTAATGGTTATATATTTAACTTAGTTCAAATTATAAATGTAATGGTTAGTTGAATGTAATAGTTATTTAAATTAGTTGTAGTTAAAATATAATGGTTAGCAAAATTTCATCTAGCTAAGTTATCAAGCATTACATCATCTTGTTTATTTATAACATGAGCTCATTACATAAATAAACCACATTACATCCAATTAAATTTTTAATTAGAAACTAAAATTACACTACTATATCAGAGTTTAAATGGGAATTTTACGAAAAGGTCATACGTACTAATTCAATATTGTAAACATATCGTAGTGTTACAACATATTAACTAGAAAATCATACTTCCATCCGTTCTAATCATTTTAAAAAAATTATATTAAAATTTTACTTAAATACTCTCTTGTAATGATGTATTTGTTTGTCATCGGATTCTTTTCATCAGATTGGAGCCCCACTAAACCCCAGAGAGGAAGCGTGAACCCTAAAGGATGAATGCCATGTAACGATCATAAATATGGTTGGTTTCGCCAATCTTATCAATAGCTAATTGAATCACAGTTAACTTATTTCGTAAATATATAATTAAACTATAAGGGTTAAAGAAGTAATGTTGCTTCGTACTTTACGTCATATTGATGGATTTGTGTGTCAATAACTCTTATTTAATCTCACGCTAACAGAAAAAGACATATTTTTAATGTCATGTAATAATATGACCATTTTGTCTATCGGGTCCTGATAGTATGACCCTTTTTTGTAATCCCTAATTTAAATTTTCATATTGATTCTAGTTCAGATACGATTTTTAAGTAATTAGTATGTGCATCTTCGATGAATCTCTCAAAGCATATTCTTCAAAAGGTTATAACACCCTTTGTGCACGAGGGGTCCACAATTTAATGTTTCCTAGGACCCTCTAAAGCCTATTTTTCTAAACATAAATGATTTATAAGTTAGTACGTAAAAATAAAATTAACTTTAATTTTAAGTGATAATATGGATAAACATGTTGAAATATTTATTTTCGTTTCACGAGGGGCTGCGCGGTGATATTGCTTAACCAATATCCGCTCTCAAATATATTCTCGCATTTTATATTCGATATCGACGAATCTTTGAGCTAGTGTTCAGGATTCCCGTCTTGATCAACTAAGAATTATTTTACTCTTCCAAAATATATACTAATGTTCAATAGATTGTTTAATGAAAGCCAGAATGGATGCTTTAACAATCATTACCTCATCTTTTAAAGGTGAATATCATTTTCCGACCAGAAATATAAACACAGTTTGAGTAGTGAAAGTCGAAAAAATCAATGCATCTTCACTGATCGTGGAAAATTATTTTTGAGAAAGAGGTATCCTATATAGAGGTGGTCCAGACACCTGGTTTTTCCAAATATATTGGTCAGTGAGATCCAACAATTAAAAAAATATAATCGTTATACAAAAATAGATGACCACACTCGGTTGTGAGAGGAGTTTAAGATAAAATGCTTAACAATAACATAAAATTAATAGTATCAAACAAATTTTGGAGTTTGAACTTTAAGAGTTTTCATTAGTTAAAAATAGGTTTACATTTGTACTCTATAATATTAATTAATCATAAATAAAAGTTGTATTTATTCTACCATTGGTGATTGGGGGGTTCCACTTGTTAATATCTCGAAAAATTCTCGTTTGTAATAAATTACCGTGTTAGTATTCTCCAAAACCTTGATAAGTAGAAACAAAAAGTTGATTATCTCCATAACCTTGATTAGTAGAAGAAGGAGGTTTAAGTGGTTACACATGATAGACATTAATGGTCCATGGTTGAAATTCTACATGTTGTTGAAATTTGTTGTGGTAGTTGTGTTTTGTGCACCGTCTCTTGTGATTCATTATGACTTCCACTACCAGTTTTATGGTTTGAACTCATTCCAAATGTCATGGCATCTACACTCTACTTGTATACATGCTTTAAGTGCATAGCTTGTAATTGTTTGATTTGGATACCAAAAACCATTATACCGCGCCTTTAGTTTATCTTCAGTGGCACCTGCATCAGACATGAAGTCGAGAATTTTTTTTGACCTAAACTACTTATTAATTATATATCTACTGACCGACCAGATGTACCTGATGGTGGAGCAAGAAAACAGATGCGCATGATTACCCAATTGGTTGGAAGGTAAGCCGAGAATACCTTTTCTTCTTGTGCCCGCTGATGAAGCGATCTCGACAAACGAAGTGTCCGTCGACGACCGAGTATCCATAACACAAACACTCTTTCGAGTTCATCGAATTAATTTTTAACTGTTGAGTTTTGCTTGTGCTGTAAAAAACTCTTCAACGTTGAACAACATAATCAAGTAAATTGTAATTGTTTATAATCTTGTCGCAAAGCGTTTGTCGTCATAAATACTGGAAGAACCTTTTCCATTTTTCATTTGACACCTATTTAGTTTGGTTGAATGTAACTACTCCTCCCGCATAACTTAGTATTCTACAGATGAATAACAAATCAAGAGGGGTAATTCCCATAATAACAATTACATCATTTAACTGTTGGACTTCGAGTGCACATGAAATTAAAATAAAATCATTTTTTTTCTTCAACTTAACGATCTTGAAGTCTATGAAATATAACGTGTGTATGGTAGGCCACTACCTTTTACTAATATTTGAAGAATTTGATAGTTGTGTCTTTTGTAACACAATTTCCAATTTTGACTAACCAACTCTCAATCTGTGAAAACCAGACCGATGATGTGGAGGATATATAATTTGGAAGTAAATCTGTACCAGACACCTATTTATGATGGTCAAACTCATAAGGACGAATCTGAGTCCAATTATCCACGTATCTAGCCGTCGTTAATGTTTCAAGTTTTTAATTAATTTATTTTTTTGAAGACTTTTTACAATATTCATAACTTCGGTGAAGTATAAAAAAATCAAAGGAAACTATAGAGAATAAGTAGAAGAATTTATGTAGAACAACTAGGTAGTATAGAGTTGAGATGTGTGAGTTAAAAGTGGTGATTGAAGGAGAATTTATAGAATTTATGAAATAGAGTCGTTGGTTGTACGTAGCCGTTGGCGGCATAGGTATTACCTCGCGACAATGGTTATGTCGCTAGCGTCAATGCTTATGACGCATTTCCATACTCTTTCCACTCTTTCCCTTTGAAAATAATTCGTAAGCCGACTTGTCTGAGTAGGTTATTCAAGGAAAGGAGAAGATTCTTCTTTTTACCAAACGTATGCGGATCAAATCACGATCTTATAATACGAACAAGAGATCTTTCTCAATCAAT
>JAJJMC010005091.1:4475110-4487372 GCA_023531435.1 Papaver californicum
TCAAATCACGATCTTATAATACGAACAAGAGATCTTTCTCAATCAATACCTTTGCCCCTTATTCTTCAAGAATCAGAAAGATCCTTTTCGAGTTTGAATTTTATTCCGTACCTTGCTAAAAAACCGATCCTTGCTTACCAACCACATATTGTCTAACCAAATCCAATTCTCTCTCGATATGTTCCTCAAAAAATCCGACTCGTGCAGATTCTTCCCCCAACTAACGAAGATATCTTGGCGGAATTGCCACATATGAAATTGAGCACAATTTTGCAAAGAAATACCCCATTTTTTTCTCGAGAAGAGATGGGAAACATGTTCAATCTCATAGCCATTTCTTCCAATGAAGTATCCAGGAACAAGAACATTAAATAAGAAATGTCGACAAATTCTTCCGTATCCCAAGGAAAAAAAAGAAAAGGGTACGCTACTACAATTTTCTCTCTACTATTGAGTGAAGGGACAAACAATTCCATCTTCCGTTGTGTGTTTCAACTGCAATTGTATTCATATGATATTTTAGGCTATCAAAGGTTCAAAAAGGTGGGTTATTGTGTCGGACTTCCGACTTCTTGTGTTTGAATCTATAAGTTCACTCACTTTCAACAAGGTATTCTGGAGCATTGGTTTGATATTGTTTAGTTTACTTACAGTGTAAATTGTTTGTTGTCCATTTAGTGACAAGTTTTGGTTATCTTTAATGCAATAATGATAGCTTTGTTGTGTTAATTCTTTGCATACGTTTAGAGGTAGTCATAACTAGGTCATGATTCATTGGACATCTGTCATACTTAGTTAAATAGAAATTACAGGAGCATACATTCTCTACTCAAAGCAACCACTTGAGTTAAGTTTGCAATCACTAGGCCACCCGAGCTTTTGTGTTCGAGACTGCCATCTTCAAACATAAAAACTAGAAAACCTAGCTCTCACCAATCCTCCTCACATGCCTCCTTGTAGATGCACCAAGTGATGTTTTCAGCAAGCTGTGGGTCTGATGGATGTGTACAAAAAGTCAAAAGGAATTTCAGATTAAGACAAAGAGGGAAAAATTGTACGAGTTATTAGAAGTTTAAGTTATGGTTTCAAGCTGCATCAAGAGAAAACACTTAATATTTATTTTCAAAATATATATTTCCAAGTTATTTGTATAACAAGTAAGTTACTCCCTCCGTTTCTGGAAAAATGTTACTATCATTTTTTTATTTTAGCCTAAAAATAGACCAATTTGAAAAACTGATAGTAACTCTTTTCCTGAAACGAAGGTAGTATTCTTTTTTAAAATAACAATAATAAATTTAGCAAAACTAATCGTAATTTTGCATATAATGATAGTAAATATACCATTATATATCTACATTACTGTCAAATGAATATTAAAAATGACATTTTTACAAGATCACAAAATAAATATAGATGTTATACGTTTTGTCATAGAATTAGTCAACATAGCTATAGTAAAATGGTGAACAATTGGTTACAATGGTGATACTTACTGTGAAATTCATATGAAATACGACGTGTTGTGTCGTTTTACATGTGCTATGTTGTATAATCAAAGTGTATCGTGATTATGCCCCATATTGTGTTATGTTTTTTCCTACATATGTTATATGATGTGTTGTGCCAATATACCAAAAAGTATGACACAACAACACAAAAAACTATTGTGTTGTTCTGTGTTGTGTCAAATCGTGTGCAGTGCTTAAAATTTAACATGCTGTATCATGCGCTGACAAAACTTAGCTATGATTGACTTAATTAAGTTAGACAATATAATACTTTTGATAGGAATGACGGAAATACTTATTAATAAATTTAACATTTGAGTATTTAAAGTATACATTTGATCTAATTGAAATCAAATAAATCAACCATATTTTTTTTTAATCTTTGATCCCTAGGATACCTGTTCCTACTAAACCTAGTGAATTTCAACCAATTAATTTAAGTAATGTTTTATATAAGCTATCGTCAAAATATTATCTCCTAGCATAAGAAGTTTTCTTGATAAAATTATTCCATATGATTAATTTGTCTTTATACTTAGAAAGTAAATAACAGATAACATTGTAGTAGTGCTTGAGGTTCTACAAATGACAGATAACTGTGTAAACGAGAATTTGGTCATATGGCTTTAAAACTTAATCTTTCGAAAGATTTGATATGTTAGAATGGAATTTTATCATCCATATTTTTAGATTACTTGGTTTTTCTACTGAATTATGCGATCTTATAATATGTGCATTTCTACTGTTTTTTATTTTGTTCCTGCTAAAGGATCCCCTCCCTTAACTTTCTTTCCTGCTAGAAGAATTCGACAAGAGGATCCTTTATCTCCAACTATATTTATCTTATATATGGAAGATATTTTTCAAATTATTATTTTATGTTGAAAATAATGGTTTGCTCAAAGGTTTAAAGTTACTCAATCTAGTCCCCATCAGTTTCTCATTTGTTTTTTGTTGACAGTGATTTCCTATTTACTGCTACTAGCATAGCACGATCTAGGACTTTACTTGATATTTTATAAATCTTTAGTATTTTTTCAGGTCAGATAATCAATTACCAAAAATCTGGCATTTACTTTAGTAAGTATGTTCACATAAGCATTGTAAACTACTTGCTAAGGTCCTTAAAATAGGTAGAATTACTAACAAGGATTCATATCTAGGAACTCCTTTATTTTTATAGATCCAATTTTTTTTTTTTTATTATCAACTTATGCTAGATAAGGTCTATAAAAGAATTTAGGGATGTAAACCTAAGCTTTTTTCTCAAGCAGGTAGAACAAATTTAATTAGTAAAGTTACTGGTGGAATGCATATATATCAAATGATTTGTTTTTCTTTACCTAAGAAAACTCTAAATAGACTTTAAGCTCTTCAAAAGGATTTATGGTGGCAGACAAATGAATGAACCAAAAGGATTTATAATCTTGGAATTTTATATGTAACCGCAAGGCTACTGGGAGTTTGGGACTTAAACATCCTCGTAAATTCAATTTGGATTTCCTTACTAGGTATGCATAGAGGTTACTTCGTAATCCAAAACATTTATTATGTCAGATTCTAATTTCCCTCATTCAGCCCCTTTTTTATATAGAAAAAAAAATCTATCTAGTTTTAGGTTTGGGCTAGCGATTTTAGGGGAATTGATATTACCAAAGTGAATCATTATTGGGATATCTATCGTCTAACTACTATTCCCTTTGGACTGATAAATGGTTGCATTATGGAATTTGTCCCATTCCCAAACGTGGAATTACCATTATTCATTCACAGAAGGTGTCTGATATTCTTACTCCTAAAGGTCAATAGAACTCTACTATTGTTAGTTTGTTACCCATCTCTTCAATAGTGATAATATATACGAGTATTATTTATGTAATTCATTTACTTGAACCAAATATCAATGGTAAAGCTAGGATATGGCTAGGAATTAAGGAGGTTGTTGTAAAATCTATCTATAATTTCATTTCCTCCATAATGCTTCTTCTCTTAGAGTTGATTGGTATATGATGTGGCATTTAAATGTCATTCCGAGAGTTAATTTTTTTTTTGGAAAACCTTAACGGATTGTTTACCTATTAGAGAAAAACTTGGTAGATATGCTCATATTGATGTTTAATATCCTTAAACTTGGTAGATATGCTCATATTGATGTTTAATATCCTTTGTGTAACTCTATGTTGATTGAATCTGTTGACCATCTATTTACTAGATGTGTCTTTGTTGAAGCTGTTTGGAGAGATCTTTCCATGTCTTATCTTTTTTACAGTGCTGCTACTTTTTCTATTTTAGGATTGACGTGTTAATTGGTTAGCTGATAAGATGTACTTCGGATATTGTTGCTTATATTCTTGGTTTTTATGGAAACATAAGTATAAGGTTGTCTTTGAAAATCTTATTCCTAACCCCATTAATCTTATTATTTCTATTCCAAAAAACATTTGTTGAATACTAGTACTACTATCATAAAAAGAAAGTCTATTTATCCTTGTGATGTTAAGCATCCTGGATGTATTCATATAATTTTTTCCTGCAACTGCTGAGTGTGATAATGATTTGTATTAAAAAACAACAAAAGTATTCTTACGGAATTGTTCATATTTCTATTCGGGGAAAAGTTTATGAATTTGCAGAAAGCACATGACGGTGTTCCAGTTTTAATGAAGATGAATCTCGAGCACGTAGAACAGAAACCAGGTGGGCATAAAGCTTTGGCTATACTAGAATAATTTTCTTCAATAAAAATTAGAATGTTGCTAATTCTACGGTGAAGAACACTTTTGTTGTCGAGTGGAAACCCACTACTTTTTTTTTTTGCTAGAGTCAAAGAATCTCGATCACTTTTTTGCTAGTTCATCTTATAGATATATTCATATAAACTGTAATCGTCTTGCTGATATGCTTGTTACCTATTTCTGAGATAGAGTAATATGTATAAAAGTTCTCTTATTATGGGTCGTCTCTAAAGCAAGCTTGGCTTGATAAACTGTGTAATATGATTATGTTTATCACTTTTCCTAGTTAAACTAGAAAATTTAAGTCAAGGGATCTGTTCTGTTATATAGATAGTCCTTTTAGGGCTAATTGATCTTTGGTACTCAGGTTTTGACCAGGTTTAGTACTTGGTCTAACATTTATCCAACGTTAGGGCTTGGTACGTGGACTGACGGTTGACTACTATTGATTGTTATTGACTAGATTTTAATTAATTTTATTAAATTATATGAGATTACAAATATATACCTGATCTGAGTCGAACTAACGTTCAGCTAGTATGACTCGGCTGATTGGTATTATTCACTTGGTTTGGATCGGTTCATCTGACTAAGTGAGTCAACTCAGCAGGACTAAAAATCCGGCAGAGTTTACTTTGTTTCAGGCTGTTTCACGACCAATTTCTGACCATTCTTAGAGCTCATTCCTGCATAAATCCCAAACAAACCACCTCACTGGACTAAACCCATCTCTCCGTTTACGGCAGCAAACCCACCAGTGACAACTATCACTACCTCTTCTCCCTGAATTCTCGATTAGGAACTCAAAACCACCATCAAATCATCAATAACTCATTTCAATTCTTCGCAACAACATCATACACAAAAATCACCATCTCTTGTTCATCACAGAACCAACAACACAAAATCCTTATTTTTTATAAATCTCAATCAACAGACCCATTTCTTTATCTCGAGCAGATATGAATAGGGCTGCACATCGGGTGGGTCGGGTCGGGTTTGACCTCACCCGCACCCGACCCGCCCAGATGGCGGGTTGAGTCGGGCGGGTGCGGGTCACCCGCCCAGAAAATGATGTATATTTTTTTCATGAACTTGGCTTGGCTGTTTATAGAAACCAATTGTCAAGTGTCAAATTTTTTTCATTAAGGTGGAAAAAACTTAATACAAATTCTTACATTATAACCTAAAACCAAGCTCGACGACTGAAGTACGGTTAGTTAAAATGCTACCTAGCCAGAAACTTTAATACACCTGGTTGTTAACAAGAATAATATAACAAAGCTAAATTAAAGAGCCACTGCTAGACAGATGGTAGTGTAGAAAGACAGAGACCGAATATGGAACATGAGATAGGCTAACCCAATTCATAACAGATGGAAATCAAGAGAAGCAGATAGATCTTTAATATAGAGAAGAATGTTTTTAAATGCAAATAAATGACATACATACCAAATGCAAAAAACAGTGATATGGAGACCAAGATTGTTTGCTAAAAGTATCAGTGCACCAATAAAGAGAGAGAGCAGAGAGGAAGGAATGCATAGCACGGAAGATCCAATAAAAGGATATCTTAATAGCAAATAACTTAACAGCAAAAAACGGACAATCAACTAAGTTTCGCAAGCAAGACAATAATGTTGAAATGCACTGGTCCACTAATTTGGAATGATCCATGAGAGAGGAAAGTAGGTAAAAAAGTTTAGTACTAACTGGAGAGATGGTGAGCGCTATATCATATTGTGCAGCCTGGGTCTGGCTGTAGCAAAAAAAAATTAAGAACTGATTTTGATCATAACAGAGAAAAGGGTTTTTGGGTTCCACAAGAGCAGGAAAAGCAGTGGTAGTCCCAGAAGTATACTGCAACCGAAGCTATAAATATATGCTAGGTCACAAATGGAACACGTTCTTGCAGATGCAGTTGCGATGTTAGGGACAATATAACTATTTGTTTTAATGTACTGCAGTTGTGCTCTTAGCTTTCTATATATTCTGTTCAAACAGTTATGGACATCTCAAATATATGCTAATGCTTCATGCAGATATAGCCTAGATTTCCTCATAGCAAAATTATCTCAACGACAACTCTATTGCTAGTAGAATATACCAGATTAACCATAATTTAAGAAATTTGACATGCAATGTATATAGTTGGTGGAAAAATGCAACCATTTCAGTGTAAATCATAAATATAGAATGCTTTACCATTCCTCTTAAGTGCCTGGCGTGGCATAGAACGTATTGGCATTTGGTGGTCTTGCCCCCGGAGGTCCCTATTTTAAAGCATCAAAATCATCTTTTAGAATAGCATTCATGAACTGAAGTTAAGAGAAATACATCCTAAACTTGTTATAGCCATGAAAAAGAGTTCTAATTCAATTAAATATCTAGTCCATCACCATGATAAAGACATTATACCATTGATAGCAAGTTCCGTTGAGTAGCATAGTAACCACCAATTGGTGCTCTCGACTTCCACTGTCCATGTGGTAAGCATGAAGACACAATTAAATCTTATTTAGAAATTAGAAGAAAATAACCAAAGACCCTAACAAATAATAATTTCCCTAACTACATACTTAGTCACATTCACATACCATCTCTTGCAAGTTATCTTGAGTGGCGTAACAGCTGTTAGTATTGACAACCGGCGCTTTAGAACCCCATTGTCCCTAAAAGAAGTAAGGTCATTTTTCAGTTATACTCGTTAATAAACCAGAAAACAATCATATAAAGAAACCAAAATGACCAGTATAAATATTTAATAGTACACTAAGCCATACCATCGCTTGCAAGCTCCCTTGGGTGCCATAATAACTATCAACCATTGTTGTTCTGGACTCTTGCTGTCCCTACATTATCGTTACACCCACTTAAGGATTTCATCGATTGAATAGAGAGAAGCAAACTAGAGTCTACCACAACAAGACAGTTCACCTTCAAACTATTTTCTGAGTTAACAACAACTAGTATGTTACTGTTAGCTTGCCACATGGGAAAGTTAATAAGAAGAATTTATGAAACGTTACTATAGAAAAATGTTCTAGTTATTTATACAAGATTACATGCTAATCCAACAATAGGCTAACATACCATCACTTGTAAAGTTTCTGACATTCCAACACTTGCTACATTTTCATCCACCCCTATCTGCAGTACGAATGAGATTTAGTTAAAATAATCCATAACTGGAAAAAAAATTCATAACAACGACATTTCAGCTTACATTTGTTTTCTCGTTTGGTCTCTTTCTGTTTGTCTTCTCAGTTCCAGACTGGATCCCCTTTGATCCCACTTTTCTCTTGGTGACTTGAGAATCGGACACCTCTGCTGAAGACATGATGCTGTCAGCTCCTTTATCATCAATATTTTGAAGGCCATATGTTGTCAATAATCTGGGTTTTCCAGTACTACTAAGAGAGTCATTCACAGATTCACAATCACTCAAAACTAATGAAACCCATAATCAATTGCTACTCAATCATGTAATGAACTAATGATACAAACATTAATTTCAATTAGGGTAATTTTTTTTAAAAGAAACAGTACATGTACCTGTACACCTGATAGAGATTCAACAAGGTGGTGCCGTGGTGGTGATGAACTGATGATGCAGTTGGGTTCACGGTGGTGGTGGTGGTGTGCTCTGTAAGAGAAGTAAGAAATAAGAATCGTTGAAGAAGAAATGGAACAGAGAAGAAGATGAAGTCTGAAAATAGAGTCGATGAATTGATGAAGATATGACTCATATAAGTCTTATGAGTGAGATGGTGGGTGGGCGGGCCGGGTCGGGTGAGAGGAGTTATCACCCGCACCCGACCTGTTGATAAGCGGGTTTAAAAAAAATCACCCGCACCCGACCCGTTCATCGGTGGGCCGGGTAATTTTGGGCGGGTGCGGGTCGGGTTGGCGGGTTGGGTCGTGTTTGTGCAGCCCTAGATATGAAAACCCAAACAGAATTTCGAGTTCAGATCCCCTTTTTCTTCCGTTTCCAACTCATATTCACATCACTTTCAATCCCCTGCCATGAGCTACAGCTCCAAAACGAACCATAAAAACCCTTCTTACATTCAATTTCATCAACAACGAACCCTAATCAACACTTCTCGGCATTAAATCCCTAACAAACCACCTCACTGGACTAAACCAGATCATAATAACCAAGCAACACACTCACAAAAACCCAAATCTTGATTCTTCTGTCAAAGCATCTCTATAACTCAAATCCAATTATAGACCTTTCATTTTCATTCACTAGTAAATTGATTTACTTCTCAATTTCATCAAAATTTAAATCAATCCCGAAACCCTAATTTCAGTTTTAGAATTGGGGAAGAACACAAAACCCTAATTAAATTCTCAAATCTTCTTATCTTCAATTCAACATCAAAATATCCATTCAAACTCTTAACTCAATCAAACCCACCTTTCAAACATCAATTTCAACTTCAGAAGTTTCTATAATTTTTCTCACGAAAACCCTAATTTTTTGATTCAATTCAAATCACGATCTTTACTGAAATTAATCCTTCAAATCAGCATACAATCTTCTTCTTCATCTCATGTTCTCTAATTCATCCTTAATTACTCTCTTTCGTCATCAAATCTCGTTTACAGAAACCCTAACTTTTCTTCTTCTTTAATTCAATATTTCTACCCCTTCTCTTTTTTAATTAACACCAACATCATTATCAGTAACACTCTCTTAATCATTCCCTTCTATTTTCGTGCTCAAAATCCTCACTTTCATCACTCGATTTACAGAAAGAAGAAGAACAAGGAAGAAGGAAGGAGAAGATAGAGAGAAGAGAGAAAAAGAGATGAATGAAAATCGATAAAAATCGATTATGCTTTTGTTAATGAATTTGATTAAGGGTAATGAATTTGAAGTGTGTGACAATAAGGGTAATTTAGTCCAAGTGAAGGGTATAACAGTAAATATATAAATATTTATATGGTAAAATTAATTAAAATTAGACTTAACCTAGTCAACTCGGGTCAACCGCCATTCCAGGTACCAAGCCCTAACGTTGGACAAATGTTATACCAAATACTACACTTGGTCAAAACCTGAGTATCAAACATCAATTAGCCCGTCTTTTTATTAAATAAAAAAGATAATACATAAATATTTTGGAACTTCAGTCCGTTAGGGTTGGGTTTTTTTTAATAAATTATCGTTTGTCTGTGTTATTATTGTTTTCATTATGGAATCTTTTCATCTTTTTTTAGAGGAAATTTACGTTCTGAAATTTGAGGATCGGCGGTAACATCATTGGATGTCATTTGATTCCTAAGAGCGTCCACAATGGGACGATCGAATGGATAACTAAAGATCAAAAGTGATCTTTAGTCCGAAAAAACGTAGCACAGTGGGACGACGAGATATAGTGGATAGTCGAAGAAATCGACTGTAGCTGACTAGAAGTAGTCATTTTTCCCGACTAAACAGGTTATAGTCAAGCGGGCTTGTAGTGTACCGCTTGATGCTAAGCGGCGTCGTAGTATTTCGCCCAGAGCCAAGCGTTATTCTGGGACAACGCTCAGAAACACGGGCGGTAAGCTAGTAGTTCGCCTGATCAAGCGTTACTCTGGGGCTTCGTCTGATGAAACGGGGTACTAGGATCACGCCCACACACAAGCATGCTGCTGGAATACCGCTCAGTTGGTGCGCATTGCTAGCATGCCGCCTGGTCCAAGCGGAATGCTAAGGCTCCGCCCAAAGCAATACATAGTAAATTAAGTATACTAAGTTAATTAACTAAGCTAAGCAAATTAACTAAACTAAGCTAAGCTAATTAAGCGGTACTGTAAAAGTCCGCATAGTATCCATTACTCTAGTGCATTACTTAAGCTAAGTAAATTAACTAAGCTAAGCAAATTAAATAAACTAAGCAAATTAACTAAACTAAGCAAATTTACTAAGCTAAGTAACTAAAAGCTAAGTTAACTAATTAAGCTAAGTAATGGAGCGGTACTCTAGTGCTCCGCTTGGGTTTTGTAGGCGGGACGCTAGGGTACCGCCTGTCCCATTTTACTAACACACTCAGTTCGCACAAGTGCAACTCTTCTAGGCGTTATGCTAACACTACGCCCGACCAGACGCGATTCTGGGATACCTCCCGTCTCTCTGGCGTGATCCTAGGATACCGTCCAACTATAGGTGTTACGTTAGGATTCCTCCCCACATCAGGCGTTATGCTAGGAGACCGTCTCGAGAAAGCGTAATCCTAGGACTCCGCCCGTCTTTCCAAGCGCATCGCTAGGACACCGCCCCACCCCAGACGCATTGCTAGAACACCGCATGACTATACACGGTTGTTCTTGGGACGGACTAAAGACTAAACTTTTAGTCTTTATAGTCTGATCGTATGATTGTGGATGCCCTAAGGTCCATGTTTATACGATAGAGGATCTCTCTATGGTTATCTTTCTGCACTCAGACGCCAGATCTTGGGTGCCAATATATAATTTTCTTTAGAACAAAAAAAACAACAACTACTGTTCCATTGCTCATTCCCATACCCCTTATTGACGGTCATGGACTCATAAAATGTATATGAACACGGAAATCCAGCTGTAAAATCTGGAAACCTAAGGCAATTATGACCAAAATAAAATTGAAATTAAGAAGATACTGTTTTCTTCAAAAGTGACTATGGAGACTAGGAAAAAAACCAAATGCTTTGTGGGATAAAGTGGTTACTGGTAAATATGGTATGGATGATTTGGAATTGAGGACAAAAAAACCTAAAGAGAAACATACATTCTACATCTTCTGACTTCTTCAACTTGTGTCAATTTAAAATTGGTAAGGGGGATAAAGTCAAATTATGAGAAGATAAATGGCATATCATAGAGCTATGGATGATCAATTCCCTAGTCTCTACAACTTATCCACTACCAAGCAAATCTCGACTTGTAACGCTCATCAACCTTCTTCAAATGGCCTTCAATGGAATTTTGGTATTATTCATAGAAGAAGACTTTATGACCATGAAATGGATGAACTAGCTATTCTTATGTCAATCCTAGATACCATTACTCTGGACTCCTCTTCTGATGATCAACTTATTTGGCTTGGTGATAAAAAAAGGTACCTTCTCGCTTAAATCTGCTTATGAAAATTCTATTTCTTCTGAAAAACCTGGTTGCCTTTCCAAAAAGCAAAGTTTGGTCCAAGGCTTGGCCCCAAAAGGTTGGGTTCTTTTTATGGCAAGCTTGTTTAGGTAAACTGCCAACTATGGATAACCTTCATAAAAGAAACTTTGCTATTGATCAATCTAATGTTTGTAAAATGTGCAATGTTTTGAATGAATTTGTATAGCATATTTTTGTTAAGTGCAGGGAAAGTAAGAAAATCTTGGATTACTTCTTCAATTGTGCCAACAAACAGAATAACTTGGCTAATTCTAATCAAGAGTCTCTTAAGGGCTGGAAGTGTCATAATCTTACAAGAAGAGGAAAACATATACGGAAAAAACTCCCCACAGCTATTCTTTGGGGTATATGGAAGGCTAGGAATGATGTTATCCTTTCTAACAAAGTTCTGAAAGTTGAAGACATAATTAGGAACATTAAAATTGATTGCTTCAAGGAATGGAAACTTCTTTCATCTTCTCTAACTGGCAACAATTTTTCATTGATGCTCACTAATTTGTTTTTGCTTTTCGTTGGGGTTATTATTTTACCATCTTTTTGACACGAACCAGAAGTGATGTGGATTATTCAAGAATCGAAGTCGATTTGCTTTATAAAAAGAAGAGATCAATGAACTTCTATGAAATGGTTTCACGGGATTCAGCCAATTGTCTCGATCGTGGGATATCATTGAGAAATAGGAATCGGTGTTATCAAAGTCTTTCCTGCGATTATTTCTAGTATGAAATGAGTCAATCATCCACTTTGGTATCTTATTGAATAAAAACGGTGATATTGTTCCTCAATTGATCAAGAATTTCGATTTTTGGGCGTAGAAAAAGAAAAATCGCTTGACAAAAAAAAAGAGGAGTTATT
>JAJJMC010005091.1:4487772-4509361 GCA_023531435.1 Papaver californicum
CGAACCGACTGATGTTGAAGAATCAGCGGATGAGTTGTGGTTAGGGGCGAAATGCCACTCGAACCCAGAGCTAATCTTTTAATTTGTAGTTTGATCCTTGACCTAAGAGTTTTGTTTTTTGGGATGTTGTATTTTTTCTTCTCTATCCTATAAATTTCTTTTTTTGCCGAGCCAAAAAAAAAAAAATACTGTTTTTTATATTGTACGACAGTACAAATTTCTCACGAGTTTTTTTTTTCTGACACACAAAATTGAAATTGTCATCTGATTATCTTAGAATTCAGTGAAGATTCCCTGTGATTATTTCGTTTTCTATGGCAGACACTTCACCGAAACCTTAACTCCTCCGAAAAGACTTCATATCAATCGGGGTTTTTACCCCCAAAAATACATCCCTATATATTCCCCCTTATTGTTCCATGAGAACCATTCCTGGACCCATCATTTCCCATTTACTGTTCACATTCATGATATATAGGTGTATAAATTTTGGGGTAAAAATCCGATAGATGGCTAGCAGCTTCTAACTCCTCCTACTTTCGCGGATTTCACGGTTTCCTTTTTAACTTCCATTAGTTTTATAAATTTCAGCCACCAAGCTGAGATAAATGAATTTGAAGGAACGAGGAAATTTCCAACGTTTACTCTTCCGTGGAAATACATTCAACTTTGAGGCTTTCGCCGTCCCATTAAAGGCGCGACCTATTCTTGTCGACCAAAAAAAAAGAATAAAATCTAGAGCCGTAAATATCTGATTTCCTATTGGGTGCATAATTTCTTGATACATATCATACCCTAAGCCGGCCTGCACGACCTCTGTCTCTTTGCTAATTGTTTAGGATTAGGGATTTTAGTGATCCTGAAGAGCTGTAACCTACGCTTGAGTTATCTAATAATCTTAATATAAATTTTCTCAACCTACTATGGGACACGTGTCCCATTAACTTAGTTCCACGAGGTTCTAGATATGATTTGCTTGTCTCTTCTGTCTCCTTCCAACATTATGGAACAAACACAAAAGAATACTACCTCAGAAAGACAATAATTTGATGTTCATCTTCATTTTGTTGCATGCTTCAGTTGTTACGTCTATTAGTTTCAACAGGGTGCTCACCGGCCATCCTTACGCCCAAATTATCAAGTAGTGTGAAGTTTTAGTTAGGTCGAATTTAGTAGGAGCCATGGATGGGTTCGTCGTGGTATTTAAAAAATATAGTAACTTCTTTAATCACCAGTTAAATAAAATATCTAAATAGTTTGTTGGTCTTTAAAGCTATGATTAGGTGATGATACTAATCTTAATTCATTCAAGATAACCTTCTTAGTGAAGTGTTATCCTTTTTATGTTGTCATTAACAGACATTAGGAGACTAAATAAGTCAAAAACATCCTTTCAAATTACTAATAATATTCAGAATTATGGACCTAACTAATTTTCTAAGCACACCAATCAAAACCAAAGGAGAAGTGCCGCGTCTCACATCATTCGTGTTCTTTCAACAGCCTTGACGTTAGATGCATCATGTTCTTTCAAGTGCTTGACCGTTAGATGTTTCCCTGTTTCTATATATAAATCTTAATTATTTTTCTCTTATAAAATTAAAATATATATGCAATTTCCTTTACTAATATCGCTATTAAGAAGTAAATAAGCCATGCCATTTTTGAATTTTCATCCTTGAGCTCTTCAAGTCTAACATTATCTCTCTTCAAAATTTTGGTTATAATATCAAGTGGGTAATGGAGAATTAGGGCACGTTGAGCATTAAAGATTTTGATGCACTTGGAGATTGCATTACTTGGCATGCTATCAGTTCAATGTACATAAATGTACATGAATCATCATGATCCCGTTCTGATTCTTTGCAATAATGTTGAGGAGATCGCTTAAAGTAGCTAAAAGCAGATTACGGCCAGTACCAAAGGTACATGTATGTATGGACGGCGGATGGATAATTCTTTAGAAAACTCTGTCTTTAGTTTCACCAAACTGTATTCTTAGTTTCTTACATTCGGCCGCTATACTTTGAAAAGAATTTAACGCTATATTTTTTGGGTGCTAACGGTTAGAAGTTCAATTAAGTGTTTTTCTCAGATTGGTGTAAAATACAAAGCCGACCGAATTTGAATAATACCCGACACCTTTGAAGTCAAATGTTAATGTATAAGCTACTTCTAAACAGTACTTCCTCTGTTTCTAGAAAAATTTAAAAAAAATATTACAATCATTTTTTTAAAAATAGAGGGAGTATTTTAATAATTACTGATAAAATAATGGCCGTTAAAATTAGTTTTAGTTAAGATATCATTCTGACTCCATGTTAATTAGAATTTTATAATAGGGAGAAAAAAGATCCTTTTTATAATAGGATTTAGGCCTCCGCACTCAGCAAATGTTTGGCATATTGTGTATCATGAATTATTTGCGGTACTACTTGTAACCACTTTTTCTACTCGAAGTACTAAAAAAACTATGGGAAGATTAACCTTTTCTATTCGACGTACTAAGAAAGTTTTAGGGAGATCAACTGTAATACCTAATTCGGCAGGTAGGGTTCTCCGATTGGAATATATGTAATGGTTTATCATTTCCTAACATCAATGTCATTTCAGTACAAATGGCTTTAAAGTTGGTAAAAAAATCTGTAGTTAAACGTGCTCGGACGAGAGTAATATAGGGATGAGTGACCTTCCGGAAAGTTGCTGTTGGATGGCCGCAGCGGTGCCGTTGAAAAAATCTCACATTGCCGGATGACCACACTGGCTAAGTAGGGACAATATCTGTGAAGGGTCGGGTCATTACAAATGGTATCAGAGCTGACGACAGATCATATGTCGAGTGAGAGAGTACGCTAAACGGTGTGTGCTAGGTACTTGTCTCATGAGTGACAGGGAACGTCGGAGATCTTGATATGTATATTCCAGAGCCGGGGACGACTCCAATTTAAGGTGGTGGTAGTGTAATACCCAATTCGACAGGTAGAGTTCGCCGAGTGGAATATGAGTAATGGTTTTTCATTTCTTAACACCGAGGCCATTTCAGCCCAACTGGCTCTAGAGTTGGCAAAAAACTCTGCAGTTAAACGTGCTCGGGCGAGAATAATTTAGGGATGGGTGGCCACCCGGAAGCTGCTGCTGGATGACCGCAGGGGTGCCCGTTGAAAAAACCCCACACTGCCGGATAACCGCAGTGGCTAAGTGGGGAAAGTATCGATGGAGGGTCAGATCATTACACCAACTTTTTTTACTCGACGTACTAAAGAAGCTCTGGGGAGACCAAATCTTCAATTGTTGACTGTTGTTAAGTAACCAATCACCACCATGTACCCCTTGTCAGCGCATCACTTGGGTATCTTGATACAGTCAAGTCCATGCTTTTTGTGCGTGTTCCAGAGGTATTCATTACGCGGTTGAGCCAGGCCCAGTCTCCAGGTGTTTTTATTTTTCTTTTTTCTTTCCTTCCAATTGGACAACATATCCATAAAAACTAACTAATAACTCTCAACACTCTGGATTGGTCCTGTTTCTCAAATCATCATTCAACATATTTATGATATCCGTACGAGGGATGAAAATCCACACGCCATCCATCTCCTTTGTCGCTCCTGATTTCGCAAGAAAGTCTGCAACCGAATTACCCTTTCTATACCTCCGTTCAAAAAAAATATTTTTTTCGAAACTTGTCTTTAGATCGTCAATATACCTCACCAGGCCACACAAAGCCATGGGATATATGTGTCTTTATTATAAAAATGCATCGCGTAAGTCAAACAACTCTCCACCACAAGATTTTGTACACCCAACTCTTTCGCAATCGACATCCCTTCTCTAATTATCCAAAATTCCGCAACATCGTTACTATTCTTATAAATATGCTTCGCAAAACATACATGAAAAACACCTGGTATCCATGGATGATTCTCCCTAATCTAGCCTTTTGAGCATGGATTGAATACCTGTTACAATTTAGTTTGCATATCCTAGTCTTTGGTGAAGCCACTAAACAACAACATTTATAACCTTTTTCTATCCATTTCCACCAGAATGCAGGCACTAAGGATTTCCTGGTAATTTTCAAAGTACAATAAAGAATTCTTGTTGTATGGAAAAGAACCTTCTTAAATATCAATTTGTTCCTCCTTTCCAAGTGAACCACAACACAAAGGGAAGAATATGCTTCCACGCCACTCCATCAATCTTTCATTTGAATCCGCATACATTTCTGAGCACAGTAGGAGTCATATTGTCAATTTTAGGCCTAAATCCAATCCGTTCATTGATTTTCCTCCACACTAGCCTAATAACTTCGCAACCAAAATTCAGATGGTAAGTAGTTTCAAAATCTTGATTACAGAAACTGCAATTAGGATAAGAGCCAATTCCCTTTCAATAGAGACATTCATTAAGATTTAGTTTATTATGACATAAAAGCCATAAAAGACATTCAAAATATTTAGCTTTCAACAGACTAAAAACCTCAGAAATAGGATTTGTAAACACTCTTCAAACCATTTTGGCTAGAAGATCCAAGTTGTTCAATTCAAAATACCTCATCCTATACCACCATAATCCATTGATATGCACACCATATCTCATTTAAGTTAATGCAGACTTCTCTTATATTTATCTCTTCAAAAAAAAAACTCTTTGAATCTATTTATCTTAGTAATCATACCTTTAGGAAGTTTAAACATAGTAATGATATGATTAGACACATACTGACCTAACAAATGTGGTTCTACCAGCAAAATTTAGAGATCTAAGCTTCCACCCTTGCATTCTATTGGCAAGTTTTTCAGTCATATCCATATAGGTATTATAACTGCTTCTTTCCCATCGAAAAGGTAGGCCCAGGTACTTACCTGGATTCGAGGACATATGCACCTTCGAGGTGTTGGCCATTCCTCTAGAGAAGATTTTTCAAAGATTGGCCGAAGTCAAAATAATGGATTTAGCATCATTAATCTTCTGTCCATACCACCTGCAAAACCTATTGAGGATTTTCTTGAGATTACAAGTATTTTTATAAGAATCTTTAGGAAAAATAATGCAATTATCAACATAAAGAGAATGTGAGATCATTAGAGTCCCCTGGTCTTTAAAAGAGATGCAATATATGCACTTTATGCTATATCTATGGTGTACTATTTTTGTCCCAATTCAATTGATTGTTTTCCTTTATACTTTGTCTCAAAGGACTTTGAACTTTCAAGGTGTTGGCCATTCCTCTGGAGAAGCTTTTTCCAAGATTCGCTAGAGTTAAAATAATAGATTTAACATAATTATTCTTCTGTCCAAACCAATTGCAAAACCTATCGAAGATTTTCCTGAGATTACAAGCATTTTTATAAGAAGCTTTAGGAAGAATAATACAATCATCAACATAAAGAGAATGTGAGATCATTGGAGTCCCCTGGTCTTTGTAAGAGATGCAATAAATGCATTCTATGCTATATCTATGGTGTACTTCTTCTGTCCCAAGTCAATTGATTTTTTTCCTTTATATTTTCGTCTTAAAGGACTTTGACCTCTATAATTGATATTAATGTAGTTTATATTTGGATTATCACTAGAATTTTTGATACTATTATTATATTTTTAATGCTTCCTTTATTTTTCTGCTTCTGATTTTGTGAAATTTCAACACCAGTTTTATTTCTAGCTACCTCAATTTGTTTGAGACTAAATGCTTGGTTTTTTTTCCTTTATATAATATATTTTCAAAACAATCTTTTTTAATAATTAGTGTTGTTAAGTCTTCCTACAGTAAATATAATAATTTGATAAATATGTTATACTTGTTAAAAGGTACTTCAAATACTTTCCAAAAATATTAAAGTTAGTAGTGTTAAATCTTTTTATGGTGAATATAAATAATTTGATAAATTATGTTTACACTGGTAAATAGTTTTTTGAAAAATTTCCCAACAATGTTAAAGTTTTTTTTTTTTTCTGCTAACAGGACTTAATAAAACAAAAACTAATTGACTCTGACTACTCTAGAATAAAAAACATCCTGAATGTCATCAATAATTCTATTGATAATGACATTGGGAGGACTATGGAACCAGACTCCCTCTAACTTCCTCTCAGACATTTTCTTCAACAAAGTATCAACCACAAAATTTGCCTCTCTATAATATTGTGCAAAGATAATATCATCAAATTTCTTCTTCATTTCTTCAATATATTGAACAAAAACAATTGAGATACCACGGCACAGAAACTTCTCCCTTGCAAAGCTGAATGACGTATGTGAATCACATTCAACCTCCAACTTTTTAATTTCCATCTGGATTACAATTTGAATTCCATATCTAACAGCCCAGATCTCTACCATGTTGCTCCCATTTTAGTGAATATGTTTGCAAATCCAGCCTTGAAAGAACCACCATCATCCCTAACCATACCTCCGACACCTATAAAAAAGAATCAGAAGATGCACCATCTGTATTAAAGTTCCAATATATGTTCTTGGGTTGTAGAAACATGCGACTTTTAGTTCTTATTACATTGTTGCATATAAGGATATATAAAAAAGAAAAAACTTAAAAAATCATCAATTTTCTTAGTTTTTAGAAAATTGTATAAATTTTCTTAGTTTTTAGAAAATTGTATAAATAGGAGAAAAATCAATTAATTTGGCACTGAGTAGCGCTATGGTTGGTGTGTATACAAAGTGCACTATCTTGATTGTATATGGAGCTCCAACAGCAATTTTGCTTTCCAATTTTTGTAAGATTATCAAACAAATGAATTTCCAATCAAGATATCTTTCTTTTCTCAATTTGTTACAAGTGCATCCATTAATAAATCCCACTAGCTCATGAAATATTGTACCCTAATTCTCCTAAATATCAAGAAACTGATCTAATAGAATCATGGAATTAATTTTGGAATTGGGAGATTTGTTTGGCTGGAATAATTAAAAATCAAATTATCATATTTATGTGATAAACTTCTCCAAGGTTTGGTGCCATAAAAGGGATCCGACAACATTAATTCCAACTATCTTCACAGACATCCGGTAATTACTCTTTATTTTTAGACGAAAACTGTTATAATTAGAGATGAAAAGACGAAAAGAAGATATTACAACTTAACAATTTCCTATAAATTAAACAGCATTTGCGAGACGGAAGTTGTCTTCAAAAGAGCTCCATAAAATGATTCATATTTTATCGAAAATACCTACCATCATTGGATTGAGTATTATTCCCCTTAACCATCATTTTCAATGAAATTTTCCTCTTTAACCGATTCAAAAGAAGAAAAAAACAAAACAAATTCAAGACACTATAATTAGTTACTTACGGAAGTCGCAGAACCTCTATAAAAATAAAAACTCCAAAATATACGAGGACACATATTTGAACCCACCCATATATGGATTTTTTATTTTTTAAAAAACATTTAATATAATATTATTTGACTTATTAGTTCTTCTATGATTTTATACGCGTAGAGATACGCCAACTTGTATCGGTATAAAACAGTTCCATGAGTGTATGCCTAGTGTCTTTCTTTAAATTATTGGAAGTATACTCGGAACTTGACTATAGTGATAAACTTTTGATTTTGAAATTGCAATAATTGGTTCTATATTGACAGTTTGACCTAAACTATCTGTTTTTGAACTGTTACTACAAATTGATTTTAGGATTTTAATATCCAACCTTTGGGAACCCGCACTAGCCTACTTTCTTTAAACAACTTGGGTTTTTGATTACACACAAACTAATAATGTAGAGAGCATATGTTGTTTATTATTAGCTATCCATGCATATGAATAAATTACTCATACAATGATACAAATATTCTAATTTCACCGGTTTATACAAATCTTCCCAATAAAATACAAATTTTCCAATATGACATCATTAATGGTTTTCATTAATTTTTTAATTGATCCAAGCCCCTTCCGGAGGCATTATAAATCAATTGTTTAACCCGAAAACCTACCAAACAAGTCGACAAGAGGAGGTGCTCTCTTATAAAACTGTATACGACATCACAAGAGGAAGCGTTTTCCCCTTTTCATAACTAGATACAAGGAAACACAACTATATAGTTTAGTTCTTTATTCATTTTTTGTTGTTGTACTTTGTTTTTGGGTCGTTCGGAGAGGCAGGGAATGTTGGCACTAAGTAGTACTGTAGTTGACAGTCTAACAAGATCTTTGAGAATGGTCCTTGAATTTAGGAATGTATATTTACACACAGCATTTTTTTTTGTACACCCCACTGTATTTGAATTTTATTGGATGGGGCATCTACGGCATATAAATTTGGGGCATCCGCGGCATATAAAGATCCCATTTATCTAAATTTGGGGCATCCGTAGCATATAAAGATCCCATTTATCTTTATAAGTAGTGTTATTTAAATATCCTGACCAATTTGAGATATGTCGGTTTTATTTGAATTTTATTCTATTAGAACCTTCCATTACAACATAAAAATAAGAAATCAATTATTAAAATTAATTATATTAATCTATTTTTTATTTCAAATTATAAGAATAAAATTTTCATTTATGTTTCCTCTTTTCTTTTTCTTCTTTTCTATTTCAAACTAAAACATCGTCGATAATCGATGATTCAGAAATACTCAATTGTTTGATTTTTCTATATAACAAAAATAAGAAGGCGAGTAAAGCATCCTACCGGCAAAACTCAACCTAGTACACCAACTATATCCAGTTAGTGGAATCATTGAACAAAGTCCCCGAATAGTCTTGGGGCACTGCTTGTCTTTCCATCTTGTTGAACGAGATGAGAAAATGTACTAGGGTAGGCATAACCTATTTCGGAGGGAGTGTAGCTCTTCTCCAGGTAATTGAAGGGGCGTAGTTATAAAGCTTCGTTTTTCTTATTTTTCTTATTCTCACCTATATTTCTACGTTGATGCATGTGTTTTTTAAAGTTTTCTGAGAGGTCCAATGTGACAGGGAATTTGGACGATACTTATTTTGGAAAAAATACTCCTTCAACGGCAAGACAGAGAGTCATGAGAGGGACCTCCTTGATCTGAGGCGACAACTGGACAACTTGACGACGGAGGATGTTGTCTTTCACCCTTACAAGGAAGAACTTGCAGAAGGAAAGATGGTTGGGTGCAAGGAACAACGTTACTTTGGACATCTGTTTCACCCCAAAGGCTATGTAATGTACAACCTGACAGTGGAAAAACAATATGTTGATGTGCAAGGCATCCCTGGTAGAAATAAATACAAATTTGACATGTCTAACTGTAAGTCCCTTGTAACAAAATTGTGGTTATTCACGATCCTTTACCATCATCCAATGATTGGGAGGATAGGAGGTATCACATAATTGAAATGGGTAAGGCTCCGAACTTAGATGCCGAAGCATCTCTGGATTACATGGTGCGGTACCGCAAAGTTTCTCACACTTGTGTGATACGAATATACCAGAGGCCCTTAAATCAATGACCAGAATAGATCTATCGATGTTCTAGTACATATTATGGTCTCTTATGGTATGTTAAGGATTTGGCATGACCAGTAAAGTGTTTGTTGTTTGAAATGACAACTGAGAAGACGAACCACGTACCTGATCAACAAAGCAAAAAACTCTATGGGGAGAGGAGAACATGTTGAGGCAAATCGTAGGAAGATTGAAGAATACCGCGCTCTAGATGATGAAAAAGATGGTGTTATGTTTAGGGAGGCGATGGAGACAGCGCCAACAAGAAAAACAAAAATGAGAAAAGTTGTTCGGGGTGATTCAAGGAGGGGACAAGGAAGAGATGACCAACAAGGACCTTCCAAACGGGGTTAAGGTGGTCGTGGTTGTGGTGAAGGCGGTGATGATGTTGAATAAATGCATTCTTTTTTCTTAAACTTATGTCTTTAACTATGGATAATTATGTCTTTAATTTATGTTTGTCGTTTGAATTTAAACATATTAGGTTTATTAGTTTATGAATGAATGAGTTTACTTGGTTTTTGAACTGTTGTGTTGTCTAATACGCGACAAAAGAACTACAATTTGGGACAATTTATTTTTGGCATTCTGGCAAATTTTAACCGACAATCGTTCGATGTGGACATTCCTATTGAACGATTCTGGATTTGGGGAGAAATTTCAAGTTTACAATTGTTTAATATGTCTTTTCGTATCAAACGATTTTGGGGCAAAAATGCCAAACTTTTATCAGGGTAACAGAAATTGTTGATATATATGTTCATATCAAACGATTATGGGGTTAAAATGCCAAAAGTTTGGCAGGGTTTCAAAACCGGTGGATGCACATATAAAACGACTTTTGGGCCTGAGAAAAAACAAATTTTCTGTTGGTTTTTAAGCTAAAACGTTCGATGTGGGCATTTATATTGAATGATACTAGGCAGGAGAAATGCCAATTTTTCAGGTTGTTTTATAGGACTTAATCATATAGCGTGGACCTATGAATTGACTGTTTTGACAAGGCAAGTTTTTAACATTATTATGTGCCAAATCGTTCTATGTGCTTATATATATAAACCGATCGCAACAAGCCTAGTTTTCGACATTTTCGATAAGACAAAATTGTTTAATGTGGATTTATATATTAAGCGATTATAACTGACTATTTTACCCATTTTTTGAGTTTTTCAAAAAATAAAAAAAACTAGTCATTGGGCCTTCCTCTATATAACCGGTTGATAATAACATCCACATCTACCACTACATACAATCGACGTTTATAAAAAAAATATCCACTGATTTTCTAGTGTTTTTCGTGATTGAAGAACACCGACCCATGGTCGGAATACGTTATCCATCATATCAGTCGATAATAGTTTGATTAACTTAAAAAAATTCAAAATTTCTCAAAAAAAATCATGTTTTGATGATTACTTAATACTAGTTAATTCCACAACTAACACGATTAAATAACTACTAATTAAATTAATTAATACGATTGATCATGGGAAAATTAGGCGTTAACAAAAATAGTTGGATAAAGTGTTTTTGCGTTTACTTTAAAATGTCGTTTCTTAACTTTTAGAGGTAAGCCTCAAATAAAAAGGTAAGCCTCAAATTAGCCAGGTTAAATATTGTCAAAACGCTCAGTGAAACATATTAATATAGATGGATAATAATGTTGGAAAATTGGGTTAAAATCGAGGATGAAAAACACACTAAAAATGATGTACCACTGACTTTTAGACAATAATTTGACCTTTCCGAATAAATTCACGAGTACAACTGGTCAACAAATTATGCCTTCAGGATTCAATGAAGCCATAACACCGTAATCGAATTCAAGGATTATACTTCCTTGATCCGACCAAGAACACATTGTTTAGAAGTTTCTGATGGTAATATTAGAAGAGAAATATAACATAACATTTTTGATGTTATTGAATGATAATCAATTCATCACTACTTATAAGATATTTGAATTTGTTTGAGATGTATGTTCATCACCAACAGATACCTTCAACATGCATCAATGGTGGTTATTTGGGAAACGACACATCTACTAAATTCAAACCAAAACCGAATTAGATTTTGCTGAAAGGATATAACGATTCGGGCAACCATCAGTGTCCAATGGTGCCCAAAACCCTCCCATGGTAACGACAAACAAATTGCGACGCTTTTGTAAATATCCAACAAATAAAATATACACAAATTGATTGTTAATTTAGAAAATTAAAAATTTCTTAACATTTATATTTGCTACAGAGTATTTACCGACGACTATAATTGTCCTAGTTACCTGTAACAAAAATCAGTGTGACAAAATAGTTTAACAACACTTATATTTGTCACAAATTAATTGTTAATCAAAAAATTAATTTTTAGGTGGGTCCTCTGCCATAAAGTGAAAATCTTTTCCAAACTGAATGACATGACCATAATAAGGGGTTGCAACGAGCCAGGTTAGATTCGGATATCATATGTACTAGAATCATAATTGTTTATTTGAGTCGGATTTGGTTTCCAACAATTCCAGTTTCAAATCGAAAATTAATAAATCACGACTAAAACATGTAAAAGAACGTGCACTTATTTCTTCTTTACATAACGTTTAAAATTCTTAGTAAAATTCCTTAATCTTTCTCACTTTGGATTAAATCTAATATATTTTAATATATATTTTTATTTAATAAGGGTACTTCATATTATTATTTTATATAAGCTAAAAAAAATTATGTTGTCAAATCTATGTTAAAATGCTTTTATAAGGAAATCAAAAAAATGTATAATAGTTATATAATTTTTTTACAACATAATAAATTTATTTTTATCTTTAAATTTTTTTGGCATCACTCGGTGATGTAATAGCGATATCTTATAAGACGATATAAACTGAAAAAACTGAAGGTATCGAGTGCACCGTCAACTTTTTATTTTAGCAACCTATATATAGAATTTGTTTGATCTTATGGAGTAAGAGAAAATCAAGAGAAAGACGAGGATACTAACAACTTTTAATTATACATATAAATAATATAATGTGGAATAAAAGCTAAAGCAATCACACAGATTTTGTTAACGAAGAAACTCCCAATTAGTAGAAAAATCCCGAGACCTGGTCCAAAATAAATATTCACCAGATATAAAGATTACACATGACTAGTTCATCTGCCTAATGCAACCAATAATTGATCCTGGTTACTTGGCTTTAAAGCAAGTTCGTGAACTAGTTTCCATATTTACGAATTAGTTTGATCCCAAGTAATTTCTTAATGTTAAGAATGCCTTTTTACTTTGGTCCCAAGTAAGACTTGTTTCCTTAGTTAGAATGTTCTAGCAATAGATTTCTTTACTTTGATATAAGTTGTAAGAATGGAAACCAAATACTTCAAGAAGAAAGGAACTTCTAAAGTTTAGCTTCTACTCAATTAGGAAAAGGATTAAATTACCCGCAACAACATAATACCAAGATGGGATATCATTAAGTATACGAGAAGTATGCCTTGTAATACAAAAAAGAATGTCCATGCACATATTTATCAATTAAGGATTATGCACAAGGTAGCTCACGAGTTAACGTATATGGTCCGTGAACCATCAAGCAAATATACAAGTTCAACAACAAAACTTTTCATAACTTGTAAAGTTCGAGAAAAAGAAAAGTTAGTTCGTGAACTCTAGTACAATTTGGAGTTAACAGAAAACTCGTAGAATTGCATGGTTCGCTAACCAACATTTTCAGTTCGCAAACTCTAGTGCAATGTGCATGCCAACATAAAACTTATTGATTGCATAGTTGCGAACTAGCATTTTCTGTTTGCGAACTCTAGTGAAAAATTAGAGTTCAGAAACATCTAAGCTTGGCATAGCTCACGAACAACCATTCTCAATTCGGGAACTCTTTTTACAACTTAGAATTTTAGGACTTCTTATGCAATCATAGTTTGTTGAACAATGAATTGCTCTCAACCTCAAATGGGATAAGTCCTTGAACATCCATTGCTTGAGTTCGTGTTTCAAAATTAGTCAAGTGCAAGCTTGAAATCAAAACTTCTTGTTTGAATATCATCATATATTGAAGTCATACGACATTGACTCATAAGATAGAATGGTAAAAACAATGAGTAAAATGGATAGTCGGTCTTCACATACCTTTGTTGATGAAGTTCTCATCGATGTCTTCCTGATCTTCAGTATTCAATCTTCAAGGGTATTTGGTGATATTCAACTACCTAAAAATAATCCTAGTCTGAGACTTACTTTAGTAGACAGTAAATCGAGGAATAGTTTTTGTCAAATAACATTGATAACAAGCTTGACATACCAATATTTATGGATTCAACCAAAAATACTCACTCAATATGTATATAAGTATTCACCATATAATTCATTAGTTTATCCTATAAATCCCATATAACATATAAATGAGTCGCCCTATAATTCATTGGACAAATAAACTCACTCAATATAAATGTAATTCACGGGTTCATCCTATGATTCAGAGGTTCACGTAAACTAAATGTATGTATATCTAATACACTTATGATTAACAAGTTGACATACATTTGATTTATATATAACAAGAGGATACTCATACAATGAAAATACCTATAATTTTATGGGTATATACACACTTGCAATATATGTATGAGTTACCTTATAATCCACGTGTACACTTAGAAATTGGTGTATAGCTTCTAATTTACACCATGATAAGATCAAAAGTGGTGAAGAGATATTGGACCGATATATGGAAGGAAAAAGTGAATAAAAGTATTATATAAAAATGATGGAGAACAATTCAGGGGAAGACAAAAAAAATAATTCTGCGAATTTTTATAGCCATTTCACTTCTACAAAAATATACCAGCTATTAAGTCATACTACGAGTATATGGGAAACTTTTAACAAAAAAACTGAAAAAACTAGAGAAAGCTACCAAGAAGAGTCGAAATTGAAAAGGAGTAGGGTAGCAAGCACATCACCAACTTTTTAGTTTCGATACATGTAGAAAATTCCTTGCGTGTAGGTTAATGGGTTTAACATAGACAAGGAATATCCTCGGATAATCTCAAATTGAGATTATTTAATCACAAGGATTGATTAACGTACAACCTGCTTATACTTTTAACTATAAAGATAAAGAATATAATGCGTAAAGTGAAAGTAAAGCAAGACACCATAATTTTTTTTAATTAAAAAAAATGCAAAACATTAAAATCCTTGAACCTCATCCATGTTGAACACACATTGTATTAAGCCGCTACGAGTACTAGCCTACTATAAAACTTCGGTCTTGAATATATTTGAGACAAACTGTGTTGCAGTTGTGCCTCTACTTCTTGATCCCTATAGGAACCTACGTACTTGATTCCCCTAGATGACTTCCTTTAAAGATTGAAGTTGCTCCACAGTCCTTTATGAAGACTAGCAATACCCTACCTCAAACAGGACGCCTGGTGATTTCATTTCTGATTGTGAATCAAGGTACAAAAATCGGTTAAAAACTTAGGCTTTATGCTCTTCAAAAGTTATGTAGATACCTAATCAAGTATATTCACAATAATATCCAACTAACTTACTCCAAGATGAACTCTTGTTGAAAACTTCGAAACATGATTTCAATACAAGAATTACAAACATATCAAATACATATATAGGTTACAAACTATCTTAGATAAGATAAGTGAATCTGTGTTTCATGAATTACAAGTGAAGTCTTTCAAATTCGCACCTTAGGCCTCGAAGAACCTTCGATGTTTGGAGGAAAACCTTTGCAACACGATACACAAGGTGAAGGGATTGAGTTTTCTTTGTTGTTGATGTCTCCAATATATATTAATCAATCAAGGCTAGGTTGCTTAAGAGGTAAGTATTATTTCTTATAACCAAAGTTGTTTTAAAATTGCTAAATCTAGGCTCTTTCCTAAGATATGGAAAATTTATTTGTTTATTTAGAACTTGACTTGCATTGAGGTTAACGTTCTTTCCATAATTTGAAGTAGTATACATATTTAGCTACGAGTAAATTACATATGAGAATTACCTTAAAGATTATTTCAAACTACCATGAATATACAATATGCACACTTTGTAGAAATAATTCTTAAAACAAGACCTAGAACTTGGTTATCAAATTAGATCAACTCATGGAAAGAGCTAGAAATTTCCTTGCATAGAAATTGGCTAAGAAATACTAATTCATAAGCATGTGGAGAGTTTGCTTTGAAAACAAAGACGAAAGAATTAACCTAAAACTAATTTCTTAGGTCGGCCCATATACATGGTTCGTGAACTTAATTTTTAAAATAAGGTAATATGTGAAATTGCGTTATACTTGGTTCGCGAACTCAAGTTAGAAAAAGTCTGTAGGAAAAATCTTATAGCTTGGGTTCACGAACTCATAATGTAGGTTCGTGAACCCAAGTTAGAAAAGTATACAAGAGAACTAGCTGATACATTGGGTTCGTGAATTCACTATGTAGGTTTGTGAACTCAAGGTATCAAAAGTACACAGGAGAACTCGCCATAGACTAGGTTTGGAAAATGACTATGTTAGCTTTGCAAACTCAATATAGGTGAAGTTATCAACAAAACGTTCGAGACTTCATATTCACAACTTGGTTAAGAGTTTGCGAACTTAGTAAGCAAGGAAGTTTATCAGTAGTGAACTACATATTTGAGTATGAAACTTAGACTTCCATATCTCATTAGATATCTCACTCGTTTTCCTTGAGTTTGAATCAAAACAAACATAACTTGGATTACGAAATTTTTACAATAATCTTTATTGTAATTGATTCATTACTAAAGTCATTTGACTTTGCTACAAAAGATAGATAGATAGAATGCATGAAAAAAGAGCCTGAAAGGAAAATTAGTCTTCATTATTAACCTTTGATGAAATCCTAAAATTAAAATCTTCGTGTGATCTTTAATCTTTAATCTTTGAGAGTAGCTTGAAATTTCCTAAGACCAATGTTTTAAAAACTGGACCGGACATCGAACCGGGTGAGGATCAACTGGTATAATCAATGGTTCAACTGGGGTCACTGGGTCATATGCATATATGTCTTAAGACTCTTAACGTGCACAAACACATGCAAGAAGGATATGGACGGAATTGACAGATGACTAGCTAAGCTACTTCAACTAAATACTGTATATGTCTTCGAGATACTGTTTAATTGGACGGTCCAAAATTTTTACCTTGCTCATGTTATTGTAACTCTTTACACCTTATGCCATTGGAAACCTTAATCCGACTTAGTTTAAACTTCAAGTTTTCTTCCCCTTTCAGAGCCTCCATACCTCTCTTCATGTACTTTATCTTTCTTCTTTTCCCCCTTTTCTATCTTCGGCTATGCATTATCTTAGAAGTGGAAATGGATCACCGTGCTTTGAATTTCCTATCTCTTTTAGTTCTCGATTTTATCTTAATAAACATCAAACCCAATAATTTTTTTAAGTTTTAATCTGCTTGCTAATTGATTCTCTATTTGAGTATCCATAAAGAAAATCATAATTATACTTTGTAAAAAAAATTCAAGCATTGGAAATATATCATTGATATCTCAACTGGACACCATTTGAATTTCTATAAGAAAAAAAATAAAGAAAAATAACATTGGGTGAACCAGCTAAAAACCCAGCTTAATCAGTTGGTTCACTGGTTGAACCTCCCGGTTCACTAATTCTAAAGCGTTTTTTTAAACTGTTAGTGGGTCAGTATTGAATCAGACCATTTTTTTCTACAGGTTCACCGGTCCAATCGTACGATCCGGTTTTTAAAACACTGTGTAAGACTCTATTACCTAATCTAATCTAGACCAAAACATAATATAGTAGTCTACAATCAAGAAATAGTTTTGGAATCTAAACTTGACATCAGACTTGATATACCAACGTTTTTTTGTGGGTTCAACCGAAAATTTCCTTTAACAAAAATAAAAAAACTATTTTGAAAAAATTGTGAATTAAATTAATGGGGCTTTTGGTTCAAGATTTTCAAAGCCAAGAAATTGAATTATGGGGTAATCCAGTTCCTAGAATTGAATTCCAAGGAATGGATTCCTTGATTAATAAAATTATTTTTATTTGGGTTAATTGGATTGCATGGTAATCGAAATCTACAATATTATTCAAATAACCTTGCTATTTGAAATTCTAATACCTATTCTTAACTAGTTCAAAAATTTAAATTTTACACTTTTAAAATTAGACACTTCAAGAGATATGGGGATCATTTATCTGGATTGGAATTTGCATTCGATTGTAATTCCTGACATAGACTGCACGTTACCATTGGAAACTCAAGATTTAGCCGGCACAAACAATTCCAGGCAGTGTGTTATCTATCTTGTTCTCCAGAAATAAAATAAAAAATATATCTTGTTGATTTCAGGTGAAAATATTATCTTTACAGTGTCAGTAATATCGATTGGAATAAAGACACTGAAGTCTGAACAGATCGATATCATTTCAAAATAACCAAGTAGGTTTTTTTTTTATCAATGCTCTCTAAAAGACATGACTACTGAAAGATGAAAACCTCACAGTTTCCTTTTTTCCTGTAAAGATACAAATTTCAAAACCAAAACACATTCAACATCAACAACAACAAGCAACTGCTCTTGCAGGAGGAATCCTTTCATCAGTTGCAAAGTGGAACTCTTGAGACTTCTTCACCAGACATTTTTGAATTGCAATATATAGCTAAGCCACCTTTGATCTTAAGAATCTGGTAAGAAACTATTTAAACTCGTAAATGCTAAGAATAAATGTTGTCCCAACCTCAACCGTTGGCATCAAAAACAAAGGAAAAGTAACCCTTCAACATAAAAAAACAACAAAAATAAACAAAGAAAAGTAAATTGACCTTTTTATTCAGTGTCTTATCTTTTCCAACTCCTCTTGCTCGAACTCCTGAGAAGTCTTGACACAATAACAATATAAGGTAAAATTGAGCAAAACAAGCTGATTAAAAACAAATCAATTGGAATAAAGACATGTGTCTTCTCAACATCACTATACAACATCACCACCACTAGTTATTTCTCTGCATAACTAAACAACCTCATCACAAGAATTTCTCTACTACAACCAGTTCTCATGAAAACAGTGGTAGTGGTGCTCATCCTATTTGTCTACATTGATCTCCTAATTACAACAACAACATGAACAACAATAATAAAACTACTGGAGATATATGCAGTCACTACCAATTTTAAAACAACTTTATTACTATCAGAAGCATACATTATCAACCATTTAATACTTACATAGATGGGCGGGAGTGTTATATTGTTTCGAGGTGAGGAGTCGGGGTTCTGTAAGCTTGTGGGGGTTCCAATGGTTCTGTTGATAAATATGAAATCAATTTATACAGTCAGAGACCTAAATAACAACAATTAAACAACAAGTCGAGTAAGCATTAGAAGATTAACCAAATATTTGAAAGCCTGGCCTTGAATTTTGGGATATTCTCCATCATCTCTTACTCAAGCTCGGAAAATATTTTCACTTTCTATGAGCGAATGCAATTAGCTGTTTCGAAGTCAGGTCCCATGGGCCTGGTATGAGTTAGTTTAGGCTTCTTCTGAAGAAACAAAGTTGCATCATTCTAGAACAAAGCAAAACAACCAACAAAGATTTTAAAATAAGTTATTACTGATATAAATTAATATGAATTACAAAAAGGAACCGATTGATTACATGTGAAACAGAACTATTCTTGAAATGCAGCCTGTACCCCTTATCTTAGATTGAAATTTCTTAACTAACTCCGCAGTTGAACGAAAGAAGCTGATGGTTCCCTAACATAGACCTACAAGAACATAGATTTTCAATAAATCAAAACGAAAAACTAAAATCTTGAATATTCTGAACACAAATTAGCAAACTGGTTTAAAACTTAACCTTTCTATCATATTTGCATGTTGTTTTGGTGGTAGTCGAGGAGAACACATTGCTTCGGCTACTCCTAAACCCGGCTTTGATTTTGGAAGTAAGTTCTGGAGAACAACATTTAAATTTGAAACAAATGTTTGAGTTAATACACTTGTCACATATTACAATATAAATAAAATGATAACTGAGAACCAAAATTAAGCTATGATTGTGTTCCTTAAGCTATGATTGCTCAAAATTAATGATTTAACTTACAAATTATAATAATTTAGATAGGATATCTTATAGATTTAAATCGTATGGTCTTAGAATAAGTCTCTTTATGCTCAAAATCAACGAATATTTACAAAGCAAAGAAAGGGAGAGATTCAATCAAATTAATTCATCAAGAACTTAAAATTAGGGTTAGAAAAATTTCAAGCTTGAAGATTAAAGCATGCGCATCAACTTAATGTTAGAAATTATAAAACTAAGATAAAATTTACCAGTTCAACAGTTAATACGTTCGGATTTGCATTTGTAGTTTCACCACTTTCAACAATTTCTATTCTAGGTTTAGGTTTAAACAAGTTGCAATTGGATTTTGCTAGGTTGAGGAAGAGGGAATTGAGTTTTAGGATTTTGGTAACATTGCAATTTAATAGTGTGAGAGATTCTTTTAGATAAGATGAAGCCCTAGATGAAGATTCTGCCATGGAAGAGGGAAATCGAGTTGGTGTTTTTTCTCTTCCACAGAGAGGGAACGAAATAAGGTAAAATTTCTTCTGTATATGGTTTTGATAAAAAGGATATTGTTGTCATCTCATATAAAAATTATCCCAAATTCTCCGGAATCAAATTCAATTCCACTCTTTAGCCGATGCAATTGAAAACAAGAAATTTGGAGGAATCCAATTCCAAAGTAATTCAATTACGAGCGAATATAAGTTGTTTTGTTCGGAGAATTAGGTGGAAAGAAAATAAAGTTACCCCAAACCAGTTGAATTCCCGACCCTCGATTACCCCAAACCAAACACGGTATAAAGAAAAATAAAGTTAAAATTCAAGAATGTCAACAGATTCATAAGCTTCTACAAAAAAAAAACTATATATAAACTTTTTAATAAAAATATCGATAACTAAAATTAAACCGTCAAATTATACGTTAATTGTCAAACCTTCATTAAAATTAAAATTTATGCAGGCTTTAATTGCAAATTTTAAGTCAAAATGAGGGAATGTCAATAGATCCATAGGTTAATTCTGTTCGAACTTAGTTTTAATCCCTAATATACTCTGTAAATTAGTTCAATTAAACATATTAATGAATGTCAACCTAGGTTTTTCTATTTATTTGTATCCATTTTTGAGTAGTTTATATACGTGAAACTGTCAAAACTTCAATAAATATTGGCAGCCAATAGAACACAACTTACACTAATGATTTTATAGATTGAAATAAACCGAAAAAAAGAGAGAATGTCAATAAATTGATGGCAGATAGAGATTGAATCATATAATTTAGTCTTATAATTTGCTTAAACTCGGGCAAGCAACAAGCAAATGTCAAAGCCTAATCATTGTTAGTGCTATAGTGCAGTATTTTTATCTATACAAAATGAGAATATCCATGGAATAAATGTGGCTAATTTAGAATTTAGAGCGATTTTTAATTCTTAGTAATGAAGCTCAACTCAATCATATACTTAATGAAGCTTACTTAAACCTGTAACTATATGGATGCACATTGTATGTATGTAAAGAAGGGGCCAAAGTTAGAAACTTTCAACTTTTAACGCATAAAGAATAGATTCTTTTGGTTTAAGTCAAAAGGATTGGAAGTCAACTTCTACGTTGATGTGCAAAATGAATCACTACCTATATAGCAGGGACGCACCTTAAATGTGGTGTGTTCGTGTCCGATCACGTCCGATTCTCGGATACATATATCTCCGCATCAGACATATCAGTAACATTATATATATATATATATATATTAAAAGTATTATTTTAATATAAATAATAATCTTAATTTTTTTAAATATATATTATATTTTTAATATATATGCTTATTTATTCATAAGATAATTATATAATAACAATTTATTAATTCCACGACAAGTTAGCAATCCAATGGATTTAACGGTAAAAATTGGTAACATTGCATAGCAGCCTTGTAGGGCTTGTAGTGATCAGCCGCTACGGAACGTTACCAATTTTTACCGTTAAATCCATTGGATTGCTCCTATTGCGAAATTTTGCAAAAAA
>JAJJMC010005091.1:4509371-4535530 GCA_023531435.1 Papaver californicum
TCCATATTTTCTAAAAATATTCTCTAGTTTATTTTCCTGATTTTTATTAGTTTAGATTAAGTTTAATATTTTCTAAAATCATTACCTTCACAAGTTCGAGAATCGAACCTCTTTATTTACCACTATATAAATTACATCAGCAAGCTATGTATTTTTCTTGGTTATGCAAGTTTTCAAAAAGGGTACAAATGTTTTGAACCATATAATAAGAGAGTGTACATTACTAGACATATCACTTTTTATAAAGAACACTTCCATCTCTTTCCTGCAATCTTTTTCAAGTCTTTAAGATTGATTTTCAACAGTCTTTACTACATGCTGACAAGTCTTTTTCTTCTGATCTAATAGTTATATCACCTACTCCTTCGGCAGTTATTTCTAATGCAGAGAGTGTGTCTACTCATTCACCTACTACTATTCTACCTACTACAGCTCAATCTTCAGCACTATGTTTTTCAGATAAACAACTTTCAATGCAACATGTTCCATCTCCATGCAAAGAAGGGGTAAAAATGGTATTTTCAAGAAAAAAACTTTATTATCTAAAAGATATCCTCTATTCATGCTTTACTCATTCAACAATCTGAGAGTGTTCCTACTTCTAATACACAAGCAAATAAGGATCTTAAATGGTTATATGGACTTAGAATATAATGCTCTTATGTCTGCATGAACTTGGTCCTTAGTTGACCCTTCTCTTGCTCATAACTTGATTGGTTGTAAATGGGTTATTAAGTATAAACATAATTCAAATGGAAGTATTGAGATGTTCAAGTCTAGGCTTGTTTCTAGGGGTTATAATCAACAAAAAGGTCTTGATTATAAGGAAACCTTTAGTCATGTTGCAAAACCAACCACTATTAGGCTTATTTTATCTTTGGTTGTTCAAAATGATTGGGTTGTTAAGTAAATAGATATCAGCAACGCATCCTTACATGGTGATCTATAAGAAACTGTTTACATGTTACAACCACCTGGTTTTGAAGACATGAACATACCACATTTTGTGTGCAAAATACATAAATCCATTTATGGAATTAAAACAAGCTCCTAAAGCTTGATGTGAGAAACTTATGGATCATCTTCTTGCTATGGGTTTTCAGTCCTCCTCTGCAGATACATCTCTTTTCATTTACAAGAGTGCTTCAGTTATGTCCTACATCTTGGTCTATGTTGATAATATTCACATCACTGGTTCTTCTACAGATTTTTGCAACAAGTTCACCTCACAACTTTCTCTGTCTTTTCCTGTTAAAGACTTGAGAAATCTTCATTACTTATTAGGTCTTGAAGTTACAAAAACAACTTCTGCAATGGATATTTCTCAAAACAAATACATTCTAGACCTTTTGAAGAAAACAAATATGTTTATTGCCAAGCCAGCTTTCACTCCTTGTGTTGTTGATACTAAGATGAGCAAAACTGATGATGAACTTCTTTTTGATCCTACTGAGTATAGATCCCTTGTTGGGGCTTTGCAGTATATTATGGACCAGGCCTGATATCTCTTATGATGTTAATCAGATCCGTCAGCGTATGAGCAATCCTACTGATATTCATCTTGTGGATGCTAAAAGTATTCTAAGGTATTTGAAGTCTACTGCCTATTTTGGTATTTCATTATTTAAAGGTTTATCATGTATTTCCTCATTCTCTGACTCTAACAGGGTTGGTAGTCCTGATGTTAGAGATCTACTAGTGGTTATGTTGTTTACTTTGGGTCAAATCTAATTCAATGGTCTTCTAAAAAGCAACCTACAGTTGCTAGGATTTCAACTGAGGCTGATTACAAGTCTTTATCCCATACTGCTGCTGATGTGCTTTGGGTATGTCAATTACTCAAGGACTTGAATGTGTTTCTATCTAGTTCTTCTTCTCTTGGTTGTGACAACAAGAGTTTCCTTGGATTCAAATCCAATAATGCACATCAGGATGAAGAATGTTTCCATTGATTATCACTTCATTAGGGATCTAGTTCAATCCAAGGAAATTCAGATTTCTTATGTTCCAACTGATTCATCGGTTGCTGAGATTTTTACGAAGGGCTTAGCCACTGCTAAGTTTGATTTGCTATGGTTCAAGCTGAGTGTTGTACCCTACACTCACCTTGAGGGGGGATAGTAAGAGAGTGCCTTATACAATGAGTTTCTCATATCGTATTTGTGGGTTTATATAGCTTTACTTGTCTCAATTGTTATGTACAACAGTCGGCTATTGTGTGTGTTGGTTTTGTTACATATAAAAGTCGGTGTATCATCTCCAGTAATAGTCTACAGCTGTACAGTTACAACTTTAGGTATATAATCATTGTACTCACTCTCTTTATTCAATAAGATAGAATCATTCTTGTTTTACCATTTCTCTATATATTGTTTTATGCAACCACATGAGAACATCTATCACCCACAGAGATGTTTGAACAAGTATTTGTATAGACATTAAGAGAGAGATATTTAGTCATAGACGTTTGAATAAGAGTTAGCCACAAGCAACTTTAATTCACATGTTTGAACAAATATTATGATCATGTGTGTGCTTCATTAAAGGGCATAATATCCAAAGATATTTGTTTTTGCTTTGCATATGTATACGAGAATGCCTTTTAATTGTGTTATTTAGGATTCTACCCGCAGGAGATTCTTTCATATGTATGTGAGTTTAACTTTGTATATCTCTATTATGTTTTTTCAGCTTCTACCTTTATATATAAAATAAAACTTATAGAGATACCTGGAAATAAAAGAAAATAATAATAGAACAAATTTAACTTTTATTTCTAGTTACTTAATATTATACATAACAAATATAACTTTTGTTTCTGATTATTATATAGAACAAATGTATATTGTTTTCTAACTGCTGAAAACTACTAAATTTTCGAGTTTAAATTGATGTCGGTAATGAAGATGGATCTTCCAACCTATCAGAGTTAAAAAAATTCGATGCCTTAAGGACGTGGAAACTAATTTTGTATTCAAAAAATTTCCTTTTCTTCTTTGATGTTGTTCTCAAGTTTTTTGTAGCTGCAATTCGCAAAACAAAATAAATTTAAAGATCAAAACAAATTTAAAATTTGAATTATAAATTTCAAGATGTTGTTTCCACACCGGCTTTCTTTTCACCACTCTTTTTGCTTCGATAACCTTCGCAGATTAAAGCAACATAAAAGGTTTTTTTTTTTTGTCGATTAGGGTATTAAAGACTATTTAAACTCCAAAAATCATGGTTATTTGGGTTTACGGTATCTGCGCAGAATTCTTCATTGAATGTTCTACCAAAAATTACGATGGTTGATCTGCAGTGTTTCTAATAATACATATTTTTTTACAAATAGAAAAGTCTTCTTCCCTGGTATACTTAATGGGTCGAACTCTTGGTAGGAATGATCGAGCTTGAGATGGTAAAGCCATATTTTCAGATAAGGTTGTGAAAATAATAGAAGAGATATGTCGGAAATAGAAGTATAAAGAAGAAGTGGGTTGAAATGTTGCAAGAGTGGATATATATAGGAGATTCAATAATAGTAGTTGCCTGATATAGCCGTTGAGTGGCAATGGCATTGTCTCGCATCGCAAGCATTGCGACTCAGTGACATCACCTAGGCCAAGCGGCCCAAAATGTACCGCACGGCAATAACGCTGTCGCACAATACATTCAGTGCTGTGATGGACAAATGCTCAGATTTTGAATTTACCCATCTCATAGCAGAGGCAAATGATCCCATGGGAGATTGAAGCCTCTGACTTTCCGTAAGGAGGGAGAGGTTGAAGCCTCTTTGAAGGACTAAGGAACATGATGTTTGAAATCTTCCCAGAATACGGAAAAGTTGAGTTGGTGATCGTCAGAAATTTCGTAGAAAATTTGTAACTGTTTTTGTAAGGTGTTGGTTCATTGTTTATCGGAAAACTTGGAAGAAGGTTAAGAAGTTTTAACTTTCATTTTTCTTCAAATTGTGGACCACAATTACATAAATAACAATATTTTGGAATTTGCAGTATTAATCATGTGTAGGGAAAAACCCATTCACCGTGAATCCACCATCAACACAAATAATTTGGCCAGTGATGTATGAAGCACCAGGTAGGCAAAGGAAGGCCACCAGAGGCGAAACATCACTGGGTTCTCCAATACGCCGAATAGGAGTTCTTGTGATAACTCGTTCTTCAAATTCCTTGTCTTTCAAATGCTGTTGAAAAAGATATGACACAAAAACATTAAAAACAATGCGAGGGGAAATAACAACTGCTAAGAAAAACTTGCGATGCTCACCGAAGTCTTGATAATCCATGGTGCTACGCTGTTGACAGAATCTTGTCCTTCGCCCATTCACAAGCTAAGTTCTTGGTAAGTTGATTTATTGCTCCTAATGTTTTACATAAAAATTAGACGAGTCTCATCCATCACATTTGATTTTCGCTAATTCTAATCTAAACTAATTCTCTTACCTTTACATGCTGAATAATTTGATACCATGGCTGTAGCAACCACACCAGCTACAGAGGAGATAAAAATGATGTTTCCCGATCCAGAAGCTTTTAAAGGGGATGTGCAAGTTTAGATAAATGGTAAGCAGAATCGAAGGTTGTTGCCATGACTTTCAAATCATCTTCATCAGAGTAATCAACCGTTCCTTTGAATATTGCTGTTCTAGGTTTGTTAACAAGGATGTTGAGCTTGGTCCCAAAAACAGAAGATACAGTTTTCATTAACTTTTCTCGCTCAGCTGGAACTGAAGCATCAAATACTGAACCGGCGACTATGTAACCCTTCAATTCCCAATCTTTCAAGCACTGTTTGACACTGTCTTCAGTTCGAGAGCATATATGTAAGGCCTTACCAAGTCCAGCTAACTCCTCCACTATAGCATGCCTGAACATAGACAAATTCAAAACAAAAAAAAACTGTGAAAAAGATTATTCCAACCACCACTCAATTTATAAGATGAAATATAAATATTATGAAATACAAAGAAAATGATGGGTGAGTGAGAAAGGAGGACCTGATCCTGCTAGTTGCACCAGTGACAAGAGCAGTCATTCCTTTGAGTGACCATCTTAGACTTTGAGTACTGTTAGTCATGGTTTTCTCTCTGGTGAAACAATACAAAGATGAGCAAAAGAGAGACGAACAGAGTGATCAAGCCTCTCCCGAAAGCACCTCCTTTTGTAAGGTCCAAGCCTAAGATAAAGTTCTGCTTGGAATAACAAATAAATGTAGAATGTCTATAACTGGCATTGGTTTAATACACACAATTAATGTGTAATCTTTATCATTATGATTGGTTCAACGAATGATAGATTACTGCAAGTGACAGATATACACAAGCCAAATTATATTAAAAATGTATCAAGACTGACCGGGAATGATGAGTATCATAATATAGAAGGTAATCTTTTAATGACTAAAAATATGTAATTACACTAAGGAGGAGGAATTTATTGCGAGATAGAAAGACATATCTCTCTGTGTGGCAATTATGCTAAAAATTTAAACTTTTTCACAAATTTAGAAAAAGTTACCCATATCTTATGTATTTTATGTTACAATTTCGGCACAGGTTCTAGCTGGACTCAGTGATTCAATATGTAAACCAACACTAGCCATTAACAGTTTTTTGAAAAAGCTTTTCACTATCACAGCCATTTCACGTTTTTCATATGAATCATCATTATTCGGCTTCTACTGCATTCAACTTACTAATTCACTATTACAGTTCAAAAAAACGCTTCTTTCAACCAAACCATTCGCGATAAAGAGCTCCTCCCGCCAAGAAACATTCTCTTTAAGCATGAAATTAAACCGCACTTACAAGAATGAAGAGTGGCTTATTTCCCAATCGATCACGCCCCTGAAGTTATAACAAATCATTCATCATCACAAGCATTGAAAATATAACATCAAAATCTTGCAAAGAAAGAATTTGTTAAAAAAGCAACAGGCAATGCTCCTTATGGGCGATGTTCAGACATTTCAAGGCTCATAAGCCATTGAAGATAAACACTAGCTTGATTGTTGGCAAAAAAATATAAATGGAATTTGCATTATTTAGTCCTAGCAAAAAAGCTTATTGGATAAATTTTCTGGTGAACATAGCTAAAATGGGTAGTATTGAAAAGTTTATGTATGTGATTTTATGATTTTTCAAAACTTAAAGAGCAGAAGACAATACGAGGTTCATTAGATACCCATATTCCCTACACCTAGATGTCTTAAGAAAGGCATACCTTCAGCTCAGGTAATTCAATTAGACAAGCACACTCGACTACCTCTGCTCCAACACGTTCTGCAAGGAAGACAACCGAAGATTTATGAGCATTGATACTTTATCTGAAGTGTGAAGGAGTATTCATAATTTCAAGAGAAACTTCTCCAAGCCTCCAACTAAATAGATGTGTTCCAAACTATTCATAAACAACTAAATAGAAACTTCTCCAAGACTCCAATTTATGAACATTGATCTTTCATAAATTTGAAATCCATACTATTCAAGCACGAACATGGCTTTCTATCCAGAAAACATCCAAGAGACTCCTTGGAAAAGTGCCATCAATTCGAGGACCTTACATAATTTCAGTAGTAATACGAAAGTTAACCCAGAATGAATTACCCAATAGCCTGATTCCAGCACATAAAGTCCCCCCTGTTGCAATGAGATCATCGACTATAAGAGCACGTTCTCCTGCCTGTACAGCTCCGACATGCATTTCTAGCTTATCTGTTCCATACTCCAAAGAGTACTCTTCAGATATTACCTCTCCTGAAAAAAAATCAAGATTGTAAGAGCTATAACAAGAAGATTTCTGAGATTCACTTAATATTCGCAACACAAACAAACAACTAACAGTATGAGGGACGCAATTAGTCACTGTAAAATGCTTGATAGAGACTTTAAATTAACCAAAAGATAGGAAAAGCGAAATAAATACCAGGAAGCTTCTTGGGTTTCCTCATAGGCACAAATTTTGCCCCAATAGCTAAGGCAATTGGAGGACCAAAGATGAAACCTCTGGCTTCCATTCCTGCGAGTAATCAGCAATGACAAGGGTTAAAGAAAATTGAAAAACAAATTTATAACTTTCTTTTGAATCCTCACTTGAAAAGAATGGCAAGAAAATTAGCAACACAAATGTAAATGTAAGTGATGTTCTACCTGCGACTACAGTGATGTCCTTGTTTTGGTATCTCTCAACAAACAGATCAATAGTATCTTGAAATGCCTTTGGATCCAGAAGCAAAGTTGTTATGTCTTGAAACATGATTCCTGAAACAAACTTGCAATAATTCAGAAACCATTTGTCAGAGTATAATACGAATACTAAGTAAGTTGTGAACTTGTATGGAATGACTAACTTACCTGGTTTAGGGAAGTCGGGTATGAGCCTGATCGCAGAAGAAATCTTTGCAATTCTATCATCTTGCACTAAACAAAGAGTGATAAAACAAAAGGGATGATAACAAAATGAAATTAAAGCAAAAAAAAAAAATTAGAGAATGGGTAAAATTTATAGAAAGACTTACATCCATCTTTGAGATTCTCTTGACTGAACTTTTTAGAGTTATAATCAGAAGAGTTGTTAGCAGATAAAGATCTAATTGTAGGAACTGTGATACTTTTGCTTGAGCTTCTAAAGTTAGGTGAGAAGAGTTTCTTATTATTGTTGTTGTCATTACATATAAAAGAGGTTTTAAGTGAAACAGAAGGGTTCGTGTTTGAGAGATGTGGAGAGTTGTTGTTTGTGGTAATGGTGGTGGATGATGAAATTAGATAACCATTTGCTGAACCGATTGCAAATGTCTCCATTGTTCACTGTTTTTTCTCTGTAGTTCAACTCCCCAAGAAAAATTATAGTCAATTTCTTCAAAAGAAATGCTTAAATGCTTTTGTAAAGAATTAGTTAAAGGAATAATAACTACTTTTCAGGACGAACCCCTGGAGAATAACACAAAACTAGGAACACACCTCCTAAATCTGAAGAACTAATTAAAAACCTTGACTTTTGGTCCACACAGGGAAGACTATTTTACCACTTCAATGAATTGTAAAACATTTCTTTAATGAATTATGAAACATTGATTTTCTGTTGCAGGTCTCAAAGAGGACCACGCTTTCATGGTTTGTATTCCTCCAGGAAATAAGAACATATCTCTACAGCTATACCGAGAACTCAATGCAGCTCAAAGACAGTTGATTTGTTCTTTGATCAATTCCTTCATTTTTGTTAGTCTGCGACAAAAATGAAATATAATCATTTGAGTCCATTACTGAGTTTGGACATAAACAAGAGAACCTGAGAGTCTAGGACAAAAAATTGACTAACAGTACGATTGAATGAGATGGCTGATCATAGTAAAACATGAAATAAGAAATTTCATTTAAACCAAAAAACGCTGAAAACTTAGGCGTTACAATAGGGCAGATGATAGAAGAGAATTTTCAGTCTTAAAACCATTACTATTATTGAATTTCAAATTGATAAATAAACGTGCCCTTGACTGAGCGATGTTCATATAAACCATTAACAATGGGTTAACAGAAATCCATCAACTTATACAGACACTTCAAGGGAACCTCCGTCTAAAAAGAGGCACCTGTTTCACTCATAGGTACGACTCAAAGTTCGTCACAACTGAAATTTCATTAAAAATTGAAACCATCCCAGCTCTGATCAAGCTGCGCTTACAAGGATGAACAATGGTTTGTCGCCTAATCTATCACGGCCCTGCAGTAGAAAAAATTAAACCTCAGTTGCAAAACATTAGACTAAATAATAAGTAGCAAACTTGGAACTTAACTTCAACAAAATGTGTACCCAGAAACCTTTAAAAGGTAATGAGGTTTTTCTAAGAAAAATGTAATTAGATGGTTGTTTATTGTAAAGCAAAAAGTTATACTCTGTATTGAAAGTTTGACATTCATGTCTTTCAGAGTCACGCAAGGGAGCAAGGAAAGTAGAAAAATAACATCAAAATGTTATGAACAACGGATCCTATGGACCTTATTTCGACTATTACAAGGCTTATAGGCGATGATGTTAATGCATACCGTGGTATTCTAACACTTAGTCCAAGAAAAGTTATGCACTATCAAAAAATCTCTGGTGAACCAATAAATTGGTACTATAGAAAAATCTATGCATGTGAATTTAAAAAACTTCGGAACTGAAAGCGTAGTGAAGAAACTTAGGTTTATTAGATACTCATTTTCCCAACACCAAGATATGTCCTAAATAAAAGCATACCTTTAGCTCTACTAATTCAATCAGGCAAGCACACTCGACTATCTCTGCTCCAGCACGTTCTGCAAGGAAGAAAAACTAGAATTATTAGCACTAGGACTTTCAGCCTATCAAGAAAAAGAGTATCCTGGATCCATATTTTCAAGATAAACTAAAACTCCAAGCCTTCAACTATCTTGATATATTCGAATCTAAACCTTGATATTTTATCAACTTAAATCTATTTTCTTCAAATATCAACATAGCTTTCTAGTCAAAAAAACATCTAGGAGCTCTCTTGGGAACAGTTCAGCTCTCCGTATATTTCATAAATAGTAGGAATGTTATGTCAGATTGAATTACCCAATAGCCTGATTCCAGCACATAAAGTTCCCCCTGTTGCAATGAGATCATCAACTATAAGAGCACGTTCTCCTGCCTGTACAGCTCCGACATGCATTTCTATTTTATCTGTTCCATACTCCAAAGAGTACTCTTCAGATATAACCTCCCCTGATGAAAAATCAACATTGTAAGAGCTATAACAAGAAGAGTTCCGAGATTCACTTAATATTCATAACACACACCAAATAACTAACACTACGAGGGACTCAATTAGTCGCTGTAAAATGCTTCGTAGAAACTTTAAATTAACCAAAAGAATGGAAAAGGGAAATAAATACCAGGAAGCTTCCTGGGTTTCCTCATAGGCACAAATTTTGCCCCAATAGCTAAGGCAATTGGAGGTCCGAAGATGAAACCTCTGGCTTCCATTCCTGCAATTAATCAACAATAACGTCAGAGGATTTTCTCCACAAAGAAAAACTCAGCAAGAAAAGCTTAGTATCAATGTAAACTATCATTCTAAAACACCAAGCGAAGTCAATCAACCGCCGGTGGCATATATGGAAAACTGGTCCTGCCGGAGATGTTTCTTAATCTTTTGGTAATAGATCATTTCTTCGATAGTTTGATCCTCACAACAACAACAAAAAACAACTAAGACTACCCGGAAGGCATTTGACCTATTCGTCTCACATAAGGTAAAGTAGGATTTTTTTGGGGTTGCTTAACACTCTCTAAATGATTTGAATGAGATTAAGCTTGACTTCTCATAGTCAATTTAACATATCCTTTGACAAAGGTTTGGAGGAAGAATATTGTAGATTAAAAAATGATTACCTCACCAGAAAAAGCACAGAAACTCCCTCGTGTACTAAGAACTGGACCTCCTAACCCACTAAATCACGTAAAACAGCTGGAATGGGAAACAAATGTGGCTAAGAGGTTTCACAGACTGCTGATTGCCAGCACTCCATCCCTTGTGATGCAGATGTTTGGCACTATGAGCAGTGTCTACACTCACATTTTTCAAGAAATAGTATTTTTTTGAAAGACAGTGAAGTTTTCCACTACTAGCATCAGATCTAAAGTTTAAGCTAGCTGGTATATGTATTCCAATTTCCAAAAGCAAACACTACTAATTGTGCTAGCTAGTACTTGTAAAACATGATACATTTATGGCTATAAAGCATCATGTTTTTACTTACCAAAAGTTAAAATATCAAATGACTCAGACAAAAGTGTGACCAAAACAATGCAACAACAACAAAAATCAACAAAAACGAAAAATCATCATGATACCAATAGCAAAACGAATCTAATATTTTGAAGCTACAAACTAAATATAATAAAGAAGAATATGCAGAACGAAATAAATATAAGTAAAAAGTTTTCACCTGCAACTACACTGATGTTCTTGTCTTTGTATCTCTCGACAAATAGATCAATGGTATCTTTAAAAGCTTTTGGGTCAAGAAGCAAAGTTGTTATGTCTTGAAACATAATCCCTGTAAACAAACATCAAACAACACAGATTAAATTAAAAAGTAACATGTAAACTAAACCCTAAACCTGACTCGTAAGAGAGATTGATTCAATTTCGGTTTCCTTTCTCATTTCAAAAGAAAATACAAAAAATTGGTAAAATGTTTACCTGGTTTAGGGAAGTTGGGAATAACCCTGATTGCAGCAGAAATCCTAGCAATTCGATCATCTTCAACAGCAGCCATCTCTACTTTGTTGAGAAGAAGAGAGAAAAAAAATAGAGTAAGTGAGGAGAGAGTAGAGAGGACTGATGAGGAGTGAAATTGAGTCGTCTATTTATGCTTTCGGCTTTTTAGTCTTTCAAAGCGTATCGGATTTTGCTGTTAACAATCCCACCAATAGGGATCCATGTAATAATGGTCCTTACGTGTTGGATGGAGATTAAGTTTCGTCTGATGTTGTAACATTACGAATTATGTCGTGTTGTTTGGTAGTGGTTCTGTTTCACCAACAATCGCGGAAAATCCTTGAAAGATTTGGTAAGCAGGTGCGAATCTCGGTGTTTTGTCTATCTCCTTTAATGATATTTTCGAACGCCAACTGCAGTTTTGTTAACCATACGGCAGCCGGCCGGATACATAAACGATGGCAGATGCCCTGTCAGCGGCGGAATAAAAAGCTCAATGGGAATACTTTGTTCTCGAAGATTATAACTAAAAGTATAATATATAAAAAATCCCATACACTTGAAGAAGAAAGATGAATTCATATGTTTTGTTGATGAGATTTGAAATTTAAAAAATTCTCAGTAAAATAGGGATTTTTTGTATAAATATTTTTAATTTCATGATAATTTTTACAAGAAATACATATACAGTTTTTAAATAAGTTGAAGAAAAAAATCATGAAATTTTTTTGCGTTACAAACATGAGTTTTAAAAAGGGAAATTATGTAGTGTCTATTAATCGATAGAGAATAATTTTATCAGAAAAGAGATACAAAAGATTTGAACCACAAAAAAGAAAAGAAAAAAAAAAGAAAAAATCAAACAAGCACCACTAATAAAGTAACAAAGGAAGAAGAGCTGATAAATCTATTATTTTCATTGGGAAGAAAGGAATCGCACCAAAGATTTCTGTGCTGCTCTGGTCAGTATTTCCTAATTTAATTCCAACTCTAATAGATCTTAGACTATCCATGATATATTTGCAAGTTGTGTGGAAAAGAAGAAGAAGATGAAGATCACTTATTCTACCGTTGTGCGTACATTAGGTAGATTAGGCACTAGATACTTCATAGAAACCTTCAAAATATCCTGGTGTTTCTAATGCAAAATGCATTTGAACTTTGAAACTTGGGACCAGCATGGTTTATCTGGAAGTGAGGATCTAGAAGATGCTACCTTATGCAATAATATGGCTTTTGTGGAAAGAAATGAATGAGAAGGTCTTTAGAAACAAGTTGAAGCCTAGTATTGACATTGATGTTAAAGCATTGATAGTTTTTTGGGCTTCAGATTTGAATTTTATTTGAAGCAATCTCGATTAGACATCATTTTTTACAATTTTCTCTGTGAAACAAAGTTTTTTCTTGCTTCTTTTGTATGTTTTGTTAAGTTTTGCAGCATAGAAATATGTTTTCATCATATATTTCTTAGTTATGTAATCAACACACTAGAAGCTCTAATAGCGATATGAGTGTTTAGAGAAGTGTGAGTTGAACTACCATGTTTAACTCCATTATTCAAAATTGATAAATGATTTTCCATACTAGATTGATAATTACCTTCATCTGTTGTTGGCGAAGTCGAAGGTTTTTGAGCGAAATTATTTACTGAACTTGAATCAATATGTGTTTCTTCCAGTTTTCATCGATTTCTTTCTCAATCAGCGTCACTTGTTTAATCACAGACCCACTGAATTCAAACCTCTCTACCGAACTTGATTCTCAGTCCTCGTAAATAGATTCACTCACGTATATCCTTCGCTCCAATAATAGTATGTAATCTTTTTGTAATGACTCGAACTCCACCAATATTGTCTCCACTTAGCCAGTACGGTCATTCGACAATGTGGGGTTTTCTAAGAGCACCTCTACAGTCATCCAACAACAGCTTCACAGGAGGTCACCTATCCCTGGACTGTTTCCACAGGAGCACGCTTAACTGTAGAGCTTTTTGACAGCTCTGAATCCAACTATGTTGAAAATTCCATGGTGTTAGTAAAGGTTAAATTATTACTTATATTACATCTTGTGAACCCTAATTACTGAATCAGGGTATTACAATACCACCACCTTAAATTGGAGATGTCCTCACCTCTGGAATATATATCCTCAGATCTTCGACGTTCCCTGCCACTCATGAGAAAAATACCTGACCTAACTCGTTCAACGTACTCTTTCACCCTCGAAAGGTGACCCGTCGTCGTATCTGATACCATTTGTTATGACTCGACCCTCCATCGATATTGTCCCCACTTAGTTATTACGGCCTTCCGGCAGTGTGGGATTTTTAACGGGCACCGCTACGGTCATCCAACAACATACTTCTCGTAAGGTCACCTATCCCTGGATTACTCTCGCTGGAGCACGCTTAAGTGTATATATTTTTGCCAAATATGGAGCCAATTGTGATAAAAAGGTCTTGGTGTTTGTAAAGGTCAAACTATTACTTATATTTTGGAGCATTAACGCGGGCACAGTGATGCGAACGTGGATAAATTTTAATAAAACTAGGACACTGATCAGTTATGAAATCAGTGATGTTTGTATATATTATGAATGTAATTTTTCAACAATGTTAATATATTGTTGATAAACAACAAATTTGTGTAAGAATAAGCATATACACCAATGAAATAATACATATACAAAAAAAATTAGGCATCATTAGTATACATTCATATAAAAATAGTGTGTGACATATGCATATGATGTCACTGATGTGTCTGACGCGCAGACGCGCGTGTCCAAGTGCCGGACGCGAGTCTGACACGGACACGTGACCATTTTAGGTGTACCCGTGCTACATACCTTATATTCCATTCGACAAACTCTACTTGCCGAATCGGGGTATTACAATACCACCATCTTAAATTTGAACCTCCTCGGCTCCGAAATATATAACCCCAAATCTCCGATGTTCCTTGCCACTCATGACACCAGTACCTGACCCAACATGTTCAGCAAACTCTCTCACTCTCGACTGGTGATCCGTCATCGGCTCTGATACCATTTGTATGACCCAACCCTCCACCTATATTGTCTCCACTTAGCCACTACGGTTATCCAGCAATGTGGGTTTTTCTACGGGTATCTCTTTGGTCATCCCGCAACAGCTTTATATGAGGTCACTCATCCATGGATTACTCCCTCCTGAGCACGTTTAACTGTAGAGTTTTTTACCAATCCTAGTGTCAACCGTGGTGAAAAGACCTCGGTGTTAGTAAAGGTCAAACCATTAATTATACTCTATTCTGTGAACCTCGCCTGTTGAATCAGGGTATGACACTTATTATGCTAGAAAAAGTTTGTTTGATGGTCATTATTGAGCAGATTTTAATTTATAAGTGCAATGGAAAATTTGTGTATGAGTTGATTCTAAATCAGGGGTACCAATTAGTATTTTTGTTTACGAACCTAAAAGTGTCTTTAATCGTTAAGAAAGGTGATAGCGTTGATGCTACAAAGTTGTTTGATAAAATATAGGTAGCATGGACGCGCCAAAATAGGTGGAGTGTCCGCGTTGAACGATGTTGGATGCAGGACGCGCGTACGACGCATCATTTGCGCAACCCACGTGCTTTTTTATTTGGACACAACCGAGATGCGTAAAAAGCATAGAGGACGCACTTGGGACTCATTTCACAGTCAGAATTTATATCAAATTTCAGGGAGGTTATGAAACAAATTAATGTTTAAAGAGATCAGAAGAAACATAGATCTCTTATAAGATCTCAAAGAATATCAAATTACAGGGAGTAATGGAACAAACTAATGTTTTAAAATTTGAGAAAAATCATAGATCTGTTATAGGATCTCAAATGATATCCAAAATTATAAAAAAAAATAAATAAATATGTTTTGGGGTTATAAAAGATAAGTGATTGATGATCCAATTGCTTTATTCCCTGTTCCATTTAGTACACAATAGAAAGAGTAGTGAGAGAAGGGCAAGATTTACTCGTGGAGTCGCCGTCATTACTTCAAGAAAGACAGAGAATAGGGTTACTTCTTTTTCTAATGGGTGTGAGTAATATCCGATTGTAGATCTAGTATGGATAGGCCAACTCAATAATCTACAGTAAAACCTCTATAAATTAAAACTCGATAAATTAATAACCTCGATAAAATTAATAATTTGTCCAGTTCCAACTTGGGACCAGTATAAAATTGGACCTCAATCGATAAAATAATAAGATAATAACTTTTTCGAAATCCCAGTGTATATATATTGGTCCCAATGAAACTATAAATTAATAATTACTAAAAGATTCCAAATTCTAAGATTGTCTAGTAGAAAATGAATCTATAGTCATTTGTTTTTTGTTGAACTTCAAATCTATATTGAGTTCATCTTTAAGTCTCCTCATTGCACTTAAGAGTTGCGGCATTGTCTTCTCGTATTGCAACAAAAAGTTGTGAAGAGTTGTTGCCGCTTGCAATGCTTCTTTCCGAGTGACCGGTTGCACTTAAGAGTTGGGGCAATTCAATTAATTTGTGAATGTACATTCATAAAATGTGCCTTGGAACTTGTTTTTGTAATTTATTTTTCATCTCTAACTAATATACATTGTAACTAGTACATTGGACTTGGAAATTTAAAGGTAATACGTAAAACTTCTTTAAATTAATAAATTATTAATTTATCGATATAATAATATCTCGCTAAATTAATAAAATATCCTGGTCCCAACATTATTAATTTATAGAGGTTTTACTGTATATTGGAACTGAATTATGTTTTTGGGTATAAGATTTAGGGTTATAATGCTGGATTTATTGAAATGCCCAATATGGTTAGTTTGAACTTATTCTTTTGACTTTTTTGAGGAGAATATTATTTGCAACTAGTGTATTTTGCGTGTGAATGGAGTAAGAAGAAGTATTATTTTCTTAATTTTCAATCTTCACTAGTCTAACTTAAATAATTACATATAAAAATATTATTATATAATTAGTACATAAATTTGCCTGCGCCCTAGTATTTTGAAAATATTGTCATGTCCGCGTCCATGTCACGTTGTGTCCGCATCTCCGTGTTCGAATCGGTGCAACTCACAAGGCATTTTCCCCTAGACTGAATTGATGCTTAAAATGACAAGGGAAACTGATTATGAGATTGCAAAAAAAATGTTTGATTATTGGCTGGTTAGAGATATCAATTTTCCAACTCAAATTTAAGAGGTTCAGATAGGTTCGGTTGCAGCAACTTCGAATTCAATTCAGAATCTACTGAATTGCACAAGCATGAATGTTAATGAAGCTTGTCTAGAATTTTTCAATTTCAAGTACACTAAATCACCCACTTCAATGGACTTATCAGTTCTTGTTTTATCATCAAAGGATTTCGTTCCAATCTGAATGACAAATTAGGTCTTTGGCTTATAAACTATAACTTCCAGCTGGTGCACGCATCCACCATGTATTTCATGTTTCCCAATTGAAGAAGAAGATTGTTTAATCTCATGTGTTTTCTCTAGTTTTGCCAATTGTAGACCATAAGGGACAGATTTTGGTGTATTCTGAAACTATATTGGACACTAGAGTTGTGGAGAGACATGGCAGGAAACACACTTAATTACTCATCCAATGGACTAATCCATTACATGAGACTGCTACTTTTGAGGAGTAAGACTATACCACGACATATTTTCTGGAATTTTACCCTTCAGGTCAAGGACAATTTTGGGTGGATAATAATGTCATATGCATGGGTGCCCTAATCGGGGTAATGTAGTGGTGTAAGTAATAATATAGTTATTAGTAGCAGCATTGTTTTAAAATCCGGATCAGACCGACCGGTCTGGCCATAAACCAATCTAAAATTTGGGTTTGATCAACAGTAAAACAATATTTTTCCAAAGACAGACCGGCTTCAACCAATTGAATTTATAACGGTTCAAACCATATGCATTTTTTATTCTCTCAGGAAATTTGGTGTCTATTGAGGATCGAACTGCTAACCTCTAAGTACAACTTGTTACCAAGATCATTGAGCCATGCATCTTGTAACTTGTTGGCGAAATTAAACCATATCTAACATTTATATGAGATGAAATCCACTTTTGGTGGCTCCACTATTAACTTCCTTCATATTCTATATATAGGATTAGTAGTTTATACGTTTATATTTTTGTAAGAAATCCATATAATTTCAATTTATATCAAATCACTCAACATTATCAGCTTATCTAGTCAAGCAATTAACCAAATTGACCAACTGGTTGCACCTAACTAACCCAATCCAGTGACTTACTGGTCCAGTGACCGGTCCGGGTTTTAAAACATTAAGTAGCAGTAGTAGATATGAGTATGGTAATTAGGAAGTTGATTAATCATTAGATGAGTGATATTTATCAGTTGGTGATGGGTTAGATTAGATAAGGTTTAGAACGAGTATGAATATATAAGGATTATCTTAGAGCATCCAACTAAGTTTGGATATCTAAAAAAATTGACACCACCTGTGATTTTAGAGATTCTTTCCAAAAAATTCTCTCTAATGGTGGTTTTATGGTTAAAATTTAATTTCATTTGGCTAATTAAGTTGGGATGAGAGTATCTATCTGTAGATACTCCTATCCAAAGCCACATCGTATATTAAACTTTTAAAACTGTATTTTTATGAATTGTACTAATAAAAGAAAGTTAATTGTATATTATCCAAGCTTATTCGAACTCTGCTGGAGATAGTTTTTACAAGGGAATTTTCATAAAATGCCCGAACCTCAAAATACGTTTTAAGAAAATGTCCCCGTTTTTTTCATCATTAATAAAATTCTCTTACCGTCTAGAGCTCCGTCTAGGGTATTCATTATCTCATTGACTTAATCAATTTCTCACCAAACGAGAAGAGAAATTGATGATGAGTTTACTCAAGTACCCATGACTCTAAAAGTGGTACCAAAATATTTCACCGTCCACGCTTATTGTTGATACCTGAAAAATGACCATTTATGGATAAGGGGAGATATCACCACTGAAGGGCCTTGGGCTTGTGGTTACATAGGAACTTGGGGACTAAGCCCAAGGCTTTGGGAAAAGTCCATGAAGATTTGGGGATATGATGGGAATAAGAGGAGAAATTAAGGGCAAAACCAAGGAGATGGCTCATTAGTAATATTAGAAGGTTCAAGGGGACATATGTCGGGATAAGGAAAAAGAGGAAAGTCTATAAAAGAAGAAAGGATAGTACAAAGAAAGGGATCCTTGTCTCTTACCCAATAAGGAAAGGTTTAGTCCTTGTTGTGACTTAGATTGGTCTCCCCTTTACCAATTTACCCTAAAACATTTGGCGACCACAGTGGGAGGCTCGTCTCTAGTCCAGCAAGATCTACTCATGAATCACCGCCCCGACTGTCCCAGCTAACCAGCCGACCAATGAAGGAGTAATAATAGAAGATGGAAGTAACGACGAGCCAACGATCAGAGCCATCGTCAACACCCTGATCGCACAAACAACTCAAACGGAAAAACCAGACGTGATGATCGACAAGAACAAACAACAAGGGAGAAAGACATGTTACGACAAAAGCAAACTCTGCAAGACATGTAAACAGAAATGGAAGGACACAATCGGCGCCAACAGGAACTTCAGAAGATTTTAAGGCAAGCAGAAGAAGAAGAATGCGGGATAGTTAATGAAATGTCAAAGAGCATGGTCGATAAAGAGGGGTCGATGCACGGGATTTCACAAGAAGCAATCGCCAAGTACCTAGAGGAAAATTACCAAGTGGTTAACACATGATAGCTATGACTCTATGAACACCCCATACTCGACTGAAGTAGTTGAATATCAGTATCCAGAGGAGTATACATCCCCAAAATTCAAGACTTATGACGGAAGAGGAAACGCGCGCGAGCACCTCAGTCGATTCCCCTCAACAATGAATGCATACTCGACGGATGAAAAGTTGTGTCTAAGGGAATTTCCGAAATCACTGTTAGATACAACTTTCACCTGGTATGATAATCTAAAGCCCGGAAGCATAGAATCGTGGGTGGAAATGAGCATGCTATTCTTAAGAAAATTTTACTCATCAAAAAAGAAGATTACAACAATCGATATCAGCAGATGTAACCAGAGAGTGGGAGAAGAAATCAAAAAATTTATCACCCGATTTCAGAAACCCCTCCCTCGAATGTTATGAAGATAACAAGGAGGAGACTCTGTTGGAAATTTGCATACGAGGAATGATACCCGCATTCAAATGGAACTTAACAAATTTCAAGTTTCAGACAATCGTGGAGCTAGAAGAGGAGGCTGCAAGGGTAGCAGATTGCGCAGATATTTTAAACCTGGGAATCATGGGGCACACCTGGCAACATTCAGTCAACTCAGAATCAGCACTAGCGTTCAACAACCGCGCAGTAACTAACCAAGGCACAGGAAGACCACCTACATTTCACCCCTGCAACGCAGGGCGGGGAAACAAATGACCAAGAACGGACTTGAATCGGCTTTCGCCAATTCCTTGTAGTCGGGAACAGATCATCGGGTTACTCGATCCGTGGGTAGCAAATCATGAGATAACCATACCACCTCTAATGGTAGACATCAACAAGGTCGAGAAGAACAATGTTAGGTACTGTCATTATCATCGGCGAGTAGATCACCCAACGCAAGAGTGTTTTTACCTACGAAGCATTTTTAATCAGAAGAGGAACGCGGGAGAAATTGGGATGGAAAGTCAAGCGATTAACGAGAACCCCCTCCCTCAACATCAAGTCATGATGATATCACACGACCTAGCAGGGGAGGCCTGAAGGCCTTGGGAAACAGTAGAAGAATAAGTGTGTGAGGCGGAAGAAGAAACCACGATTTTTGAGAACATTGAAAGTATAGCCAGTAAGTTTGCCTCCTAACTCAACAATTCTTCGATTCACTAGGTTTCAGTGAGAACCAAACTCGAGAAGCAGCAAAATCTATAACAACGATAGCAAAAAGCAAACCATACATCCCGACACCCAAAGGGGCGATCACTTTCACATATGAAGATATCTGCTACCCAGGGGAACACCTCCGACCACTTTATCTTACAACGAATATTAACAAGCAACAGTTGAAGAGAGCGTTCATCGATGGAGGAGCATCTTTAAACTTGATATCTCTCCACACGTTAGAAATTTTAGGCGTGCAACGATCGACCACTCGAATGCATGCAACTACAGTGAAAGGGTTCGGAGGGAGCGCTCAAACTTCCATAGGTGTCATCAGCCTTGTAATAAGACTCGGGCCAATAAGGGTACTTACGCCTTTCTATGTGTTGGAAGACGACACGACCTTTCACGTATTACTGGGTTGCAGATGGCTGCTCAACCACAAATTCGTCGTTTCAACATATCATCAATATGTTAAAACGAACATAGGGGGAAAGCAATATCAAATCGCCGCTACTAGCAACCCTTTCGGTCCAGAAGAAGCATACATAGATACGCCACATTCTACGACACACCAAATGAGCTAGAAGAAACACCAGCAATATCCCTCATCCCGCTCCCCCAATGAAAGAGGAACCCGCCCCCAAGTAAAAGGCCGTGAATTCAGTTTTCAGCCCGTCTCGAATGACAGTCAGCTCTCCCTCAAAGAAACAAAAGTTACAAGGGAATTCCCGATTTTGACGTTTTTCAAGATGGAAGGGGGACATGTATATCGATTATATCAATTAGCCGAGGGGGGTCCTGAGCCAGATCACGAGTGCGTCGTGACCTCAGTCGAAGCAAAAATGAAGGAGCCTCCCTCAGTAAATAGTTGGGGAAGCTGAGTCATCAACATACCAAGCCGAATAAGACATAAGGAAAACAATAGAAGGACGTGTAATATAAAGTGTGACTGCAGACGGGATGGAGGAACGGAAGAAGACCAGCGTCTCTGATAGGCACATTTTTGTGTCTATATTGCGCCCGAATGTCTGCTTCGATAGTACTCGATTTTGCACTTAATATGTATTTTATGTCTTTGGATTGGGGGCACCCCTTTCCATTCAAAATCAACTTGGCGGGAAACAAAATCCATCCCGTGAGAACCAACTGTTAACTCAATTCACGTAAATTTTGGGTTGTTTTGAGTTTCAAATTGCTTCAAAGACTACAAGAGTCCAAGACCAACTCAAACACATCAAATTAGAGTGATTTACGTCGGAGAATATTGCACAATTGTGAATTTGGACGGAAGCTCAGAGATCATCACCGAAAAACAACAGCGAAATTCCGGCCAACTGCTGCTGTCAACAGCGCCGGAGAAGAAGAAGACGCAACTTATTTAACCGTTGCTGATACTGTTGCTGTACATCTTTTCTTCCTGTTGCGTTTTTGCTTCTGTAACACAGCAAACCCTGTTCTGTAATGCTTATAACCGTCTCTGTTTGACTGTGTTACTTCTTTTAAGCCATTGTAAACACTTTTTGAGCAATGAAAGATTGTTTGGAGCATATTTTCTCTACAATGAGCTAATCACCATCACTGGGATGACGGAGGAAGCTTTTTCTCTAATAATTAAGTGATATGTATTTAATTAATTTATTTATGCAATTTTTTTATGATTAATTGCCTTGATTGAAAATTGATTTAAAAGATTTTTATTAAGCAATTGTGATTCCGTTAGATGGTGCATGCCTCGGATTAGGTCCCTAGATGCTCCATGCTTGTGTTATACAGTTGTTGTTTTGAAAATCTATTTTTACAATGCTTTAGAATCAAAATAAAATGTTTTAATTGCATGATTAAAATTACTATCACTTGATTTATTGGTTAAAAGTGGAATCCTGAATCCTAGTTCTTCCCCATATTTTTAAGTCATCTTGATTTTATTCTGTTTTGTTTTCTTTAATTAAAATTAAGTCTATAATTAAACCTTCACAAGTCTGAGAATCGAACCTCTTTTACCACTATATTTTATCACATCAGTCTCATAAAAATTAGTTAGAATATAAGCAAACTAGAGAAGAAGGCAATGGTCGAGTATAAGGATGTGTTCGCGTTCAAGTATGAAAAGATACCGGGACTAGACAGCAGCTTGGTGGCCCACAATCTAGGAGTGTCACCCGAGTTCCAGTTAATCAAACAAAGAAGCCGTGACTTTTCATAGGGAACGACACTAGCAATCAAGGAGGAGGTGGAGCGACTGTTAGAAGTAAAGTTCAAAAATCCTATACAGTACCCAACATGTCTTGCTAATGTGGTACCAGTTGTGAAAAAGAATGGAAAGATTACTGAGACTTCAACCGAGCATGCCCGAAGGATGATTTTCCTCTCCCACTTATAGATGCCTTGGTAGACGCTACAAGCGGCCACATGATTTTCTTGTTCATGGATGGTTTTAGCGGATACAACCAAATCAAGATGGCAGTAGAAAACGCGTTCAAAATGGCGTTCCAAACACCATATCGCAACTTTTCCTATGTTGTTATGCCTTTTGGCTTGAAAAACGCAGGAGCCACCTACCAAAGGGAAATAACACTGATCTTCCATGATCTCTTACATCAAATCATTAAAGTATGCGTAGATGACATCGTAATAAAATCCAAAGCAAGTGAAGATCACACCGAGCACTTGAGACATGCATTTGAACGATGCCATAAATTTAAGCTGAAGATGAACCCGCTTAAATGCGCATTTGGTGTGACTTCAGGAAAATTCCTAGGCTTCATGGTGACAGATGAAGGGATACTGGTCTACCCTGACAAAGTAAAAGCCATAACCACCATGACGCCTCCCAAGGATGTAAAAGAGCTATAGACCTTCGTCGGAAGGATATCTTACGTAATGAGTTTCATCCCAGGACTCGCTCATCTCCTGACTGCATTCCTCCCGATATTAAGGAAGAATGTTAACTTTGAATAGGGAGAGGATCAACGAGATGCATTTTACAAACTCCAGCAATGTTTGATCAGTCCGCAAATACTTCGACCACCGATAAAAGAAGAACCCTTTTACCTTTATACCACTTTCACCAACTTAGCAGTAGGCGCATTCTTAGCGCAAGACAGAGGGAATAATAACCTGTCACCCATCTATTATTGTCAGCTGGATCCTGAAGGACGCCGAGTTACGCTAACCGAAGGTCGAGCAAGCATGTTTAGTTCTGATATACGCGGCTCAGAAATTGAGGTCATATTTGTTAGTACATGAAACCATTGTCGTCGCAGCAGCTAATCTCATTGCATACTTAGCGACGAAGCCAATCCTAACAGGGAGGACAACAAGGTGGCTCCTCCAACTGTCTGAGTTCGAGCTAAGGTATCAGAGGCCTAGAGGGGTCCGCGGCCAAGCAATTGCAGATCTCTTGGCGTCCTTCCTAGGAGACGACAATGCAGTTACCCATGATGATGTACTAGGAGAAGTAGCAGAATCAGAGGGAGAAAAACCTTGGGTCATGTCTTTTGACGGATCCTCATATAAGAAGTTCGGAGGAGCTGATATTGTGTTCGAAACTCAAACGGGAGAACTCATGTGTTACGCTTTCAAGCTGGATTTTCGTTGTAGCAACAATGTTGCAGAATATGAGGCGTTGATACTAGGGATAAATATGGCTGAGAAGATTGACTTCAGAGGCCTAGAGGTTAAGGGAGACTCCAAGTTGGTCGCTAGCCAAGTCAATGGTGAGTTTCAAGTGAAGGAACGCATCTAGCACCGTATCGGGCTGAAGCACATATCTTAATGAAAAAAGTCGGATCGACTACAATTGTACATACCAAGAGGAACTCGAACAGACACACGGACGCTCTAGCTACACTCACAGCAAAAATTCAGCTAAACAATGAAGAAGAAGGAATCATAACAATAAAGTGGAGAGATCTGCCAAGTAAATGGAAGGAAGACATAGCCTTCGATGACGCGGATGATTGGCGGAAGATATACCTGGAGTACTTGGAAAAAACCAATGGAGAGAAGTTCATTCCAATAAAAGTGCTAAAACAATTCCTAACCGTATGAGGAGCTCTCTATCATCAAGCACCCGTAGGGTCACTAACGCGTTGTCTGAGTAAAAAAGAGGAAGAAGAAACCATACAAAGGATACATAAGGAGTTGTGTGGACATACGGGCAGTATTCGATTGTATCATCGTCTACAAATACTAGGGGTATACTGGCCAAGCATGGAGGCTCAAGCAACAACTATTCAGGACAATTGTGGGGATTGCCAAAGCGCCACCCCAGCCGGCAGAAGCATGCATGGTAGAAGAGGACGACTTGAGGCAGTCGTATATCAATTGAATCCAACATGGTAGGCTCCTCAAGTACAGGCAAGCGACGCTCAGAATACAGAAGAAATCAGGCTGATTTTTCATGAATGAAGGGGTTCTGTACAAGAGAATCTACGGCAACGCAATCATGAGTTGTTTATCTAAGGAAGAAGAAGCAAAGGTAATAACCACACCCCATGACGCAGAACATCAAGGAATGCGCAAGTTATTCTTACAGATATATGAAGGAGGGTTCTACTGGCCGACCATATAGAGCGACATGGAAATACATGTAATGAAGTGCATGAGTTGTCAAACACACAATCTATTAATCCATGCAGCTCACACTCAGTTGCAAAACATCGTCACACCTTGGCCATTTCACAGCTGAGGCCTGGACTTAATCAGACCAATAAATCTAAATTCTTTAAAACAACATAAATATATTATTACGACGACTTAGTACAGTTTAAAATGGGTAGAGGCAGTCCCTATGAAGGATTACGCTAGAGAGACTATTGTCGCGTTTATCAAGGAGCACATAATATGCATGTATGGAGATCCCATGCTCATCATGGCCGACACGCCAATTCATTCGTCAACAAAAATGTCTACAGTTTGTTCGACCAATACAATATTCGATTGCACACGTCTACCCCATATTACCCTCAAGGGAATGGCCAAGCAGAAGTCGTTAATAAGACTATTTTAAGAATCCTCAGTAGGACCGTGAACGAACACCACAGGGGATGACATGAGAAACTACCACTGGCATTATGGGCATATCGCATATCCAAGCGCAGTTCGAAAAGAGTATCTCCATATTCCCTAGTCTACGGAGAAAATTATATTCTACCAGTTGAGATTGCCATTCCATCCGCAAGAGTCGCCATGGCAAGTCGTACCACGCCAGATGAGATCATCCGTTTTTCCCACTTGGACATGATAGAAGAAAGGAGAGCCCAAGCAGAACGTTTCGCCGGAGGAGACATGTTGCCAAATACTACAACTAAGGAGTTAGAGAGAGGATTTTCAAAGTGGATGAGTTAGTACTCAAGATCAAACCACACGTACAGCGGTATGCAAGCGCTAGAAAATTTACAACTAATTAGGAGGGACCCTATTTATGTTATCCTGTTTTTATATTTTTTCCTTTTTTGTATACTGTGAATCGTGATAATACCGATTGTTCTATCGTATTTGGTTTGCAAGACTTTATCTAAACCGATGTTTATGGGTATGTTCTCCTAGTAGAGGTATTTACGATTATAATTACATCCCAACGTCATGCGGTTGTTTGTACCTTCATGGGATCGTCTTTATCCATGGCTATTTTGGATCCTTGTCATTTGTTTATTTTTGTACTGTCATGGATTCGTATGAATGTTCATAGTGTGTACTTTATCCTCGAGGTTATTTAGCCAGGCGGGGATGTTCCCTCCTTTGTCTTGTGATATAACTTTTTGCTCGAGCATGGGTGTTTTGCCCTCCGTTGCTCTTGTGATTGTCGATATTTGTTTCGTTTGGGTCAAGCAGGGGAGTTTTTCTCTTTGCGCTCTTGTGACCATAAAATTTGTTTATTTGGTGGGGCGGAGATGTTTTTGCCCTCTGCTGCTCTTATGAATGTTGTTGTTTGTTTTGTTTGGGTCGAGCAGGGGGGTTCTACCCTCTGCCGCTCTTGTGACCATATAATTTGTTTGTTTAGTCGAGCA
>JAJJMC010005091.1:4535540-4549125 GCA_023531435.1 Papaver californicum
CCCTCTGCCGCTCTTGTGACCATATAATTTGTTTGTTTAGTCGAGCAGGGGTACTTTTCCCTCTGCCGCTCTTATGACTGTTGATGTTCGTTTTGTTTGGGTCGAGCAGGGACGTTCTGCCTTGTGCCGCTCTTGTGACCATATTTTTTTTTGTTTAATCGAGTAGGGGCGCTTTTCCCTCTGCCGCTCTTGTGACTGTTGATGTTTGTTTTGTTTGGGTTGAGCAGCGGAGCTCTTCCCTTTGCCGCTCTTATGACCATAAAATCTGTTTTTTTGGATAGAATAGGAAAGCCGCGGAGAGTGGATAGTATCACCTGAAGTGGATGGATGGATCCAATACTAAAATCCCCATCAATGAAAAATGGTTGAAAAGTTTCCACGCGTAGGCAATGATATGTAAGGCAACAATTTTAATAAAGCGAACCACTTTTGTTTACTTTATGATAAAAATGATACTGAATGAAATGGCTAAGTACAACACTCATAAGAGCGACGGTAAACAAAATATTCCCAAACGATTGAAATGGTCACAAGAGTGGCAGAGGGATACGCGCCCCATGCAAAATAAAAATTTAAGATAAGACCCGAAACGCCCCTGGGCCGAATTGAGAGCAACTTCTACTACTTGAACCGCTCTATACATGTCGAGGCATTGGAAATAAGTAGCAACGTGATGCTCCCAATAATAACAAAGGTGCTCAAAAAATAAGGGGAAGCAACAGACTTCTCGCCGCGCCTCTTGAGAAAGACGATCAACATCCACGAAACGATAATTTGAGAGACCATTCTCATTATCGAAATAATCAAACACAACACTCAACACACCAGACATTTGGGTGAGGCGAGCAACTTCAGACACTAAATGATCACACGCCATAAAATGAGGGGATTACTAGGAACAAGCAAAATCTAAGCTTGACCTCCTAAATAAGGAAAGATCAATATATAAACAAGAAAAAGAAACCCAACCCTAAAACATTTAATATCACATTAATAAATACACATAAGGTAGTCGATTTAAAGAAACGAACTAAAAGTATTTAATATCACATTTAATAGGACATGTCTGGAAACGATTAACCCAACGTCTAATAATTAGAAAAGAAGAGGGACTAACTAAAGACCCATGACACGAAGAGCCCGAAACAACTTGTTGGTACGATAGATATCTTGTTCAACTCTCCAACGCGTCTCTGTAGCCTCCATAAGGGCTCGATCAGCGTTGTTTATTTCGTCATCCGTCAGGCTCATACATACAATAAGCGGCCTCAAGAGCAACGACAACGAGTTCACGAATCGGAAATACTTGATAGATCATATTAGCATGATACCATCGATCATGGACCATATTACGGGAAACACGCGTTCCTTCCCAGAGCGTCTTTGCATCCGCACGGGCTTATAACTGACCCGCCAGCCTATGTTCCAAACTATGGATGAGAAAAGCAATTGCTGGATAAGCCATCAGGTAGGAAAACAATATGAAATGAGGGGATACAAACCCCATTTATAAACACCATTAATAAGGTAAACACAAATACAATAAATACGAATGAACGCATTAAAACAACCATAATAAATACCACAAATGCTTAATAATCATCAGAACAATGGACACCCCATCAATCAATCAAATCAAATCATCATCACCAACATCCAAAGGAAGGAAAAAACAAAAGAGAACCAATCAAATCAAAGAAAAAACAAAAAAATGCTTCTAGCAATAAGAATTCAAATATCTCCCTCAAAAGCGGCCAAATCTTGTTTCTTCTTCTCAAGCTTTGCGTGCCTGATCCACTGTGGTATTAGCTTGTTTTTCCGCTTCAGTAGCACCAGAAACAACCGAGAGAAGTTTGTTCAGAGCAATATTCTTCTCCGTCGCTGATCGGGCTAAGGTCTCAATGCCCTGCTCTAGTTTGGAAAAAACTACCAAGAGATTCTTGCGTGGATCATGTCTACCCTTGACCGTATTCAGCAGTTGGCCCAACCACGTGACAGGAAATTGGAGATATACGGTTGTAATAATCAAAGTCTCTCATCCCTTCAACTCATCGACATCAAAAGGAACATCACCGACGCGAGAAATCCCTTCGACGGCTTCGAGTAGACCCTTGTTCATGAAAACTAAAGTCTTCATAATTTTGATAATATTGGTTTGCACTAAGTGGTCGCTCCGCTCTACTATCTGCCTATATGTAACAGCCAGATTGGAAGGAACCCAAAAACCATGAACCAGTCTATAAGACTTATCCGCTCCAGCCTCATCAGTGGTCACGACAATAGGAAAACAAAACTTAGGATCTTCGACATATCACGCACGCTTTAAACCACTCGTGACGCTTGAACTATCCTTTTTGAAACTAGAATTGTTGTCGCGCTTCTTCATATTCTACAAAAGAAAGAGGGGTAAGAAATAATTTCTAAAAAAAAAAAGAGAAGAATAATTTCTAGTCAAAAAAAAAGAGGGGGAATCGGAACTAACCTTAGATAGTGGCAGACCGGAAGAAGGTACCTGAGCGGGAGAAAGCTTGGGCGGCTCTAAAAGAGGGGAAGAGGAAGCCGAAGAAGAGTCAGAATCGCTAGCAGAATCTGAAAAAGAAAAAAAATGTAAGAAACATATACACACCAAAATGCAACATGGCAGACGTATAAATAAGATAAGGGACCAAAAATAACAAACACGAAATATAGAAGGTGAGACGTGGAGAGCAGAAACCACCAGAAGAAGAAGAATCTTTGTCAGACGGCACATGGCTTTGAGATGTACCAACCGGGGAATGAGAAGAACCTCCATAAATAGAACTAAGCAAACTTGTAGGTGTTTCATAGGGTTGATCCCTAGATCGAGAAGTAGTTGCGACCAGAGGATCAAAAGATATGATATTTACACGAGGAGAGATGGCACCACCATTACATGTCAAATCAACACCCAAGTTACGGATGCGCTCCGCAAAAGAAGACGGACTCGCGACAACCTGGGTCTTATCCTGAAAAGGAGACACGAGAAAGACATTATTACTTGGACAATACACGATCAATGCCCGTAAAAAAAAATCTGAACATAACACACACCCTCCCAGAAGTGCCCAAAGACGGTTTAGGGATTTGAGTTTTAGATGACCTCTTACTCGATGGAGGCGGAGGCATCAATCCTTTCTTAGACTCTTTCCTCGACAAATCATCATTGGCTGGGGGAGTCCAACCAGTAGTCATAAGGGTCAAGGACCATCCCTTCGAACTAGACCAAAGGCCCTGCTCTTCTGCCACAAATGCATCCAATTTGATAAGGCCCGATGCATGCATTGAATTAAGATCGTCTGAGGATAACAAAGGTGGATGTACTAGAAGCCGTAAAAGGAAGTTTAAAGCTTGCCTGTGGATTTCCGTATGAAACGAATACCAGCTGGGGGAGACGAAAAGAGCACGCGACGACGATGGTTGCAGAAAAGAAAAGCTAACTGATCAATCAGACAACCGCGTCTCCCCTTTGAAAACGAAGAAATCAAAGCTACTCCTAACATTGACATCTTTAGTAGAAAACGAACGCGATAACGGATAGGGGACTCCTTGATCAAAACCTAGCTAGCGTGCCACACGATCGAATTTATAAGACATTCCTATGAAATTTCCCAGGTAAAAGCCAGGAAGATAACCAGATAACACGGCCATAACAGAATCAAAATCGTCAACCGCCAAAACTTGAGAAGAGTCTAAGGTCAAGTCTTCAGTCTCTGTAGAAAAATCATAATGGAGGGCACCAGAGTGACCATCATGATAAGGAAAATGTTCGAACTCGCTACATCCATGTACCAAACAAGTGTATAATAAACCTTCATTTCCCGCGCCAAAGGGCTATACGCGAGTTATGATAAGTAGTAAAGACTGTTTCAACCATACCATCTTTTCCCATAACCTTCTCCTCACGACGAGTGTCCAAAGAATTAATTAGTGGGGCATACTTGGAAAATGTTCCCACACCCAATCTTGAAGAAAATTTGCAGCGAGAAAAGTTTCAACGTCATGACGAGCATTTACCATGCGAGTATCTTCACAAAGAAGACCCAGTTGAGGATATAACCCACTCAAGAACATAGGCGCCAAAGGAAAAGAACGCCCCACGACATCAACACGACCATTGACACTAGCTCATTCTTAATGGTATCACGAGGGTTATGCTCGAAAATATCATGACAAAGCCAATAAAGAAGAAGGAATGCTAATTAGGCATGGGGGTTCCCCCCTCCCAAGCAGGAGAACTAACTTTGCCGTTAGAAGAGGCTGAAGCCCAATATCTCACCCATAAAGGAAAAAAGGCACGCTTGTTCATCTTGATATCACGATCGGCAGGAACTTTCTTTTTAATAATTCGTTCAGACAACGAAGTAGCATGAGCTTTGATGGAGCTGGCCATCATCTTCTCATCGGATGGGAGACCCCTACCGCTAACTTTCAAAATTTTATCTTGCTTTATCAAAGCCGAGGTGACCACAGACTTTCCCTTAGCCGATTTCTTGTTCACAACAACACCCACTTCGGAGCGAGTCGGCACATTATTGCTACCGGTTATTAAAGTTTTCCCCTGATCTGTTGAATCCGCGGTTGTCATGGATCTCCCTTTAGACGATTTTCCTGATCCGACCACGCTTTTCTCTACTGGACGAGAGCTCCCTAAAAGAGGGTTACACTTCTTCTCCAACACAGCCTCTCGAGACTTACCTTTACAACTAATCAGATATGAGTATAAAGCCTTGTCCGAGTCATCCATAGACAGATAGATGGCTGCCTCATGATAGAAATGAGACATGTAAATTGGAAATCCCATTAAAGCAACGACATCTTCCCAAACGGGAGCCGTTTCACCCTAGGAAAAGAAGAAAGTGTGGACCTGAGATATCCAACGTGAATAAAGTCGAACCATATCGATTTTACACTTGGAGACCATGCGATAAAAGGATGCTTCTATGGCATCATCAATCCCCAATGAGTGGAGTGTAGACAAATGACTAGGGTTGGAACGGAAATACACAACCTAAGACTCCCTTAGATGAGAAATTTCAGCCGAAGAACACGAGTCTATAGTTGGAAGATGATAATCCCCGCGTTGGATATCTATACGTGGGATCCTATTAAAGGTACGGAGCGGGAGGTCTCCTTCCTCGGGGTGTATAAACCATTTGGGAGAGGAAAAGAAAGATATCAAATTCGGGTTAATCAAGCGAGAGTCGAGATGATTGCCAGTAAGAATTATCCGCGAACCATCATCAAAAACCTCAGGCCTCATGGCTCTTCACAAGTCTTGGCTACCGAGAATTTCTTTCATATAATAAGAGATTCCGTCAATAGGCAGGGGAAGGCTCTCGTCGTCGGAATGACTACTAGAATCAGACCGTATCTCTGACTTTTCTATTTTATTCTCCATTTTCTTTATCTCCTCTCCATCCACCGAGGAGTGTTTATGCGGATTTTCTGACATTAAGAAGTGAACGAGGAGAGAGTATCCGTACAGTAAAAGACGATGTTGTCAAAGAGGAGTTTCGAGAATATATAGTGGAACTTCTAACCACTGAGCCCAGGGTAGTATGTTTGATCGGGAACTCAACCGTCGCAAGGGCTTGAGAAAACGCATCAAGGAGTTAACCAAAAGAAACTGCTCTGGTAACATGTGAATTGACTACGGGATGCCTCATGGTTATCCAATAGTCAGGGGACTAATGTTGATACCTGAAAAATGACCACTTATGGATAAGGGAAGATATCACTACTGAAGGGCCTTGGGATTGTGGTTACATAGGAACTTGAGGACTAAGCCCAAGGCTTTGGGAAAATGTCCATGAAGATATGAGGATATGAGGGGAATAAGATGAAAAATTAAGGGCAAAACCAAGGAGATGGCTCATTAGTAATATTAGAACGTTCAAGGGGACATATGTCAGGATAAGGAAAAAGAGGAAAGTCTATAAAAGGAGAAAGGATAGTACAAAGAAAGGGATCCTTCTCTCTTACCCAATAAGGAAAGGTGTATTCCTTGCTGTGACTAGGATTGGTCTTCCCTTTTACCAATTTATCCTAAAACACTTATCAATTTTGACTGTTGGAGATTAGGTTTAGGAGATTGTGACACGTGTTCGAAAAATATCAAACACTTCGCGGGAAACAAAACGTATAGTTTTTTTTTATTTTTTGTTTTTTCTTCTCTACCTTTATCTCTATAAACAAGATCTAACCAAGAACAGTTAGGGTTATAGATGAACATGAAAATGAAGATTGAAGGTTTTACGTGTTTAATATAGTTAGGGTTTTGTTCGATAAGTTAGTGATTCAAGTGTGAAGATAGTGAATGAAGATCAATAACAAAAAGGGGAAGACAAGTTGAGTTCCAAGTAAGATTTTCGAAACCGATGTTGTTTTCTTTGTTTTCATTTGTTTGTTATTTTGATATATGTACTTGCGAGTTAAGGTTTTGGTTGATTTTTTTCATTTTTATATTTAAAAAATGTCAGCATGTAACTGTATCCTGTAATCGAAGCATGATTGCACTATAAGCCTTGGCTATGAATGCGTTTATGATTGTTTTGGTTGAAATTAGGGTTTGAATTTGAAAATTTTAAGAAATAAGGGTTTCAATTTGTTTTTTTTTGTAATTAGGTTTTTAATTGGTGATCTTCAGTAATTAGGGTTTGAATGTACTAAATTATTTTGTTTATTGTTGCCAGTTCTATTGCAGTAGTTATGTGCATTATCCATACAGAGATATAAGTGTGTATGTTAAAATGAGTAAGTTGACATTGTAATTCCCTTATATGGATAGAAATAAAGGTGACTTGAAGAAGTTTTAGCATATCTTGATAGTAAGGTTGGGTATGGATGAACAAGAAATTGCCAACTCATATTGGATGAGTGACCCCCGTATGCCTGAAAGTTTATTACCCAATGACATGGGGTTTATCTGTTTTAATTGGAGATGATGAGTTCTTACATGTTGCATTGCAATATCCAGGAACAACCAATTATCACACACCTGAGAAGAGAGATTGGAAGACACCTAAAAAGTTTGGAGATGATGATAACCTAAATGCTGCAATGGAACAACCAGTGATGATTATTGATGACACACCTAAGATGAGGAATTGGAAGATACCTTATAAGCCAGTTTTAAAGGAAAAGGTTGTTAGAAGATCACAAGGTTACAAGCTGCATCTAAAGTGGATAAATCAAGACAAGGACCATCGAGGAAATTATTGATGGATTTGTTAAATGAAGTTGACAGTTGTTTTATGATAGTCAAGCTAGTTTTGTTAGATATAGCAAAGAACCAGTTCAATAAAAATTTGATCATAATTATTGGGTTCACACTGCAACATAAGCTAGCTGTGTTAGAAATAAAGTGAATTGAGAAGGATGACAAAGATAATGTTCAGTTAGAGAACACAACTTTAAATGAGTATCACCCCATTGAAGATCCTAATGCCTCTAATATCTTTGATACTGATGAAGAGAATGATATAGATTATCATGAATATATCAAGATTACATAACTTGTAGTATTTTTTCATCTTTTGTTACTTTTTGTATTAAAACTTCCAATATATGTAACTTGCAGCTAAGAAAGAAGATGCAGACGGTGGTCTTTTAGTCCTATATGTTGATAAAGTTGGTAGTCAAAAATCTAAACCCGAATGGTACCAGAGATTCCAAGGTGATTTTGGTATGCACTTAGATGAATGAGAAGCACTTTTATTTCCTGAAGAAGAAGATGAAGTACCTCCTGTGGAACCTGATAAAATACTGGTAAAGTATGCTTTTAATGATAAGAAAGCTTTTAAGAGACATCTTAATACATAGAGCATGCTTCACAATTATATATTCAAATTGAAAAATAGTTGTACTAAGAGGTTTAGGGCTCAATGTAGTTTAAATATTGGTATAAACCCAATGATTATACAATTCTTCAGAAGAGCGTTTTTTCTGTTGTGGAAAAAAGTATCTTTCCTTTTATCATTTCCAAAAAGATTGGAATATGATGGTAACTGGTTTGTCTTTGCTAGCATAATCAAGGGTAAGAAAACTTTCGTTGTTAGGAGTGTGATTTAAAACACAGCTGTATAGGGGGCCCATAAAGAAGAAATAGGTCAGCATATCCTAAATATGTAAATGAGGTTGTGCTTCAGAAGTTAAAGAAAAGCTCTAGGTGTTTAATACCAAAGCCCAAAATATTGCAGCTGACTTCTTTGTTACTCACAACATCAACATTCCATATGTGTTTACATGGAAGGATAAGACTCTGTTTTAGAAGAATTATTTGGTAATTATGAAGAGGGCTACAGTGAAGTACCTAAGCCTTGTCCAATGGTGGCCAAAACCAATGAGGGGTCAGTAGCTAAGTTTACTTATGGAAGAAAATATATATACCACATACACTATTTGTTTCAGTTTTCTCTATTTAAATTCTATTTTTTTATAATTGTAGTTATCTTATTATGTTACTCTTACTGAATGTGCAGATTTTATATTTGAGAGTATGACAATTTCATTTGCTGCACCAATGAAACGATTTCAGGAAGCTTGTAAAGGTGTTATAGGGTTAGATGCATGATATATAACTGGTAAATTTTGGTGGTGTCCTAATGGCTGCAACAACACTTGATGGTGAGAATCGTTTAGTGCCTTTGGTCATTATGGTTTGTAGGAGTGAGACCAAGGAAAAATGTACTTTGTTCCTTTAAGATTTAGCACCAGGAATCTCAGTGCATCATTCTAGCAGAGTTACTTTCAAATCAGATAGAAAAAAGTCTGATGGAAGCTATTCCTAGGGTGTTTCCTGGTTCACCCCACAGATACTGTTGGAGGTAACTGGACTACTTACTTTTACTATATCTCGGTGTCTTTGGTTTTAGTAAATCACCTAATACGAGTTGGTTTGTGGATGCAGGCACTTATATAAAAAATTTAAAAAGTATTTTAAGGCACCCAGCTTGTGGAAATGCTGTCAAAGTCTACAAGATAAGCTATTTTCAGGTTTGTTTCTTCTTTATCTTTGTATCATGTTATGGTTATTATTTGGTAGTTCTGATATGAAATAATAGTTGTTATTTGTTGGTAATGTAGGAACACATGGATTATATATATAAAGAGAATGTTAAGGCTGGTGATTATCTTATGAAAGAAGATTGTCAAGGTTGGGCTAAGGCCTATTTGATCCCCTTTGTTGTTGTGCGCATCTTAATGACAGATTTTCAGAATCCCTTAATTCAATGATTTGTAATTTAAGAGACAAACCTATAATCAATATTGGAATGATGTATGCTCTGTTAGTGATAAACTTGTATTATAAGAGGATACAATACTGTGCTAAGTAGGATGATGGGGCTTTAGTTCCCGCGTCTAACACTTTGATACAAAAGATATTTTTATTAGTTGGTAAATTTCATGTTAAAGGAAGTGTGGCTGGAAAGATCCATTTGGTTACCAATAAGGCCAACAAAACTATATTCACAGTAAATTTTGTGAAAAAAATACACTTGTTTGCAGTGGCAACTAAGGACATTCCCTCGTCAACATGCTTTGTATGTATTGTAAAAAATAAGGCCAAATTGGAAAAAGTAAGTCATTTTAACATTGATTTTTATTTTTTATCAATAATTATTGTTCCTTGTACAGTACTAACACTATTTATTTCTTTGGTTGGGAAGGTACTACTCTCCTTAATATATTGTGCACTATTATCAAACCACATATGCTCCATCTCTTTATCCGTTGGAAGACATAGATGACTATGATAAGGTATTATTATAACTTTATTGGGTGTTTTTTTTTTTTTTTAGAATTGTCTATTTATAATAAACACTTTAGGTTTCATTGCATCTAAGATTGTCATCTTTTCTCTTACTGTTGTAGCAACTCATGGAGATATCTATCTTACATCCTTTTACCAAAGAAAAACTGGAAGACCTAGATTAAAGAGGAGGAGAAGTTATGATGAATCTCAAACTGAGGTGAATTGAAGAAAATGTGAAAGGTCTGCATCTAGTGATGGCCACAACAAAAGAACTTGTGTTGGTGGCGATGTTGGTAAGAGCAACCATAGTCATGAAGTGAAAAACGTTATATGGATAATAAACATGGCGAAGTTAGGGTTGTAAAAGTTCTAAAATCTATAAAATTTATAACAGGTAGCCAAATATGGCTACTCAATTTGACGAAAACCAAATATAACGATACGCAATTATAAATTACGTATTTGGTGGAGCGCAATTAAAGATTACGATTGAAACAGGATGCAGCTAACAACTGCGTCATAATTCCAGAAGCAACTGATTTTGCGTCTGGTTTGCACGGTCTTAATATGTGTGTTTGATTAAACGCAATTTATATTAGCGTCCTAATCTAAACGTCAATTATAAAAGCGTTGAAGCAAACATTACTTAAAACAACGTCCACCCAAACGATATTTAAAAATCAGCCTAAGGTCTATGATTATAGACATTATAACTTTAGTACACACTTGAAAAGCTTTAATGAAGTCAAAGTTAGGGGGAATTGAATTTTTCACCAATATATAAGGTGTTTTTGAGAATAATTTGCCAATTATTTAGTTAAGAAAAAATGGAACAAGGCAACTGCTTTGTTGAATTTTTCTTCTTAAGAATGCAACACCAAAGTAAGCATGTAGTGATGTGGATAAGATAGAACACGCAATTTGGAATGAGGTATGACCGTTTGCAGCGCCTCTCCAGACTTAATTATTAGGAATATCTATTTCACCAGACGTTTTTAGAAATTTGTTTGATGTTAGACGATGTTTTTAGTTACGTCCACTCACACACTCTTTAAATCTACGTTTCACTCGGACGTAACTTTTAATTACGTTTATACTACAAATGCACTTTTAATTTTCGTGTGATACTGGACGTCAATTTTAATTGTATTTGAATTTAGTTTTCGCTCTCACCAGTGTGTCACAGCTATAGCTAAAAGCCAAATATGACTTAGCTTTTTTAGTTTTTTTTCACTTCATGGTTGTGGACGCTCTAAAAATCCAACTGGAAGAAGGCCAAAAACTGAGTGTGATTCTACAAACTTCACTTTCACAAACACAGATCAGGCTGAAACCAGTACTGCAAGGGGTAAAGCAAAGGTAAACAAGGGACGACATCATATGTTGGTGAGTCTTCTAGGGGAACTAGCAATCATGGAAAACTACCTCCAGTCCTTAACAATTATGGAAGAGAAGCTGCATGAACTAGCTAGCAATTCAGAAGCCTTCAGTTAAACCTTTCTTGGTATTGGTTCTGTTGCACAAATATTGCCACCGTTGCAAAGGCAAAGGGAAAAAAGAAATAGTTTGTTTGTATGTGTGTCTGTTGGATTTGTGATCTTTTCTTACAAGATGTTTTATTTTGTTTAAGTTATTTTTTTTTGGTTGGTATGGACAAGTCATGTGAATGATTGGATGGTGTTGAATGCATAACTCTACTTTTTTAGTATGGACAATTTAATGTGAATGAAATATATTAGTTAAACTTAAAGTAATTTGCAGATTACATTATATGAGTTTTTTCAAATACCTTACACATAACATTGAGATGGAGGTTTGAATGCATAACTCTGTTTTTTGCAGCAATGAAAAAGCATCACAATCTTTGCAAGTCGGGTAAGTAATGTTGTTGTTATGAAGATTCTTGCATAATTTCAGTTTTATTATTGATTTGCAGTAACTATTCAAGCATATTTCATGTTGCAATGGGAAGTTTTTAAAGCAGTGACCAGCATTTTCACAAGCACAATAACAGATCTTAACTGGAAGCTGGATCATCTTTGATTTGACTGCATCGATGGATAAATCAAACCATTCAAAATAGGTACATCAAGAATTTGAGCACTTAAAAAACACTTTTCCATCTGTTTCAATTGTAATTGATTTAAGTATTTGTCTGATACCATTACAAGGTATATGTTTACACCTAAAATACAACCAAGGACAAACCTTTGAATCATGGATTCCTTAATCACAAATTGAACATAGATTTAGACTTTTTTTCCTCTCTACCCTTGTTGATGTTGCTGCTATTACTGCTGCTACTTGGAGACTGTATCGTAGTTTTCTCATGTTTTTACGTTTAATTGAATAGCTAATTTCTTAAATTTTTGTAGAATTTTTCTAATGTTAATTTTTAGGGTTCAACTCTTATATACAGGTTAAAGATGAAGAAGATGACAGTTAAAAATAAGGAAAATCATGGGTGGTACACTTTTTTCTCAGTAGATTGTAAACACGTGTTATCAAACCTCATTGAAGGTTGCACATAGTTTGCGGTGGCTAGGAGTCACAAGTTGAGTATACATTGTTCCAACTCGTTCCTAGCCAAGTAAATCAAGGGCTACAATGTTATTTGCCATGACTCATTTAATGTCATATAGACGTAAACGACCATTCGCTGTTATTTAAAAAAAACGGGACATAAATTATAAATAAAACGGAATTTTATTAATAATGAAAAATACGGGATATTTTATGAACCAAATATTTAACGTGGGATATTTTATTAAACTAACCATATTACTAAAATTTTGATTTTATATTATCTCCACCTAAGATATATATCTAAACATCAATCTCTTTTTTATATTATCTCCGCCTAGGTCCAAACATCAATCTCTTATAATAGATAATAATGTCGGAAAATTAATTGAATCTATATGGCTGCGTCTTCAACTTCAAGAACCAGAGGTTACCGCTATTCTGCTCATCTCTCGATCTCAAATTCCACCGAGTATATTACAGCTGGGTGCATGGGCTCGGTAGAATTGGGGAATGGGCCATTGCTTTTGAGTAAGAAACACTCTATTCTTTTAAAACCCATGAGCGTTGCCATAAAAATGTCAAACGTGTAAGGAAAAGATTGAAGGTTCCGCTGGATGAACTGCAGGTGCATGCATCGAAGGTTTAAGATATCGAGTTCCTAGTGGAGAAAAAATGCAATGAAAAGATTACGGCTGCCCTTGTGGAAATAATGACATTTTTCAGTGCTCTTGCCACTTCAAGCAACGAACCTCAATTCTCAAATCTCAATATTCCATTTGTATTGTTTACTTGAAAATTAGAACAAATCGTCCCGTTGACAAAAATACCCGATTTTTCCTAAACAGACAAATTACCCGGCGAAAACTAAGAAACAGATTTTCCCATGTTTAAATCGATGTTTTTTTACATTGTTTATTTCCCATCGATTTCCTTTAAATTCACATTCTTTTTTCTTTCTCTTGCGATTTCTTGACTATTTAAACAGACAAGTTTATACTTCACGTTCACAGCTCACAATCTTGATTCTAGCATATATGTATGCAAATTATTTGTAAACTGAGACGACAGTGTGTGTCTCTTTTGATATCATGTGAGATTCTGGTGTTTCATTTTGATAAGCATCGGCTACTCAGTAAACCATGAATAACACGTGTGGTATAAAATGGATACTTTGCATGAGATAGACGGCTTTTAGTTTTACAAACCAAAAGGCATTAAAGGTGTTAGTAAATTAAAAAAGCATGACACGTGGAAGAAGATCAAGTTAAGAAGCAACCAGATTAA